>VXBI01013959.1:0-255296 GCA_013397375.1 Toxostoma redivivum | reverse complement strand
TCTCCTTTCCTCTCCTCTCCTCTTTTCCACAGTCTTCTTCAACTTAGATTTGCATTCACTGTAGATACAGATGATCTCTAAAAACGTGGTCATCATGAAAATGTGCAATCATGTGATACTTACTCATATTCACAACTTCATTCTTCCTTCTGAAGATAAAACTGATGGGAATAATTATTCAGCTTTTGCATGTAAGCACATAGAGTTTACATATAATGCTTTGAAATAAATTAAAGGTGTTCTCATTTCTAGATTTTGCATACCTAGCTCTTTGGGGCATATATGCGAAGTTGGAAAGCTATCTGCTTTAGTTTCTAGGAACACAATGAATTTCAGGGGGCCTTTTTTCCTAGCCCTTGGATATTATGTAAAAGCTGGAGACCCTGAAGAAAGCCTTATGTGCATTTCAGGAAGATTAGCAGTCATGGCCTGGGCTGTTCCACCCGTCCTGGTCTAGAGCCTGCTCCACCTGGGAGGCAACTTCCAGTGGAATTTGTTATTTATGACCATTCACATTTCAAAGGACTCCCACAACATCCACATGAAACAATGACACTGAGAACATACCCTGGTACCATGGCACTGATCAGCTTTTTCTTAGCAGGAACCTGACTTGAAATATTCCAATAGAGGACTTGTAAAGAAAGATTAACATCTCTGTTGAAGAGGAAGTAAATCAGGATCCTCTTAATTTCAGTGTTTGATAAAGTTGCCTCAGATTTTATTCTTCTTAAGTTTAAATCTAAAATAACACAAGGGTTCACATCTATTAGTTCCTGAAAAGCACAGATCTAGTGTCTATAGAAGATCCCTAAACACAGTGGCATTTTTCTTCTCCATTATAGACAAAAATCTGTTATTCTGGACACTTTGTAAATATAAAGTTTGATTTTATTGACTTACATTTTTAAAACTAAAAACAACACTTCTAACTTATATTTACAATGGCAATCCAGCACCAATACATTAACACATTTGATTTATTTTGATAGCTAACCAAGCTCATAGCAAATTACAAGTGAATGCAGCAGGTTGTGGAACAGAAAATTGAAGTTTAAATTGAAGAAATAGCAAATATGATTCAGTAGTTGAAAAACAGTAATACTATTTGCTATTTTATTTGAGGTTATGGTCTGTTCAGCATGTCTTCCCACAGAGGGGGAGAAGAAGGAATGAACACAAAACCCTGTGTCTTCATGATAAACCCCATGATTCTGTCTCCAGTATTAAGTGGTAAATATGCTAATAGTTCACATTTCATGATGGACTATGTCTGGCTACAAGACTGGTAAGTCCTGTGAAATCCTTTAAAATTAATGCTTGAGAGCTGTAAATTTTATGAACCAAAACTGGGTATTTTAAACAACCTCACAGTGGTTTTTATGAGACTTTTCTATACATCATTAAAATCTGATTTGTGCTTTGACTAATACAAATTTTCTTTCCATTTTTTTTCCCCTATTGCAGTACTTTAAAAATGCCTTCCAAGCTGAAATTATGTACTCATAGTGATTGCAGTGGTATTTTCTTGTCTTTTACTCTTTTAACAGTTTGCAGTTCTATGAAACTGAAACTTGCCTTACTCACAAATTAGAATATGGCTTTTACTCTTCATTTTATCCAAGTCATTAATTCTCAGAATTAAACAACGTTAACTATCACAAACAGTAAACAATTGCTTCTGTGTATTGATTAAACCATAATATGTTACTGTGACCTAAATGAGAGCATTTAAACTCATATCCCCAGTGTCATTTTGGGCTAAACTGCTGAATACCAGCATTTCAAAATCTATTTGAGTGTTAAGGCCCCAGTGATAGATCACAGATGTCTTACCTATTAAGAAAGTGCAACGACACTATATTAAAAACAAGTCTCTTGCTAAATACACTTGCAGTTTTCGTGCTCAGAAAATATTTCTTTTTTCTTATATATAACCATCTCTTGTGACAAAATGATAACACGCTTGTCATCAATCAGTTCTAGGACGCACAGGAAATTATGAATACAAAACAGAGCTCCCTCAGCATTTGACTGAAGTGGAATATTTTGAAATTCAATTAAATTTTAAATCAGTAAAAGGCCTTTTCACATTGACATTTTCCATGGTCTGTATTTATTCTGTTTAAGTCATTTCTAATTCATTTTCTCATATTTCAATTTTTTTCAGGCCATATATTATATATCAAACTCGAAGGACAATCTGCTTCTTATATCACACATTTCTTTGGTTGCTACCAGTTTGGTGATTTCAACAAAGATTTGTGAGAGCAGATAGAATAGGTAGCATTAATTTTCAACAGCTCACAAAGGAAAAACTTTTGCTTGCTTGGGTGCCTGATAATTTTGTCCCGGAGTGACTTGCTGCCCTTAACCCTTCTGCTGCCAATGAAAGAAGAGGATAACCTGACTCTCTGAATCAGCAATTTGTTCAATAAGAAAGGGATTATTTTCACAGCTGTTCTCTTAATAAGGGCTTTATTTCTACACCTGGATATGTTTTGGTATCATGTCTGCAATTAACAGTGTTAGTATAAGTCTCAAAATTTCCTATTATAGTCCCAGCAAGCAGAATTTTTGATAATTCAATTCTTATAAGCAAATAGGAAAGGAATGTATTTGCTTCATCTCAGCTGGTGACGGTGAGAGGCAAATTGACTCTTGTGTCTTCCAAACTCAAAGCAGGTGAAAACAATGTTTGTTTTATTTTCGTTAATACTTTCCTGAGGTCTATTCTCATTGAGCATTGCGTTATTCCTTTACTTGGATCAGGAATGCTATTTCAAAATGTTTCTCCAATGCCCCCTGCTTATGATGCTTTGGTGCACACAGCAGATTTGGCTCAGTGTGCTTGATCTGAATTTCCTTTGGGTGGAACTGAACTTCAGCAAACTCTCCAGGTATTCACTGAGTGGGAGCTCACGCCATGGAACCAGACAAGACTTGGCCTGAAACTTCCTTTTCTTCCCCATGCTTGAAATGTGTGTACCATGGACACGGCATGCTCAGCCCTGTCTGGTTTCCTCTCCAGGGCTGTTCACATTGCTAAACCTGACTGGGGAACAGAAATATAATCCCTCTTTTTCCTTCTTTGTGCTTACAAAATAAAGTTGTTATGAAATATAAATGCCTGACAAGATGAACCCTGGAAAAACTTGGTGTTGATCATTCTATGCTAATATGCATGTAATGAAATGCAAATGTCTGTTTATAAAATTAGTTTCACAAGGAATTGCTTAATGTCTGTTGGTCTGATATTTTTCAAAGATCAAGATTAAAGCAGATATATGCATGTTACTTTTCACTTAAGTGAACAAGATTACACAAAGTTGGTTGGAGAGCAGCCATCCTTACCATAGGCTGCATTACTGCAGTTAAGATTGTTTTACAATTGACATTTTTTAGAAAATCATTTCATATCCAGAAAGATGAGTAGGTTTACCAGATAGGAATAGGAACATACTGACCTCATCTAAATGAGTAGAGGCTCATGGGAGTACTTTTGATGAAGGTTTTATAAAAATGCCAGACAGAATGATTTTACAGACAGCAGACCCCATGAACCCTCATGCGGTATTTTCAAAAGTACTTGCATGCACTTGTAAGATGATGAATGCACTAATAATGTGAGAGAAGAATAAAGTAGGCTGAAGAAGATCTAGCTGGATCTCTAAGTTAAAGATCAAAATAATATGCCCTGTTGCTCAGACTTTTTAGGTTTTTTTTTAATTTTAAAACTATCCAAATGTCAGAGACAGGATTATGACCTCTTTGAACTTGCTACCATTTTAATATTGGAGTGCTTGCAATTGAAATATAATGGTTCAATTTCAACAGACAAACAGGTAATTCCAGATAAAACCACATGCTTTTTTTCCCTACCCCCTTATTACTTTAAACAAACTTGAGAGGCTAGAGTATCTCCAGAATAATCCATCCAAAAACTATACAAGAGCTAAAACAGGAGGGATTATTGCCATTCTGAGCATGCCTATCTCTCTAGTTGAAAAGGGAGCATAATGTTTAGTATATGCTGACTAGTTAGGTAACCATAGTTCAGTGTAACAATTCCCATTCTCAGTGTCCATTTAAATTTTTTTTGTGGATGAGAAAATTCCCTTAAAATTCTTTCTATCAGTGCTAGCTTCTTTTCCCAAGTCCTAATTCTTTCCTCTTTTTATTTTATTAGGATTGCACGTATGATATCACTCCATTGATACAAATGGTTGGTTGAGCAGATACCAGAGCTCAGGTCAATGCTGTTCACCATTAACCACCAGCTTTTCTTCCTTCCCAGCATTGTCCTTGTTTAGAATGAGCCCAGACTTCATTAATTAAATATCATTGTCAGTGCTGTTTCATAACCTAACTGCTTAGAAATGCTCAGATTAGCAGTCCAGATCTGATGCTCAGATGGGATCAAAGTCAATGAAGAAACAGGGTTTTGTGGGCCACTGGGTAGCAGTGGCTCAGAGCATTTCCTGACCTTCATTGCTCTACCAACCTCTTTGCAACACTGTGGGTGCCAGTGAGAAAGTGAAAAGGTAAAATCAGTATAACCACTGCTGCCTGGAGCACCGTATTAAATCCTGATGCCCCACCTGGAACGTTAAATCTGAGATTACCCAGTGTTTCCATGGGTAGGAATGAAGGTCTCTGTGCTGCTTTAGTACAAGTGTACATTCTCACTCATCACAGAACCAAAGGCAAGGAAATCCTCATGGATAGCCAGCTGAGTTTTCCTGGTTTTGAAATAGGGCTTCACCTAGTCAGCATATGTAAAAGATGTATGTACATCCTTCCCAAAATTACATCACATTATTTCTGAATATATAGTAATTCCTTTATTTTTTCATGGAGAAAATTAGTAAGTAGTTCATTTTAATTCAGTCTACCCCTCTTTAAAACAAGTGGTTAAAACCATTTTGCAAAGCTTTTATATGAGTTCACACATTAATTCAGATCCTTTCAACTGCTATACAGCTACATAGTGAATATTTATGTCATAATAAAAATTAAAATTTCTGAGATTTTAGAAAAGCTTGTTTTATTTTTTTAAACTGAAAGTTCAATTTGGAAAAAAAGATAGATAGTTATATTTTATTCGTATTTCCAGTGAAATTATGAGAATAATTTCTTCTAGTTGTTGTTTACTTAAAAAAAATTAAGAAATAAAATTTCGTGTATGTAGAACATTCTGAACACCACATATTTCATTTACAATAGTCACATTGTGGTTGCAAAGGAGCATATTCTTAACATTATTTCCAGATCACAGGATATTCTAAGATGGAAGGGAAAAACAAGGATCACCAATTCTGAATTTTCTCGCAATTATGTTCTCAACTTTTGTATAATGAGATTTGTGTGTTTTGGTTGGATTTTTTTAATTTTTTGAGGGGATATTTGGTTTGTGTTGTTTTGTTTTTCCCTGAGATCTGCTTTAAAACAGTGAAGAGTTTCTGGGCAATCTCAGCTATATCTGAAATAATAAGTCCTGATGTGCCTCAGGTGCAGAATGTGTCTGTGCCCAGCCAGAGCTGTCCAGTACTCTAAATTTCAGTATTCCTATTAGCTAGAATCCACTGCTGTACCTGAGCAGGATAAATCTGTTCTTGATACATTATTTGAGCTATGCACCATTTCCAGCTTCAGAGTGAAAGGGATTCATGGTAGTCTGAGCTTTATAAATCGTAATAAAAGTAAGGTTATGCAATGAATTTCAAGGCATGGGTATTATGAAATTTTTTCATCACTTGGACTATTCCATCCCCCTTGTTTTTTTCTTTTAAATGGGGACTCATCTACATAGTTATCCTATCAGGTATCTCACAGCCCAGAGATAATTACTTCCAAAACAAACAGCAAGCCTACTTTCTCAGTTTGACTCCTCTCCAGCCTGCTGGCCTCAGCTCTTTAGCTCTTGACACAGCAAATTCTAATCACAAACTTAACTCAGAAGAGCAGCAGTTCTTGTTAGTCCCTGCACTTAGTATGACCTATTTAAGATATCATCCTAGCCCTGCTAATCTTGGAAATTCAATCGATAAACCTGGCTCTGCTCTTTCAGGTGCCTGCCCTTACACAACCATTAAATGCAAGTGCAGTGACCTTCCCCACTCCTGATATCAATCAAATGCCAAATGCCTCTGCTAACATTGACCTTCATCTTATCTCTGCAGACTTTGTAGGATCTCTCAGTGAAACACAGTGGTCAGACTTGATTCCAATTCTAAACCAGATTCTGCCATTGTTATAAAAACAAGGTACTGTAATGACCTTGATTAACTCAAGCAATAATAACAAACTATAAATATACTTGGTTTGTTATTTTCTGGTCATACCTTCCTTCCAGTGGCAGTGTGTGGATCTAAAGAAAAGTTTTTTATCTCATGCGAGTTTATTCTCATATAATCAAACAATTTAGCTTACCCCAGATAAATTCAGCCAGTTTTCCCAAAGACTGACACTAAGTCTGATTCAAATGTAACACTACCTTTAACAAAGTCAATCAGTATCCTTATGTTGGCATTCACTCCTACTTAGTACAATAAAATACAATAATTCTTCTTCCTAAAGCCTAACACCAAACCTATATTTAACATAGTAGTTTATTAGCTCCATCTAACCAGAACAAAATGGATCTAAAAGCCCAGCTCTGTATGCTAAGAAGGATTCATACTTGACCTTAATTCTCATACTTCAGCTGTCCTAAACCCCACTACAGGCCTAAATATAGCCTTAACACAGCAAAGCACTCACTCCTCAGTCTCAGAATAAATTGTATTCTGAATCTGGCAGAATTAATCCAGGAGTTAGTCCTTCAACCTCTGCTATCCTGAGATCTAACTCTGGGCTAAAATAATCCCTTCCCTGCATCTTGCAGGATCACACCAGTCTTTCTTCCTCTCTCAGGGATGATCTGGAAGTTCTCAAACACCCCATGATTCACCTTCCTTGTTCCAGGATTGCTCATCACCATTAGTATTTTCAGTCAGAAGCATTTTTAGTCAGAAGCATTTTCAGTCAGAAGCATGGGATTGTTCCCCACCTAACCACAGCCATAATGGAAACCATTCTAATTCATTCTCCTCCTGAATTCTGTGTAAGATATTTGGCCATGTCAGCAACAACCTTTATTGATCTGAGCAGTACCAAGATATACAGCTGTCTCCACTGCTCTAAATTTTACTGCTGCTCTAGCAGTGGTAGCAGGGATCTCCTGACACCTCCTGGTCTGACAAAGTGTCCCGGCTGGGCTTTTTCAGAGGAGTCAGTCACAGTGCTAACGTGCAGCTCAATGTTAATTCTTGAGCCAGTGACAGATTCTGCTGTATACTGTCAAGAAGAGATTAAGACTAGAGTTAGAGGACTGGAGAGCAAGAAGACACTGGAGATTTATTACTCACTCCTGTGAGGCTGGGGTAGGAGTTTTTCACAAGTCAATGTTTTAGGACACTGTTAGGAATTGATGAGCGGTGGCACAGTAATTTCGTTGGGGTTAAGACTAGAAGTAACAGAATTTAAAGAACAGAATGTATCTATATCATGACAGAGCCATAGAGTTAAGCTGTAACTTTTACATGCTTGTAATATCAGTTTTGCTCCCCTTGCTCTGAAAGGCCCCAGGGGGAAACCCAACTTCCACCCTCATAGGGGCAGCAGCATGAGCACCAGATATAATCATAATAAAATTCTAATAAAATTCTGCTGGATAAAATCCTAGTGCTATCATCAATATCTCAAGCTCTCTATCAGGCCTCAGACTTCATGTTGGTGACAGGCCACAGATATGGAGGCAGTCATGCTGGCATTATAGAATCAAACAGGTCATTAGATCAGAAACATGTGCTTTTAGATTCTCACTTTCAGAAGAAACTCAGGTAGCATTCATAAAGGCTGGAACCAAGCACATTTAATAGAAATAGTAGTCAGCTTTATTTAATGAATCAGCAGTAATGTTTGGATTGTCAAATTACAGTCTCACAGATAATGAATTCCTTCCATCAAACACTTAGCTCCTCCTTGTTTCTTGCAGAAGTCAAAGAAATGTTGGACTCTATCATTTTATATGTAGAAGAATTATCCTTTTTCTTTAGCAAGCCACAGGTATTTCTAGTTAGATAAAATTTTCTCTATCCGTTTTTCACTTCTATTGCTTTGTCTGGAAATTAAAAAAACAAAACAAAACAAACAAAAAACAAACAAACAAAAAACCCCTCTAATTTTTCTTACAATTTTTCAATTTACACATAATTATATGTTTATACCTGCCCATCTTCTGAGCCATCACCAGTTAAGATAGCCTCTAGTGTTGGTTAACTTGAAGGTAAGGGCCTTCATATATTAAAGTTCATTCCCCCAACCCTTGCTGTCTTAAATGGTAAAGCAAAATCACGTTCTAACTCAAATCTTGCCAGTCCCAACTATAACACCTTGTTTGCTCTTATCCTGTGCTCATCTGTTTGCCAAAGCAAGAGGGAAGAGTGTCCACGGATGAAAAAAACAATTACTGGTCTAAAGTGTGCAATTGTTTCAGTGAGGACTAGCCTAGGTTATATATTAGGAGAACTTAGGTCACAGGACTGCTTTAAATATTGCAGTAAAGTTTGTGTCTTGAATACAATTCAGAAACAAGAAGAAATAATGAATAAACTGAGTCATGCAAGGCTGGTGAGAATGCTCTGGTGGAAAGAAATAAGTATCATACTTAAGTCTGATGGGTTCACTTGCCAACAAAATATATTAAAGTTTAAATCAGTGATGTTTAAATAAATAGACATATTTATTTATAAAATAATTTTACTGCTTCATTCATCTTATATCCTTGTGGCTAAGATGATGAAAATTTACAGAAAATATTAGTTTTTAAATAAATTCTGGGTGAAGAAGATGTGGTTCAGCTTCAATTCAAGGGTCAGGGCAGGAAAGACTGAACAGCTAAGGTTATTGCTATGGTCAGAAAAAGTTTTACATTTAGTAACAAGGAATATGATCATCTCTGGTCTAAGCGCAGAGTTTTTGCTTTTTGAGGGAAGCAAGATACAAGACTTGTAGGGTTAGATGCAATGGTATAGTTTTAACCTGAGGGGTAGTCCTGATCAAGAAATGGAGGGCTGTTAGAGTTCAGAAAAGCAAAGAAATATACTTGATGCTCAGAGATAGATTACAGTTTGGGAGTTAGGTTTGTGACGTCCAAATGTATAGAGTTCCTGGGTGTCAGCAGGAATTGAGATTATGATTTATGGTCCTAACTTGTATTGGTGTAACTAGGCCATGATTTTGGTATACAATGGATCGGTTCTCAAGCTGAAAGCAGCAGCTGATCAGGCACGTTAACTTCTGTATCCTCTCAAGCAGTTAATACTGTGATCAGAGGCATCAACAGAAACAAATAGTTCAAAATCTGGTTTTCAGGGATATGATAGTAACCCACAGAGTTTTGTAGACTAATCGTGTTAAAAGTTGCATTATGGGTTTGACTGAGGTTAAAGGCAAGAGACCTCACTCTCCTGTTGGGAAGGGCAAGGAAGGACTCACACAAAGCCTGTGAAAGTGCAGAATGTTGTGGCACCATTCTGACAGCAGGTAGGATTTACTGCACCTCGGGAAGTTTCATGTTGATGTTGGTGTTAGATTTGGAGTTAGGACTCAGCAGAACCTGAAATGCCAAGTTTGTTTCTCAAATACCACAGGACAAAAATAAGGGTTTGTAATGATGTATTGCCATCAGCTAAGGGGATAAGGAGGTATACTCTGCTGCAGTGGTAATTTGGCTCCAGTGTAAATTGCAGTCACAAGTGCCTACATAG
This sequence comes from Toxostoma redivivum, assembly GCA_013397375.1. Taxonomy (NCBI): domain Eukaryota; kingdom Metazoa; phylum Chordata; class Aves; order Passeriformes; family Mimidae; genus Toxostoma; species Toxostoma redivivum. The sequence goes on along the minus strand of VXBI01013959.1, from coordinate 245,484 downwards.
GAAATATCCTAAATTCTAATACTAATATGAGGATAAGTGACAATAGGAATGTTTAAGGGAGACACATTGGAGCTGCGAGGTTAAGACAGTTAATTCAGAGTTAAGAATTCATTTTTGGGGTGCAGGGAGTAATGATTGATTTTAATTCATTGCTGGTCCCGGCTGGGCAAAGGCAATTGCCAGTAAGTTGAATGCTTTGTTGCCATTCCAGGGTAATAGCAGTCTCTGTGGTGCCTGAGTGGGCATGATTCCACATGTGCATACATCAAGATTTATATGTGTATAGAATATATTTGTATAAAATATATGTATCTATGCATGTATGTAGGTATTCACAGAGTTAAATTTTGACTTAGGACTGAATCTAAGTAAGTTTTCAGGAGCAGTTCTGAACTGAATGACCTGAATATTTGACTACTGTATTCTGTTCCTTACATTCTTGGTCAAAGAAGTAATTTTGAGGCAGTCTACATTATTAAGCGTGGAAATAGAATTCAAGCCACCAGACTTCCCAGAACACTGACTTGTTGCTGAATTCAGAAAGCCCTACCATGTCCCTGAGACACAAACAGATTATATACACTTTAGAAGTCAAACAGGGCTCACCTGGCTCTGTTATAAACATGTATGTGCAGCTGTGAAGGCAATAAAATTCAGCACTGCCTTTAGCCACAGCTAAAGAGAGCAGTCAGAGCGTTGCCTTTAGACCCCAGCTAAAGCTGTGTTGGTAAAGGCATCAAATTGTATTTTCTTTCAGCCTAGGATAGGTCATCCAAGTAGGAAAGAGTAGAAAGATTTCAATTTCTACAGTTGTCTGATCTTTGACTTGTTTGTTGTTTCCTCTCTTCAAAACCCATTACATGAATACATCCAGAAAAAAAGGAGCATTTAGCTTAATTATTCCACTGAAAACATCATTTTGGGGATCCAGACTATAAAAAGTAAGGCCAGGAAAAATGAACATTTTAAAACAATTAGTTCAGGTTTTAACTTTGTTTCCTAAAAAAATAGGGATCAGATAGGAGCAAGTAATTACTTCATCGGTTACATTGTTCTCTCTTGTTAATATATAAAACCAATTATGAAAAATGTAGATATTTTAATATAATTACCACATTGATTCATTTTTTCTCGTTCTTTTTATTTCAAAAGAGCGTGACAGATAAGTTGCTACTATAATCAGTTTGAAGTGAATTCTGCGCTGGTAAATGAGGTCAGACTAATGGTCTTCACAAATGAAGTTTTCACAAGTAGTGCTAGTTAAAAAAAAATTATTACTTCCTCTACTGAAAAATTTTTATGTTTTTTAAATATAAATTGAAATGCTTCATTTAGTTGCACTTATTTATAAATGTGACTATGATTCCCTATAAGATTGAGAATATAAATGCCATTTTACAACATTCTCCTATAAGTTGGGTCTAGCACCCAACTGTGGCTATATATTTAAATATATACTCTGCCTATTTTCTCATTATTTTCACAGTTGTTAATGAAAATGTTGCATTATTTAATCTGGTGAAATATGTGATATTTAATAAGGCAGAGTTTGTCCAAATAGGGTGCCTAACACCTGTAATTTCTTAGTCCCTGATTGAAATGGAAACCAAAATATTCATAGGATGACAGAACTGAATGGAAAAAAGCTTTTGAAGTGAATTTCTATTATTGCATTTGACACTTCCTTTGGTAAACTACATTCCAATCCAATAAATGAATTTCTGAAAAAAAAATTCCCTAGTCCTGACTGAAAACCCATTTCCATTAAAATCAGCACATAAGCTCTTGTAGGCTATGAAGGGTCCAAGACTTCAGTTATTCTTATATATATTTTATATCAAGTCAGGCACAGGCACACAGGCACAGAGTCCCTGCCTGAGTGAAGTGGACCACGGTGGTGGAAGTTTCTAAAATCCTCATTCTTCTGTCCATGCCCACTTATCTCTCTCCTTGAAAATCTACATGTGTCTCAATGCAAGAGAGGATCAACATGAGCTCATAATCTCAAACCAGGTTCAAGAGAAAGAATCATAGCCAGAATGAGGTACCTACTTCTCTCTTTTTAGCTGCCTTGGACAGCTCTTCTCAGCCCTTTCCCCTCTGTGGCAAGGGACCCCAGCATCAGACACTTTACCCATGGCTTTAGCTCCTAAAAGATTGGAAACCTCATTTCTCATGTCCCTTATCAGCTGAACTTAAGAAATTACTTTTTTAGTATTTTAGGCAAAACATTTAATTCTTTTAGGAGAAAAAGAAAGATTTAAAGCACTGTAAATCTTATTTTATGTCATAATTTTGGAGCTGTTAAATAAAATTCATTACTTTTGGTTCGTTTTGTGGGAAGTGTTAATCAGAAAAGCAGTGCAACTATAGAAGCCTTTTCATCACATATAAGCACTTTCATCATTAAAAGTGGACTCCAATCCTATTTAAGTAAAAGACATTTTGGCAGCAGTACTCATGTGTTGTTTAAAAAGTGTCCATCCTTCCCTATAGTTCTTTATGGCATAGGGAAGTATTTCACAGATAAAATTGATCAGCTGAAACTTGCTGTTCTACAGTGGAGAAGTTCAGGGTTATAAAAACATTGCCAGTCTCAGAGCTAGTTCCTGTTTTTACATTTCTCAGTAGGAACACAGTTTTCATCTAATAATTACAAATTCTTTTGTGGATACATGATGTCACCTGAGTACATGGACACAGTTGAATAAATGCTGTCAAGAAATGGAGAGAAGTTACCCTTAGTTGGATAAAGACAGCCACAGTCCCTTTCCAAACCCTTACAAGCATTTGCCATGTGGCAAACTCTAAGCTTTAGTAACTTCTAGACAAAAAGAGATATCAATTACATTTGCCTGAATAGTAAAATGTTTTCTGAAGTTGTCTATTTTTACAGTGCTCAGGAAAAGTGACAGAAAAATCTGTCATAAAAATCAGGAAAGAGGGAAAAAAATAAGAGCTAACACAGTCTAACACATTAACAAATTACAGATTGGGAAAATAAAAGCCCTGGATTCCTCCTAGAGTTCCTGCAAACATTTGTACAGCATGGAGTCTTTGCAAAGCTTTTGAAGCGTTGGTCTCACAGAACTGACTCTGCTCTTGTAAGTGTCAGTGGGAATTTTACAGTGAATCCTGAAGAGCTACACAGTTGCTTTTGGAACTATGATATCACGGTAGATATTTACATCTCAAAATTTCAGGGAAAAAAACCATCACCACTATGAAGCAGTTATTGATTTAATGTAATGCATATGAATATATGAGTATACACAAATTTCAGTTAAAGCTATGTAAGATCATGGCAATGTGCAAGTGGGGAGACTGTAAAATTAGAGTTAATAATAATGAATATGCCTGTCCCATTTGGAAAGATCTGAAAAAAAATTATAATTCAAAACCACAATAGGGGCCTGACTTTGTTCAACAGACACTTCTGGGTATTTGAATTAATAAAAGCAAATTGAAATGCCTTCATTAAAGAAAAAAGGAAAAAAATGAAGGAAAATATATTACCCATGCATATATTATTTGCAGAGGCAAACTATTTTCTGTGTCTCAGGTCTAACTCAGAACTCTAAGGTTCTGAAAACATGAAGAAGAAAAGAAAAATAAAGATGTGTTTAGATTGTATCAGTTATTGTTGCTTTCCTAGCACCAGTAGTATTTTCAGTTCTACCATTCTGTTTTAAGGAAATAATTAAGAGAAAAGAAATGAAAAAAATTTAAAACTTAATTATTTGTGATGGGCTTCTATGGACAAGCCTTTTTAATGTGCTTTCAAAACAATGGCTATATGATAGAAATCCATAAAAAGCATAAATAGTGAAAGGGATATATGAAATAACAGATACCATTACAAATATTCACGTTTCATAAAACAAAATAAGTGGAGAGACATTAAATAAAAATTGGATACAATGTGAAGAATTTCTTTCTTTCTTTCTGGAGGAAAATGCAATCATTGGGATCCAAGACATGCAAGAAACTTTTATCTTTATGTGGATAATAATAACATCCACGTTTTGTCAGTCAGGAAAAAGGATCGAGCATTAAACTTCCATCCTTAATGTCTTGAACTAAAGAGGAAAGTTATCCATAGTAATTTCTATTGCTAAGGGGGAATGTATTGAAGTGAATCCCAGAACAGAAAATAGTTGAGGTTTTGCACTGACAAAGTATAGGAAAACCCTTGAGAGTGAAAAAAATTTTACTGTCATTTTTCTTGCTTACTTGTTCTGAACTTATGCCTGACCAGATTGCAGCACATGCCCAGGTGCAGGATGTGCATGGTGAGATTCAGAGAGGGCTCACCATCAGGACCATGACTGCCAGTAAGTGCCTGCTTCTTTACTTCATTAGGCAGGAGCAAAAGCAATGCATTCTGCCATTTACAGCGCTCAGAAACATTATTATTGACCACACTGAAGCATATATGAGCTGTCTTGAAAGGAAACATTCGGATTTTCCACTATGAGTAAAGCACCTGCTCTGATGCTTTTAGAGGAATTAATGAAACCCCTAAATCTCAGAGCAGTTTCCTGATAGAATTAATGAATAGCTGTCAGCACAGCTGGCACTAATTGGCATGCTTCTGGGTACCCTGAAGGAGAAGGAGCCAAGTGGATAATAATCTCATACTTCTTTGATTTATAAATGTTCAGAGTCATACTGACACTTCATTTCTGGGGCAGTACATTTGTATTTTTGTTTGTGTGCTGATCCTTGTTCTGTGCATATGCAGGGATGCTAATGTCTCTAAAATGTCAGTTTTGTGTTTTTCCAGAAAGCCATGTGGAAGAATTTTAACAAAAATTATTGTGTGGGCAGGAAGGAAAAGGAAAAATCTTCAAGTTGTAAAACAAAAAAAATCTAACTTGTGTGTGATGCTTACAACCTCAATTTCATCAACCATCTAGCTATTGTGCTAATTTCAGTAAATCTAGACATCATAGATTCTGCCCAGACTAAGTCTCATGAGGTCTCTTGCTTTTAAAGCTTTGCCACAGTCAGAAGTTACTCTTGAGTGAGTGAGATTGAAGTGCAGGTTGAATGCTTGACAGGTTGTACCTGTCTCAAAGACAGAAAAAGATCTTTGCACAGGACTTACCAGGGGTCGGTGAAAGAGCTTTAAATGGATTTGAAGGGGAAAAGGGATAAAACCAAACTCACTCAAGGTAAGCCTGGGGACACCACACCAATGTTTGAGGGATGGTTTCTGGTGAGCTCCTTCGGTCTGCTATCTCAGTGGAGCTGGAGATCTGTGAAACAGTAAAGACATAAAGGTTGTTGATGTTAGGAATTGTGGAAGTGCCTGAGAAAGATCACACAGGAATTAGGGCAGTTAGGCATTCCAAAGGGTGTTGGGATCAACATCCCAGATAAAATCCCCCTACACTAATGGACAGCAAGCAGGAGGAACTGGAAGCTATTGTGCAACTGGAAAAGGAGCATATAGTTGTCATCGTAACATGTGGTGGGATGACTCACACAACTGTTACAGACCTCCCACCCAGAAGGAAGATTAAATATTCTGTAACTGGCTGTGAGAGGTCTCATAATCACTTGTCCTTGTTCTCATGGAGCTTACCAGATGTCTGCTGGAAATAGTGTGGAAGTTTCCTGGAGTGTGTAGAAGATAACTTCCTGATACAGCTGGTGAGGCACCCAGCTAAGGAGGGTGCTCTGCTGGACTTGCTGTTTGTGATAAGGGAAGGATTGGTGAGTGACATGATGTTTAGTGGCCATTTTGTGATCAGAAATTCTCAATTCTCAGAGAAGTAATGATGGTCAGCACAATTGCCACCTTGGACTTCTGTACTGCAGATTTTGGACTGTTTTGGAGACTGTTTGAGAGTCCTCCAAGGCACAGACTTTTAGACCTCCTTTGGCTTCAGAGGATACTGAGGGAGCCGGAAGAAGAGCTCACTGGGACACTTTGTGTCATTTGCCAGCAGTCATGGATAACCAGGAAGGTTCCAGCTGACCAGAGCTCAGCAAATGTGATACCAACTTACAAGAAGATCTAGAAGGAGGATGCTTGTTGGTCTGACCTCTGTGCCAGGGAAGGATGTGGAACAAACTCATCCTGAGTGCCATCATGGGTAGGACAATCTGGGGATCAGGCCAAGCCAGTATGGGTTCATGGAGGGCAGGTCTTGCTTGCCCAACCTGATCTCCTTCTATGACAAGGTTGCTTGTTCACTGGATGACAAAAAGGTCATGGATGTTGCCTACCTGGACTTCAGCCTTTGACACTTTTTCCCATAGCATTCTCCTGGAGGAAACTGGCTATTGGATTGGATGGGTGCTCTGTTTCCTGGGTAAAAACTTGCTGTGGGGCCAGGCCCAGAGAGTGATGGGGAGTGGAGTTACATCCAGCTGGGGCCAGTCACCAGTGGTGTTCTCAGGGCTCAGTAATGGCCCCAGTCCTGTTTCTCATCTTTATTGATAATCTGGAAGAGGGGAGCAAAAGTACCCTGAGAATCTCTGCAGACAACACCAAGGTGATTAGGAATGTTGATCTGTTGGAGGGTAGAAGTCTCCAAAGAGGGATCTGAACAGGCTGTGTGGATGGTCCAAAGCCAATTGTATGAGAGTCAAGAAGTCAAAGTTCTGGGCCCTGCCCTTGGATTATAAACAACCCCAGGCAGAGCTACAGGCTTGGGGAAGAGTGGCTGGAAAGGTGCCTGGAGGAAAAGGACCTGTGGGTGCTGGTCAGCAGCAGCTGAACATGAGCCAGGTGTGCCCAGGGGCCAGGAAGGCCAAGGGCACCTGGCCTGGATCAGCAATAGTGTGGCAGCAGAACCAGGGCAGGGATTGTCCCCCTGTCCTGGGCACTGGTGAGGCCACAGCTCAAATCTTGTGTCCAGTTTTGGGCATCTCACTATGATATTAGAGTTATTTTTCAAGCTAAATTATTCTATGATTGCACGAGAGGTTATTTATGTTTAGAATTTTCCCAAAACAATAGTGTGTGCTTATGCCTTTTGAAGCACCATTCTTGCTGGAGAGTGGTAGCCATGGTTAGAAGACATTAGCTGAAGATGAGACGTCATTCTCAGTAACTTTTTCACTTTGCTTACATTAAAATGTTAATGGGTATGTTCTTATATTTAACAGAAATTGACCCAAATGATTGTTTAGATCTGCTCTGTTCACAAAAGTTACAGTGAAGTTTGCCATATCCTCACACAGGTTCTCTCAGAAAGCTCAGTATCAGTTGCCATGTAGCAGAAAGTGATTCATTTTTTAAATCTATTCATCACTTCAATTCCACTTGTGGATTTTGGCTGAAGTCCAGAATTAGAGAAAAAATTTGGTAGTAGTATTGGTAAAAGCAGCTTCTTCTATATGGAGATATGCATTTTCTCTTGATTGTCTAATTTTCGGGACCAATAATAATCTTTAAAAACATTCCAAATTGCAAATAAATCAAATTTTGCTACGAGAATGTAATTCCTTAAAAGTGGAAATTTGAAATGTAAGAGTAATATACTAACATAATTGGATCAAAAGAAAAGGAGACGCAATTATCTTCTTGGAACAAGGGCTTTTTAATTATAATTGTGACTGCATTAATCAGGTGTCATATTAATACCGTAATAAAATGCCTTATGGAGCTTTCTCAGCCTACAGAAAATGTACAGAAAGAAAGAGTGATGAAACCAAATGTTAAAAGAATAAAATTATCTTGAAGTCTGGATGGATTAAAAAGGACAGATAGAGTCATGTGAACTCAGGGGCATTTTTTTTTTTTAATTCCTATAAGTTAGGCAATGAAAAGAGAAAAAATATCTATTTTAAAGCAATGTTAAAATCAAAAGGTGTCCTCAGACTTCTAAAAGGAACTATAAGAAGAGGTCAGTCATATCCAGTGCTATTAGTCTACAAAGATTTCCTATAAATTCCACCTTATCAGTGGCATGCCAAACGAGACACCAACTACCTGCAACTGGAAATTCTGTCCAGCTGACTAGATGCAGTAACATTTTCGGGCTGTCTGGATAATGAGAGTGAAAGCCGCTGAGTTTTGCTCCCTTGTGGATGTAAAAATGATTATATTCCAGGCATGGCTCTCCATTTATTGCCACAGAGTTACTGGCAGTGTGTGAATCCCCTGGATGCAGCCTCTCCAGTGCACTCCCCAGAGAATGGGCACTGATGCCCTCCTCCTTCTCAGCAGATGGGAAGCACAGCCTGCTCCTGGGTACCCCAGCTCAGCCTGTGCCTCTCTCACCAGCAGCATGAAATACATACGTTTTCCAAATACTTCAGGGGATTTCAGTTGGTGAAATTCAGGCATGTTCTCTAGCCTAATTTTCACTGGGTCTTGTTTCATTTTTGCTTCTGCATAATGCATGAATGGCACATAAGAAAGCAAGATATAATGAAAGCAGCAGCTATAAATAAACATGAAAACTTACCCACATGTTTTCTTAAAGAAAATCAGATAATGGAATCAGACTCTCTTATGGAAGATGGATTCTTGTCTTTTCAAGTAGTAGTCTTATGAATATTTTCATGACAATAATTTGAATGTTTCAGTACCTACAGCTACCATATTTGGAATACTGAAGAGAGATTCTTCAGCCCAAAGATATTTTCAGAAGAAATGTGATGCCCTTACACTACCTCTAACTGCAACATTACCTGTTGAAAGACAAAGATTTCAATTCACTTTCATTTTCAATTCAATTTAATTCTGTTCCAGTGGATCAAGCCCTATCATTTCATAAGACCATTTCTTCCTTTCTGCTTGAACAAAGCAAAGAAGTGCTTTTAATCATAATGAATACTGAACTAGGTTAGGTTCTCTATTCAATTTTTGCATATTGGCAACAGATAATTATATCTCAATTTATAATGATTCTGAAAATGTTCTTGACTGATACACTAAATATATAACAATAAAAAAAATTAGGTTCCATGGTTTTAGAAAAGTTTTGTTTGACAATGTTTGCTTAATTACAGCAGCTGTTAAAGTCTAAGATGCTTGGGCTTATTTTAGTTGAGCAGATCCTGTGCTATGGTGAATAATGGTTCATTAAAGAACCTCCTAGGAGAGAAGTTGTCTAAAGCATAATGATTCAGATTAGCTTTTCAAAGGAATTTGGAATTGTCAGACCCATCTTTGATCTTGTTTAGTACACCAAAATGAGGATTCTGTATATCAAATCTGCAAGCTAAACCCATGGCAAAGGAAATGGAATAGAATGGATTATTTCCTGTGTGAGGTCATTTGATAGATTTAGCTCTAAATGCTCTCTGGAATTGCATGAGATCCTGAAAGCTGGAGTACACACAAGCAGGAAGATGTGAATAAAGCTGCCTGGTTAAATCCATCAGCAGCTGACAGACTCTGAGACAAAGTTGAGTGGATTTTTCAAAGTGGAATAATATGGTGAGTAAGGAAGTTGTTAATATTTTCAAAGGCTACATTTTGATTCAGTTAAAAAGCATAATACAGCCCTCATGCTACCCCAACCCCCTGGAGGGCTCCCCCCAGGTTGTTGGAGACTAAATGAAGGGATCTGTGTTTCTACCAAATCTTTCTTATGTGGTCAAAGCCCAGATAAATCCGTGAAGTTCTTGACCAGTTAAGAATGTAGATATTTGATCTCAGGTTTCTCTTCTCTTCAATCTCCTTGTTTCCTTTCTCAAGTCACATTCTCACCCACACTGGAAGCATTTTTAAATTTCCTTTATAGGACATATCTTTCTTCTGCCAAATAGTTTTGTACTTATATTTCATTTGTCTTATTTCTTTGGCAAAATCACAGAACAATTTTTCATTCTTTCATTGTGCCTCAAATTTGGCATTTGATCATAAAATCTGGTGATTGGACATCAAATCAGATGATTGAACATCTCTGAAAAACTGAAGATTAGCTGGGGATTTTCCATGATGCAGCATTATTTTAAAAGTCCATATACATAAATTCTCTAACATTCACCAACTCCTTGGGAGAAAGATGAAAATATGTTATAGAAATATTCTTTTAACAACATATCTGCTTAATGTTATTTAGTCTGGATGTGCTATATTGAAAATGTTAGTACATTCAAGAATATAAGATTGATCTTAAACTTTACACCATCACTATGATTTCTATACCATCACTATGATTTCTTGAAATCCTGGATATAAAAATTCAGATTGAATATATTTGACAGCCTACAAAAAGGCAATATAATTTTGGCAATGTCTGAAAAGTTAAAACAGGCCTTTAATAAGGTAATGTAAATCACTTTCTTGAAAAACTAAGGCTTTTTTTTTTTCTTTAAACCCAGAACAATTTAAGTTAAATATACAACCATCTCTAGCAATAAAAAATAGGTTCAAAATTTTTATTCAGAATTTAATATGGTTTTCCTACAAACAACAGCCATATATATCTAACCACCCCAAAACAGAGTGTTACCTGATCCTCAGAACAGCCCATAATATCTCGTGCTTTCTTTTGATTCAATAGTTTTCTTTTGATTACCATAGTCCAGTGTTTACTCACCGTATCATCAACTTTACAGATTTGTTTGCTAGTTATTTCAAACGACCTCCACATTTTCATTCCAATATCCTTTTTCTCATCACCATGGGAACCACTGTCTTTTTTATCCTTCAAGAGTATTATGTTTTAGAAAAGCTCTCATCCTTGTAATGGAAATTTGCAGGTGAGAACAGCTTCATTCTGTATTCTTAACTTACAGACAATTTTGCTCCTTGCAGTGATTTATCATCTCTGTCAGTTCTGTCTCCACTGTAGCCAAAGGTACCATTGCACCTCCTGAAAGTGCAGTCACAGTGTCCAATTTTCAATGCTCACTGCAGTTTTAGCACTGGACAAGGGCGAGTCTGCAGTAGAAGCAAAGGGCTCTGCAGCTGTTATAAAAGCTGCTCCGTAAGTCTTAGCTGCATCCAAACGTGCAAATTTTAGAGCTACTTTGGGTATGCCCATGTAATCTGCAGCTAGCACAGGTTCTCCACTGCAGATGTTATTTTGGGAGCCATCTCTGTATTTTTCTCATTTAGTAGTATGCATTGATAAATACTAAGGAAACCAGGGGAAAATCTAGGAGGAAAATTGGAGTATTAAAAGATCTCATTACAGAATTAACATTAAAAAGAAATAAAGCAGTGAAAGGGAGATTAATATAATTTTCAAGGCTTAAAAGAAATTTTAAATTGCCCTGAAGAATAAATAGAAGAAGGACAAGCGTATTTCCAGAAAAAATTGTTCTGTGCTGGGTTTCCCTCTCCTTCACACCCTCTGGTCGTAGGACCTTGGGGGCAGCAATGTCTCAGAGACCATCACAATAAGGAAAAGATAAGGCAAAGATAGCTTAATATTTTCATCCTTTAGGGTCACCTAGACTTTCACATCCAAGAACTATAACTCTGAGATGGCATGGTGTTATCATCTCATGGTAATGGTAATTCCTCATGGATTTGTTAAATATTTGGCGTTTTAACAAAAGTTTTTCTGATATGTGAGAGAAGGGAATGAAAAAAGAAGATAACTGTTTCCTAATCAGCTCAATTTGTCACCCAGGTTTCTGGTGACACTCAGCTTCCACCTGAACCCAGCAAAGAAAATAGATCCTGATTCTTTGACAGGGAAGAAGGCAATGATTGGTTTGGTTCCAAATCTAAGGTGGCTGAAACATTCCTCAGGACACCTCTTTGGTATGTGCAGGCACACAGTGAAATACAACTCGGCTTCTAACTGGACCCCCCAAGCAGTACCATAATGTAAATATCAACAGTTTATCACATGGCAGTCAGGTACAGCCTGCCCATAGCAGTAATCATATTTCCCATTATGTTTCTACAAATCTGTCAAAGCCTTTCAGTCATGAATATCTGTGAACATAAGTCTTAGACAGTGTGAGAACTATGCTTCATCTCCATTCTTTAGTTTCCATGCTGTTTTCATCCACTTCCCATTACTATTCATCAGGCAGGCAAACCTAGGTCTGTAACCTTAAAAACAGAGAACCAACTCTAGGTATTTAGGTGGGATATTTTTCAATTTTTTACTTTTTTCTAAGAGATAAGCAATTTGGTGCATTAGTGTTCACGCAAAATAAAATCCTCAGACTCCATGTCATGTGTCAATGTCCTCATCTTTCCTGCAGAAGGCAAAGTATTTCTTTAAGTAAGCAATCTAGTCAGTTTATGATTTACTGGTGTAACTCAAAGTTACTTTTATCTACTAATTCCTTTTTTGTTTCCTGGACCTTGCACATTCAGGGAGCAGTTTGAATCTGTGATTCATCTGATTTTCAAAAACTTCTGAGAAAGTATATTATAGGAACCTAGTACAGAACAGAAGTTATCATGATATGAAAGAAATAGTGCTGTTAGGGAGTATGAAAAGCTAAAGACCGAAAACTAAGCAGGAAAAAAAAATCAGTTCTCAGCAGGGTGGAAGGGTAATGCTGGGGTGTGACCACAAGCTCGTAGTGCTGCTCTGGTTATCAAACTAATATTGCATAAGTTGCAACTGTTCCATGAAAAGTAATAAAAATCATTATAAAAGTCAAAAAGGTTGCAAAGAGAATAAGAAGATTAACACTGATTTTGTGTTAATGTCCTGAAGAAGATAAAAACTTATGTAGTTGGTAAGTAAAGCAAATAATTTAAAAACTCTTCTCTATTGTCACACAAAGTGTCAGACTCTAAGCTGATGAAAGGAAATGTTTATTTTAAACAATGTACAGCTAATCTATAAAATTCATATGGTGATTCAAACTAGACTTCAGTAGAATAAGAACCGTTTATAGTTTTCCCATCAATAATCATTTTGCTGAAAAGCAACACTTCAAACATATTAAAAATTTTCCTATTTGTAGTGATTTTCCCTTTAAGTAGAAAGATTTTATGTGTTTTCTAAGAGAAATAAAGTAAACTAAAAATAATGCTTCAGCACTGTTTAATTCAAACTTTTCCTACTCATGTTTATCTGATTTTTATTTTCTTATTTTCTTATTTATTTCCCCATAACTTTATTTCGTTTATTTTCCTTTCATTTCAAAAGTTGAAGAATTGAAAGAACTGGCACACGAAGATTTATGACAGAGAAAGAAATAGACATTTTTGGCTAAGTATTTTGATCCAAAATGTATCACCATGCAAGTTTCATAGAATCAGAAAATCATAAAATATGCCAAGTTGGAAGGGACCCATCGAGACCATCAGGTTCAGCTCCTGACCCCCTGACCCTGTACAGGACATGTCTAGAATCACCTCATGTGCCTGAGAGTCCAAACCATTCTTTTAAGACCTTTTTACATATATTTTGTAAAGTATTCCTAGAAAATCTTTAACACACTTTCAGTTACTCAGGAGAATTTCAAAGTTAAAGGATCCCATCACGTGAGGATACAAGCCATATCCTTATAGTAAAATTTATATGATAATTCTTTTATGTTATAAAAAAAGATGTCCTGTGAGTGGGTCACATGGGTTTTCAAGATTTGTGCCAGTTCATCTGAAGCAGGCACACACTCACTGCAAGGTTTGGAGGTGCTTACAGAGCTGCAACTTCTTGTTCCCTCTCCAGGTGACTGTCACACATTGCTCAATGATTGACTGTATCTAATGCTTCACACTCACCCTCCTCTCCCTCCTGTCCCTCCTCTCCATCTTGTTGCATTGGACTCTGGGACCAAAGCCTGAAAATGCAGACTAATATCATTCACGACTGAAAGTTTCCAAAAGCATGATAGAATATCTAAAGTCATGACACTGACCCTAAAATAGATATATAAAATAGATAGCCTCTCCATATCAGTGAAAGCAGAGCACACTCCCTATATTCCCCAGACTGTACCTGTGTGTCTGTCTGTGTGTCCATGTGTGTGTTATAAAAGACCCAAAAACACCCATCCACCACGTTATGTGTAGCACAGATTTCTGATGCAGGCCAGCAGGTGAAGAGGGGACTCCCCAGATGGTGACAGTGTCGCAGAATGTTCAGGAGATTTTGGGAGGGGGGCAGGATGGGGTGTGAGAGGTGATCTGGTTCTGTGATGGTCCAACCAAGCTCAGACCGTTCAGGCAGCTTCTGGTGGGGAGCAGGTGCTGGCCTGGAGTGCATTGGAGAGGATTAAGGGTTTATGAGGCAGTAGCAGGTGGCAGGCTGGAGGTAGGAACAGAGTTCAAATGGGGCAAGAATTCAGTGGGAAGAAGAAGACAGAAGCTTGATGTACATAAAAGAACATATACATATATAAAAATAGAAAATAAAAATATGTATATACATGCACAAATACATGCACGAGTAAGTGGGAGGGTCATGCTGGCCTGCATTTTGAACCATTGTTTGCAGTCCTGAGACCTGGAGCACCCACACAATGGCACAGGCTCCTGACAGTAAGAAAATACTTTTCCCTTATCCTGTTTACATGCCACGCTGCTCTACAGGAGAGTCATCATTAAAGTACTTTCAACCCCACTGGCATGTCAAAGACTGATCTTTTTTTCCAGATTTGTTACAGAGAAGTAGAGAGGCAAACATTTCTCCTGTGCCCTCTGAGCACATTTTAGGAGCATGAAAATGTCACATATCCTGTTGATCAGGTGCCAGAGGAATTCCATACAATGAGACCCATTTGAAGCTCATTTTACTGGGGAGAGGAAAGAAGAGACAAAAGGCCAGACTTTTACAAGAGACAGAAATCTAAGCTGTGATTCTTTGACTTCAGTGATTCTACAGAGACTCTTTTCTATAACAAAAGTAAAAACCAGTGCAAGTTTTTAAAAGCGAGTGATAAATTCTATTTTCCAGTTTCTTGAGTTTTACAGTTCCCAATAATAATTTGCATGATCTTTGGAGTACATTTCATCTTTAAAATGTTGAGTTAATTCTTGTTATTTTTCTCTAGGAACATTTTCTTGTCATTCTTTCATCTTCAAGAAAGCTTTCAATTTCTCTGCTTTTCATTTAGTGTCTTATCCTGAATTCATAGAAATTAAGTGATATGATATGCAAACATAAGTATAAAATATTAGAACTTTAACACAGTCTTCAGAATTACTAAAAATTATGGGATAAAAATCTTCCTTTAGATTTGAATAGTCATTAGATGCAACAAAGGTACATTCCTCCAATCGAAGATAAAATATTACATTCTTTTTTCTTTTCCCCTTGACATCCTTCACAATGATACTTCTTCTCCAATGGAAGACTTTTATTTCTTACACTGAATTTTCATCCACAGACCAAAAATATTAGATAGTACTAAAGGAATCTATTGTAATTTTTTCCTGCATTCACTTTTTTTTATTGTATTTTTGTTCTAAATCCATCATGTGATCTCCAGGAGATTTTTGACAGTATCTCATCAGATTTGTCAAAGACTATTCATTTTACCAGTCTATTCCTATCCTATGCAGATTTGCTCCCTATCCTACAGCCTTTTCCAGTATTATGCTGGTAGCATCTGGCATGGGAAAAGCCCTGGGGATTCCACAAATCCTCCTGGGAGTAAAGGCCTTCACACTTAATGAGGTTGTTTGTAAAGTCTACTGAATCTGCTGGACAGGAGGATTTCTTTTGGATTTATCATTCAAATTCCTGTGCCACTAAAAAATATTTGCTGGCACATACCACGGTCTTATATTTGCAGATTCTATTAACAAATCTGGCAGCTTTATGGAGCATGAATTGAGCTGCAGTCTCTTTCATGAAACAAGACACAAATCACACCTCACATCAAGTAGTATAATTTTCATAAATGTTTAATCCACAAGCACAACTGAAAGGATAAAAAAGAAGTTTTTATTTCATAGTATGTGGTGATGCACATATACACAGCTGGTGCTTATTCCAGTTAAAGTTTCCCTTAGGCAAGTAAAGGTCGGGAAAACCTTAAACATTACCAAAGAACTTTCCCAGACCAAGACATTTAACTTCTTAGATTCAATTTTTAAAAACTATTTTCTGTGCAGTAGAAGCACTTTCTCTCTGTAAAGTCTCTTTTCACAGTTATGGGAGGTGTTGTTTGAACAGGAATTACAGTTCCCTGTAGAAGATCCTGTTGACTGACATCCTCTCCCTCATTCCATCTTGTAAATGCTTTTAAATCCCATCTCTGTAAAGTTTTTTCTCCCTTCTATATCATTATTTAAATGAACTCTGACATTTCCAAGTACAAATCAATGGGAGGCTTAGCTGCATTATGGAAGAGATTGTGGAACAAAACGCCTATCTAATGCACTAAGTGCAGTAAGATGTTCTCAAATTGGCAAATTTACCTTTTTACTTCTTCCACTTCATCAGGTTATGCGTCTGTTCATGCTATCTATGATTAAAGTGTCTCACTGGTCATAAAGCTGGTTCACTTGTACCACCACAACTGACAGGGAGGATGTGAGGATGCATGAGGATGCACATGTGTGAAATGTGTGAGCAAATACATATGTATGTACATATAAAAGTACCTAGAGATGTGTGTACATATTGTACATATATATAAATATATTTAGTAATAAGGATTGTGACAACTTAGAAAATTTGCATAAGAACAAAGATTACACTGGAAATTCCCTCCAAGGGCAGCCTTTTTGGAGCTCAAGTAGACAGTAGCTGGTGTCAGAGGAGGAGCATAACCATGAGATAAAAATCCCTGTCCCAGTGAGCATGGCTTCCTCACCCCACTGCAGCACCATTTTGACACAATTGTGGCATTTCCACTCCCAGTTGGTGCAAAGGACTCTGCACCAATGATGAGAGTAGACTCAGGCTTTTGTCTAAGGCAGCCCCACAGCCCTGTGTGTTTCCTTTACCATCTAAGAGCTTTTTGTGTCATTCAGGCATCAAATACAGTCAAGAGTGAAAGCAAATGTAGGAAAGCAGACAAGACAAAAAGACAGATCATTTGTCTTCAGGTTTATGTGAAATAATTGGCTAGAGAGAGAAAAAGAAGGCAGTGAGCAGGCTGTTCTATCCACTTTTTCCTCCCAGCAGAGAGGAGCAATGGGGAATGTTTTGGAATGAGAAATCTTTTCTGATGCAGAGCAAAGGCGCATCTCCATGAATTCAAACAAGCCTTTAGATTGATTATGTGCTGAGAGTAACAAATTATGTTGCAAAGAGAGAAAAGCAATGTTTATTTCAATGTCCAAAGTAATTTATATCTCCTCAAACACTTTGAGGAGTATCTGATACTGTCAGAAATATTTTTCAGTACTATTTGTCTTGAACTGAACCTTTCTGTGATTTCAGGCAGCACTTTGAACACAGCACAGGTTGCACACAGCTTCATGGTATGCCCAGGTCTTTTCAAATCACTTAATTAAATAGAGTAATTTGTAATTGTTTTGGGAAGATAAAAACAGCTACACCTGATCTAAAAATTACTAAATGCAATTGTGATTTTTCTTACTAGCTTTCATTTGTCACTGATTACATCAGCATCTGTATGTTCACAGAATCAGTGTTTCCAGATGAACTTCCCTAGGAACAGTGCATCAAGTCTAAAGATCTTGCCACCCTCTTTCCCTGCTCTTAAGATGGTTTCTATGGGTTTGGCTGAGGGGGAGAAGATGCTCTGTTTCCTGAACCTTTCCTCCAGAAAACAGGAATATTGGGTCCAAGTGTGTCATAGGGAGGGAGAGAATGAACTTACCACTGTGACCATCTGATTATGCCAGCAATGTAGAGCAGGGAGTGATGAGAGAGGACTCCAGTATTTTCCCCACCTTCAATCCATCTCATATGTGCATATACAAATATGTGCATTGCTCTGGAAAAATATATAAAACCTATCAGCATTTCGGAGAAAAAGCCAATGGGAAGTGAAAGGTTCTCACAGTTGCACTTTCGTAACACTGAGGAGATCTGTCTGCTGAGAAAAATGCTTTCCAATCCCAGGATGAAAACTGCTATGGACAGACAAATGATATATAGGAAAGGAAATAGGGATATGCTCACCTGGAGTTGTTGAAACTGAAGAAAATAAAACTGTCTAAGTTGTAGAAGTGAAACATTATCACAGCTGGAGTGACAAAATGGAGACCTAACAACAGAGCTGCAGCAGAAACAGGGCTGAGGACAGGCTGGTGACTGGGAGACAGGACAAGCAGTAGTGTCAGGTTTTGGTTTTCTGACTTCTCTGAAACACACCTACACATCTGGGACAAAATTTGTTGAGGTGAGGTACAACCACAGTCACAAATATATTTTAACATTTTGCTCTTTGCTACCTAAAAACCATATCCTCTTTTCATTTGCACCTGCAGCTATTAATAACTTGGTTTCTAGTGAAAGCAAAGTCTTTCATTACAGCTCCTGTGCTCTGGAAGGAGCTGCACATGCAGGCACAACCATAGCCCGGTGCACATACCAGCTCTGCCTCAGTGGTCAGCAGGACTTCTGAAATAACCAGTTAAAATAAATTATGATTCAGTGTATGTAACACTTGGATGAACCAGCTCATCAAAGGCACCATAAGTGTTCTTGTTTGAGGTATTCACCATGGCTATTTTTCAGCTATTGCCAGCAAGGCTAAATGGATAGGATTGCTGATCTGTGGCACCCAGAGCTTTCAGCCATAGCAGTTGCATTGAAAAAGACTCTGCTAAGATGCAGCTCATTATGTCACCTTTGTGGCTCTCCTGCTTTGGCAGCAAATGGTTGATATTCTTCAGTCTTTATTTGCTGTTTGGGGTTTTTTCCTAGGAAAAATCACTAGTGAAGTATGAAATCAGAAAAGGATACTCCAAAATCATTGTAACAATTGCTACTAATTGTTTAATCTTGTCATGTATATCTACCCTGTCTTTAGTGATTTTGCGGTTGCCCTAAAATCTATTTTTTGTCAGAGAATCTTTTTCTTTGTTCTTGATTACCATATAATTTGTTATCAAAAGGAACATCTTTTCAAATATCTTCCAAAATTAACCTGCTTGGTGTCTTAAATAAAAACCATGTGATGGTAGGAAATGTTCTGTTTGTCTTAGTTTTGAACTGTAATTGCACACATTTAATTTTTAAGATAGTAATCAGCACCAATGATCTTTGTAACTATCTCCTAATATGATTGCTCCCTAAGTCCCAACTATCTAGCAATTAGGAAATTTTGTATAAATCTTTAAAAATAAAATGCTGATATGTCTAAAACAACCGAGCTGGTTTCAAAATGTTGGAAAATGTTTCTAATTTTGTATTTGATCTTCTGGAATTCCCCTCCACCCAACCACCCACCAGTAGACACTTCATAGCAGTCAGGTAAGAGAGGAAACCTAGTTTGATATTCTGAATTAATTCTGTCATTTAAACCAAGGTCTTGAATCTTTAATCTCCATCCATGCCTGTTTAATCCAGCCAAGTCCAGAAGCAGCCTTTAATTTTTGAATTTATATGATGAAGTGTCTCATGTCCCCAGTGTTGTTAGGGGCAAGGCATATGACAGAATCACAGGATGATGCTGAAAGGAACATTTGGAGGCCATCTGGTCCAACCTCTCTGCTCAGGACCATGGTTTTTGAATGGATTACAAAACAGAAAGACTTGCATAATTAACATATCATTGACTTTTAGTCCATAAAAAAATGCCCGTTTTTAATCCACTTGTACCTGCCATAAAATCTACTGTGCATTGCAAAAGAATATTCTCAATTTTTTTTTGCATATCAGAAGATCAATACAAAGATAAATGCTACTCAAACTAATCCATGTTATTCAGGCCAAATTTTTACTCTTAAAACTAAGAAATAAAACACTGAGACAAAAAATTTACAATTGGATAGTGAGCTTACCATTTAAAGCTGTGAACATTGGATGCTTATGAGTGAGAAAATATCAAATCTGAGCAGAAAGATAATACATGATACTTGGCATCCAGCTTTAGGAATGGCAAAATGAGAACTTTGCATTGGCTCAGGAAAAAATGGATCTGCAGTGGAGCAAAGGATTGAAGGTGATGGGCTTAAATGGGAAATTGTCATTTGTGATGTGATCATTGCAAATATTGCAGATATTCTTAACACATACAGCCCATGTGGATTACTATCACATGTCAGTTAGATTCTGTTAGGACTGATCAGGATTTAGGATGTGAAGACAATTGAAATATACATATATATATATGTGTGTGTGTATAGTTTTTGGGTTTTGTCGGATTTTTCAGGGTTTTTTGGGGGGTGTTTTTTTTTTTATTTTGTTTGCTTTTGTTTGGTTTTTGGTTGGTTGGTTGGTTTTGTTTTTTTCCTTTGGTAAATTTATTTTTAAACTTTCAGAGATATAGAAGAGCGAGACTCACCTCTACAGATGTGCTTGTTTTGACTGGGGTAGAATCAATTTTCTTCACAGTGACTAATACAGGGCTAGGCTTTGCATTTGTGCTGAATACATGGCTGATAATACAGAGATGTTTTTGTTGTTGCTGAGCAGAGCTTACACAGATCCAAGGTCTTTTCTGCTTTTCCTGCTGCCACACTGGTGAGGGAGCTGGGAGTGCATGGGAGGCTGGGAGGAGACAGCTGGGACAGGGGACCCAAACTGACCACAGGGATATTCCAGACTGTGTGACATCCTGTTCAATGTACAAAGTGCAGGGGAAGAAGGAGGAAGGTGAGGGTGTTTGGAGTGATGGAGTTTGTCTTCCCAAGTTGCCATTACACATGATGGATCCTGGTTTTCCTTGAGATGGCTGAAGATCTGCCTGCCCACAGGAAGCAGTGAATTAATTCTTTGGGTTTTTTTTGCTTGTGTGCATGGCTTCTGCTTTTGCAATTAAACTGTCTTTATCTCAACCCATGAGTCTTCCAACTTTTACCATTCCAGTTTTCTCACTGATCAGTCTGGTTGAGGGTGTCAAAAGAAGTGCAGAGCAAAAGATTTTGAGCTCTACAAAAAGAGACAAGGAAGAAGTCAAATATGAAGTTGAAACAGAAGATGCAAGAGACTGGAGCTGGAAAGTTATTTCAATTGTTGTTGTTCCTCTACTGGACCATACCTCTGCAGTTGACCTGGAGATGACTGGTGGGAGGGTAGACAATATTCTTCTTTGCTGAAATTGCTGTCATTTAGCACACATAGTCTACACAAAGCTGAAATGAAGCCTTTAATTAAACTAGAGAGACCAGCTTTAGGGCAGGCTGTTTCCCTTACTGTTTTAGTTAGAAAATATGTCAAAAATGCAAGGTGAGAGAGAGCACAGACCTGAAAAAGTAACAAAGTGCACTCATGCCTTCTAAAGCTTTGAACTATTTATGTTCTCTTTCTCATTCAATCTACCTGTGGGAAGATTAAGAGAATGTCTTCTGGCCTGATTGCAAAGGTGCTGTGTATTTGCCACTGCCATTGACTTTTTGCTCCATTTGCCTGGCTTCTTGTAGTAAAGCATCTCAGACTTCTCACAGGAGCAACCCCTTATCTGTGAAATGCTGGAGATCAGCTCCACCTGGAGCAGGAAAGTGAGAACTCCCTAAAGTTCTTCAGTGTGGCTGCAAATGCCTCTTCCCTGTGGGAGCTACACCAGGAGCAGTACTCCAAGGCACTTCACTTTACCCTTGACATAACTTTATATAATAAATATTTGTAGCTAGCGTTGGCAGCAACGTCTCTTCTTAGTATAGTAGGTGCTAGGAAAATGTAAAAGTACTGCTTTTTTTTTACATTTTGCAGCTCTTTGCATTTTTTGTTGTACCCAAAAACATGATTATCCTCCATTTGAGAGCATTTTGCTAGACTAGCAAAACACCAGAGCTGAAATCAGGACTATGTCTACCACTAAATTGCTGGTACTTGTAGTATGTAAAGTGAAACTCTTTGTTTCCCTTTCAAATATTCTGAAAGGAACCAGTTCATTAGTCCCCCTTCAAATAATAAAGAAAATTATTTATTGTGCATTTGTTTGCTTTTCATTGAGAAAAAATGACTGGCTTATTAGCTGTTTGTTCATTTAATGTCATAGAGTGTGCATCAATTTTCAGGAAATTAGTCTATGCTTAATCTACAAAAAATTTGGTACATACAAAATACAAGGAGTGGATTCTATCAAGGTGACAAGGTGCAAATTAACTTTAATCCATTTTTATTCTTGTAATCATGGGCCCACTCAAAAGCCAAATGGCAGTGGTTTTGCTTGAAGAGAATGTCTGTTCTACATAGTACTCTATCATTTTAAGCAGAGGAGTGGCAGTTTTCTATTGTGCATTAGCATATATATTAGATCCAATCTATGCACAATTTTTACATTAGCTGGCATTGATTGCAACATGAAAGGGACTAGTAATATAATGCTACATCCCAGGCAGTTATACCAGTGCTTCCTGCTGGTACAACTTTACCACTGTAGCATACAAACTTTCCCAGTATAATCAACTTGCATTGCTGAGAGAGATGAAGATGTGAAGATTGATATGTTGTCAGGCTTTAGTGTATGAATTGGTGAATAACCTACCACAAAGCTAGAGAGTGAATTTACAGAGCCAGGTCATTTGCACAACTGTTCAATGGAAAATGCAAATTCATGTTAAATTCCTTGCCTTTGAGCAAAAACAGTATTTACTACCCCACAGGACATTGTGTGAGAGGAGTCTGCCCAGGGCAGTTAGTACAGATTAATTGCTTGTCTGTAACTTCGTAGACTATAGCATGTTTGTCACACACCCATACCTTTGCATTACAATTTCTTATATTAATGTAAATAAATTTAAAATGGAGAAGGGAATCATTGCCTAGCTGATATAGGTGGATTTACCAGTATCTAAATTACCTTTTATCATATTGAGCCCATACTTGTCATTCATGGTAACCTAAAAAAGTTATTAAGAGGTCTGTGATCTAAAGTTGGTCCCAAAATAATACATAACGCAGAAACAGGGTTAGTGGATATTCTATTTCCCCAGAAAAATAGGCAAATGGAGTTGGCATGCAGACACACATGGAGAGTCTGCTCTTGCTAATTTTGCTCTTTAAAAAGCTGAATGAAACACCATTTATTTGCTAAGGAAGTCAGCACTTTATATTATCAAACTTTCACCAGTTTTCCTCATATGACTTCTTATATGAAAGAATTTGTTACCCCACAACAGTCATAATTAGGGATTAATTAACATATTTTTTTTTTTTCCTATTCCTGTGTTGAGTTGAATGGATCTGGGATAATAGATATAATGAGAGTAATCACAGGGTTGTATTTCAGTCTTGAGAGATCTGCTGACAGCAGAAACTGCCAGGATGGCAACACTGCCAAGCTGCCATGACCTGCCACCAAGCCCAAGGCATAAACAAGGTCTGGGCAGTTCCTCCCCTGGGGACAGTGCTGCTCCCAGAGATTTTCTTCAAGCCAGACACTTCCCAGAGCTTCAGGAGTGATCTCTGGTGTGAGAAAATGTAGCTGTACCTTTTCTTTTTGCTGCTCTTTAACTTCCCTGAGGAACAGCAGAGAAAGAATATTTCCTGGAAACCAAGACAACCAATAATGCAAATGCCATATCTTGAAAACCAGATCATTTACTTAGAATTGAACATACAATAGTAACACCAAAAACAAAACAAAACAAAACCAAAAAAAAACCACCAAAAAACCAAACAAACAAACAACTACTAACAAACTAACAAGCAAATAACAGCTGCTTGTTAAAAACATGGTTTTCCTTTACATTTCCCTACTTTCTCTCCATGAGCCAGAGAAGACAGTTTTGAAAATGTTTGTTTCAGATCACAATGAGTATCATAGTAGAGCTTAATAAAATGATACCTATATCTGTGCATGTAGGCCTAAATCAGAATTTTTATTTAAATTGGGTATGATTACATTTTTGTGTTAGATATATCCTCTAATTATTTTCTTTCTACAACTGTATTAGTGTATATGGAAAAAACCCAAATTCCAGTTACAGAGTTTCTAATTGTTTCAGCAGAAAATTGATGCCTTAAAAGACCACCTTCAGGCATTTCCATTTTCTGGGGGTTTTTGCAGTTTTTTTTACATTATATAAAGTGTGACTGTTTACAGAACAGGGCATTCCCATTTTTTTCTGAAATAACAGTGCTCAGACTTGAAAATATTTCAGAATACCTCAGAACTAAGTTTGAAATATGCATACATATGTCTTCTTTTTTAATCTTGTTCTATACAATTAGGGTGACAATGATTTCCATGAGGGAGGTTTTGGTTATTTTCAGAAAGGTGACAACTTCTTTGAACTACCAGAGTATTTATTTATACAAAAAAAAAATTAAATTAAGATAATACACATTTCTTAGTTCTGAACTAGCAATTTCAAAGCAGTTCTGGACTGGAAATACCTACTCTGCATTTAATTTAATTGCATTAGTCAATTAAACTATCTGAAAGAAAAATGTGGATGTCACCAGTCAGGAAAAAGGGTATATTAGAAAAAGAAGAGATGATAAGGTCATCAGCTCCTGAGAGACAAAAAGAGAAACTGGTAATTATCAACTATGGAACACTGAATTATCAGGAAACAGCTTGGGAAAAACTGAAGTATGCCATAACAGTAATATCTCAATTGACTCAATGGCTTTTAGTATCTTTGGAGGTCATATGACTTTTAAAAGTATATTTTGTGAATTCCTTCTGCTACAGCGACATCAACAGCTCCACACAAAGTTTTATACAAAGTTCCAGTCAGCAAGGTTAAGTCTAGATGAGTTGGTCTTACATCTAGCATCCAGTGAAATCAACAAGAAGATTCAAAGTCACCAAAACCAGAGTCAATCATTATTATAAAGACATTTATTGGTACTAATATTGCTGTCACTACTACTACTATTGCTCTCATTATTCTGTAGATTGTAAGCCAAATTTAGAGAAAAAGGGTCTTTCACTTAGATGGAGTCAAATATTTGATCTGGAACCTTCACTAAGGTGCTTGAAACCAGCGAAGGTGCTACAAATGCTCTCAATGTGAATTTATTAAACCAAAGATGCCTTGCAATTATGAATTCAAGGCCATGGTTACAGTTGTTCACAAGTGCTGTCATTTTAGCTAAATAACACTGTTTAAAAATTATACAGGAGAACAGTTTGCAAACCTTAAGTAGGTTAACTACCACAGTATCTCTAAAATGCAGGTAAATTAGCATTCCTTTTATTTTTTTTGAATGGCAAACTGAGGCAGAAGTCATTCAACTTCCGATTTCACAGAGCTGCTGATTATTTCCACACTTTCTGCTCTAGAGGACTCCAGGAAGAATTGCAATACTTCACACTGCTTTCATACCTCCCCAGAACTGCAAACTATGGAAGGAACCAGAGCCCAAAGCACCAGTCACATCCATTGTCTTTACATTACATGAGATCTACTTACTCAAACCTAGCACACATTCCCTCTCTTGCATGCATCTTGACTAGTAGCAAATGCCATGTTGGGACATTCCAGATAACTGCACTCCTGTCACAAGACAGCGGTTCAAACAGGAATAATGACAGCTGGAAGCCAGCAAGGAGCACTTGAAACAAAGGCAAACTGAGTCACTAAGGAGCTATGACTGTTAGCCAACTTCTACATTAGATTAAAATGTACTGAAAACAGCGAGGGTTATTTTAAAGTGATTACTTTCAGTACCAGACTAAGCTTTCTCAAGTTCAGGCTTATGTGATGCTGTTTTCCTTTCACCAATTTACTCGGCTCCCAGGAACTCACTCACATAAAACCAAAGCAACTCAGTTACAGTTTTGTTGGTTACTCAGGGAATAATGCAAAACTCACGTCTCTAGAGTGTCCAAAATATTTTGAAACTGAGGACTTCAAGTTAGTTACACCAACGTTTAGAAGATAGCCTGCAAGATGAATCATCCAATACAGATCTCCTTTACCAGATTTTGCTGATACTTCAAATTTTCCTGGAGGCTAACTTACACATTTTTCACATAAATCCTTTGCTTTGTTTGTCACCACTGGCAACTCTCTCATCTCCTGTAGTCATCAGTGTCAAAAACTTGGAGCTTTTTTTTTTTTTTTACCTTCTCCCTTCATTTCTTTTCCCCTCAGTATTGTCATTAAATCCTGCTGCTATTTCTAATATATCTGAGAAATCCAGTCACTCCTCTCTGTCCCTACCAGCAAAACATGTGTTCCCACTATGTTTTGCTTCTTTGCTGCAGCAGAAATAATTCACTTAATGGTGTTGTCATTAAACCCAGCTCATACTCATTCCTCTCAGCAAAGGAGTGTGATACAAACACATCTTTGTTTTCTTGCCTCGTTCTGCAGCTCAGGCCCTGCTGCCTTCTGTGTATTTGACTTTTCAGATGATGTCCATTGCTTTCCTTCCCTCTCAGGAGAATCCTGCAGGACTTGTTAAATTGTTGATGTAATATTTTCCCTGATGTGGTTAATTCTCTGTGTCTTCCATTATTTTGGTAGTCTCTCAGCCTGTATGAAAGACATAAACTAGTTCCAAGAGAAAAAAAAGAGGAAGCTGTGATTACGGTGAGGCAAAGTCAATGAGAAGAGGAAGACAAAAATTTGATATACATAAAAGAGCATATAAATAATAAATATTTAAAATGTAAAAATGAATATACATACACAAATACATGCGTGAATAAATGGGAGGGTCATGCTGGCCTGCATTTTGAACCATTGTTTGCAGTCCTGAGACCTGGAGCACCCACACAATGGCACAGGCTCCTGACAGTAAGAAAATACTTTTCCCTTATCCTGTTTACATGCCACGCTGCTCTACAGGAGAGTCATCATTAAAGTACTTTCAACCCCACTGGCATGTCAAAGACTGATCTTTTTTTCCAGATTTGTTACAGAGAAGTAGAGAGGCAAACATTTCTCCTGTGCCCTCTGAGCACATTTTAGGAGCATGAAAATGTCACATATCCTGTTGATCATGGTGCCAGGGGAATTCCATACAGTGAGACCCATTTGAGGCTCATTTTACTGGGTATAGGAGGAGAAAAGAAGAGACAAAAGGCCAGACTTTTACAAGAGACAGAAATCTAAGCTGTGATTCTTTGACTTCAGTGATTCTACAGAGACTCTTTTCTATAACAAAAGTAAAAACCAGTGTAAATTGTTAAGAGAATGATAAATTCTGTTTTTCAGTTTCTTGAGTTTTACAGTTCCCAATAATAATTTGCACAATGTTTAGAGTACGTTTCATCTTCAAAATGTTGAACTAATTCTTGTTATTTTTCTCTAGGAACATTTTCTTGTCATTCTTTCATCTTCAAGAAAGCTTTCAATTTCTCTGCTTTTCATTAAGAGTCTTATCTGATTCCCATCCAAGTAAATGGAAAAATAGTGCTTGTGTTACAAATAAAGAAAGATGTACTTGGATTTCTCCTTGTCCTCTGGGATATTTTTTGCTTAATTCTTTCCTTTTTCTTTTGATTTTCTTGTCATCTGTGTTCCCTTAGAAGCTTTTAACACCTTTGTTTAGCTTGTGTCAGTACATAATTTGTTCTGCTCTCTATACTGTTCATCTCATTCTCCTTTATTTACTTTAGGTATTTTATTAGTGTTACTTGTCTGAATATGTCCTGTTTCCCTTCTCCTTTTGATCATTCATTCTCTTCTCACTTTTTATATTTCTTCCATTATAGCAGATATTATGGAATGTTGATCATGTGGAAAAGCATGATGTTTTTGAGTTGAGTCAATAGGGTTGGAAATAAATAGAATATGCAGGCATATGAATAAATCTGTTATGCCTTCAAACTATATTTATGAGTAATTTTAAAACTATTTTTCTGAAAATATGTACCTCTATGAAACTCAGTGGTATCATAAATGCACAACAAGATTAAAAAATCTAGTCAACATCTCTGAAAAAGTTTGGGGAGAAAATCAGTACATTGCCAATGGTTTATAGGGATAATGTGTTGTGTAGGCACTGTTCATTTGGATGGTTGATTTGGTTTTCTTTACAAAGCCTGTTCTTATATTTTAGCTGTGGTTGGCAATGTAAATTAAAACCCAGCACTGGATTTCTTACATAACAGAATAAGGTAAAGTCACTTGCAACAATTCCTGAATAAAAAGCAATCACCTTTTGTGCCAATATGCACAGACAAAGGAGATTTTCCTGTTTTGCCTCCCACGATTAAAGGCCATATGCAATCAGAGGCTGATTTTGACCAACTGAAAGTAATGCTCTACTGTTGTACCAAAGGGGAGGATCAAGCCCTTGATATTTGTTTCCCGCTTATCATATTGCTATTCTGAATCTCACAGGTCATTAAATAGGACAACTTTGTGCCACGGTTTTAAAAAGCATTACAAATTCCTTTCATTTCATCAGTTTTAGAGAGAGAGAGGAATTTTAGACGTTGATGTACCAAATTACATTTTATTTTTCTTCTGAATGTCTAAAAGCATCTGAGATTTTTCCTTTAATAGCAGTTATGCTTCTTTTTCTCTCACTTGGGTTTGGGTTTTGGTTTGTTTTCTTGGCTTTTTTTTGTTTGTTTGTTTGTTTTAAGGTAAATGAGATAATGCCTTAAAGCCTGAGCCAGGTGAGAGGTGAGCAACGTGAGAGGTTCCTTCTATCCTGTGATCTATGAGAATGTTTGACAGAAGGAAGAAAGAATAAGCCAAGAATAAGAGCCACTGAGATATAACGAGCTTCTTCCCCAAAGAACTGTGTAGACAATTTCAAGCTGGCTCTGCATAGGCACTGAATGAAGAGGATGCAAGTTAGCACCGTTCAGATGTGCATGTATGGGGCTGTGTCCCATTCATTCACTGGGGTCTGAAAATGGGGCTGGCTCACTGCCCACACTTTGGGCTGCAGCAAACCTGGCTCCTTGCTGTTGACACTGAACTCTTTAAATAAATGCATATGCTCATCAGATTCTATAGCTGCAGGAATTTTGGAAATTAATTATAATACCCTATACACGAAAGGTTAGTGATTTTGACTGCATGTGGGAAACTGATAGGCCTGTCTGGTCCTTAGGTGTGAAAACAACAGAAACTCTCAACCATGACTCAGCATCTCTTAAAGACTATGGAGAGCAAAAGCTGTGGCACAAGTAAAGCAAAACCAGGAATTAATTCTGTGCTTCCCATGGCTGGGCAGGTGTCCAGCCAGCCCAACAGAGCAGGGTCCCAGCACACATAATGGTGCCTTGGGAAGACAAACTCAAATCACTTCAAACATCCTCCTCTTCCTTCTTCTTCCCCCTTTATATAATGATGATGACATTTCATGGTCTGGAATATCCCTTTGGTCAGCTGGGGTCACCTGTCCTGGATAACCACATGTTCATAAGAAACTACCTAGCTCACATGTAGCTTACTCTGCAGAAATTGTCCCTCTGGAAGATGAGAGGTGTCAGAGGGACAGGGTCAAATATGCTGAAATGTAGGAAATGGCCCTCATGAGTCAGTTTCTGAATTATTCGTATTTTCAGCATGTATTTATTGATTTTAAAGTGCACACTCAAAATATGGCAAGTTCTATGTTTCCTTTCAGAATGATGTCAACTTTGTAATTTAGCTAGTAAAGGGTTCAACTGGAACGGCTGACCATTGTATCACCTATATTGAAGTGTTGCACCAGCTCTGTACTGCCAGGGGAGGAGAATTATAATTTTTCCCCTGCTTTCCCTCTCCTTTTACTGTGAATTTGCATCTTATTCCCTTTAGATATCCCTTTAGATAATTCATACAGTATTACTCATTATTTCAGCTATTCCCATTGCTAATGAAGACAGCAGAGAGTACTGTAAATACCATTTAAGGATCCAAGTCATGCCAACTGCTCTGCAGCACAGCTTGCATCAAGGGGCACAGAGAAAGTTGCTACAACACACTTCCACTCCATTAGCATTGAGGAGAGACTAAGTTCAAAGGCAGCTCTTTGTGTTCCCTACACTATTCTGTGAATGTTTCTGCAAAAGCTGCTGAGCTTGTTTGGTCTCTAAAGCCTATTTGCCTTTTTTGCTCTGTTTTGGTAACTCAAGGGAATATAAAGGAGCTCAAAGCGTACAAGTATAAAAATATCTAGCAGGTCATTTCTGTGAGAAAAGAATTGAAAGTAAAATTTACACTGATGGTGAGTCGCAGCCACACCACTTATAGTACCTAAAGTGCTCATCTCATTTCTTTTGCTGCAGAATTGCAGATAAGAGAGGCTGAGGTAAATACCGTGTGAAATTAATGTCATTTATCTTTAAATGTCAGGATAATGTTACACTTGATGCCTACATTTTGACATATTGTGCTATACCACCTAAATTTTTAACATTTCTTTAACCTGCAGTATTAGATTGTTGGAAGAGCTGAAAGTGAATAGGGGTATAGAAAGAGAAGTCCTCTTCAGGAATGCAGATGCACATGAAATGATGGAGGCAGTTGTATAATCTCCCCACTCACTCCTATGGACACTTCCATTACAGCAGATAATATCCAAACTTTTTTATTCTGCTTCTTCTTTCTTTTTCCCCTTTTGCTTAGAACAGCACACTAGCAGCAAACCTGTACCATGAGCAACTTCTTCCTTCCCTGCTTTCTTTTTCAATATCATTTGATTTGATAATTCCATATTGGGTTCCTTTAGTGCTTTACACTCTTCTATAATGAGCTAATTAAAGATATATGAGATCTCTTTATTGAGGCATATGCAGGCTGTTCTTTTTGCGTTACTTTTTTGTTTCTGCTGTGAGTCAGACCNTTTTTTGAGATGGAGGTCAGAGAAGGTTATGCTGAAGCTCGTTTCCCCCACTTGTCTTCTGGCACTGTACTAAAAGGTTCCCCATGTTCCCTGGGATTTTTTTGCCTTGCCAAATAAAGTACACACAGCACTTCATTGCTTAGTTCAGCTGCCTTGCTTACCAAAAAAGTGAAACCCTCAGCTGCTCTACTGAGTATGAGTATGCTGTATTTGCTTTCTGGAGGAGCAGAAATAGGATTTCAGCCTCCTTTGCCACAATTGACATCAGTACCAGTTATTTGTTCTTCCTCCGAAGATGCACCATGAGTGTTGTAGCTTTCTGCAGGTGTTATCTCCCATTCATATAAAAAATCTCACTGGTCAACTCTGTAGGTAGACAGTGGCAGATGCTTGTGGCCAGACTTTTAACTTGAAAGCAGAGGTTTTGTACTGTACAGCTACATGAACTCTGTTTTTCCCCTCTGCTTACTAGTATATTCTCTTAAGATTAACTGAAAACCTTAGGAATCCAGGTTTTTTGAAGCTTCCTGGTGAGATGCAAGGAAAGCTCAGATCTTTTCTGGGATATGAACAGTATGCTTGTGGGTGTCCCGATCAAGTTTCAGGCTGAAGGGAAGATCCAAAATTTGTGAAGTGCAACATTTCAATCCACAGTCAGCTGGAGACCAAGCCATGATCTCCATTTGAGATTTTAATTTTTCTGTGTCTTTTCTGGGTATGGAGATATTAGAGTGGACCATGCATCTCAGCTGTGCTAAGGTAGTTTGAAAATTATGTTGAACTCTGCCTGAGCAAAGGGAATTGGTCAGTGTGCTCTTGAGATCAAGCTATATGCTATAATTTCCTGGTGGCACAGTAACCATTATAAGTAGAAGGACAGATAAGCTGGCTAGCACATAAAAATGGAGATGCAGTGTCTTCTAGAGGCCTCTACTTATTGGACATGCAACATCTTTTTCACACACACACTGACACTTAGACAGGACAAGTCAGGAAATTTCTAGCTATCTATTCCCTTCTTGAACAACTCATTCTGTGGGGAGTAAGGGATCATTTAGATTTGTCCATTTCCCTTCCTTCAACCTTCATTTAAAGCAAGAGGTCCCTCAATCAAACTTCCAAGTTCTTTCTTTGATAGAAGCCACTTGGCAGAGTTATTTAGAAAAGAAAATCTGTATTTGAACAAATAT
Organism: Toxostoma redivivum; assembly: GCA_013397375.1. Classification (NCBI taxonomy): domain Eukaryota; kingdom Metazoa; phylum Chordata; class Aves; order Passeriformes; family Mimidae; genus Toxostoma; species Toxostoma redivivum. The sequence goes on along the minus strand of VXBI01013959.1, from coordinate 213,677 downwards.
TCTGGTCATCTCTTTAACTCATGCACCACAGAATTTTGCCTTTATCATCAATAGGAAGGTATTGTCTTTCATGTGATGTGTGTGATGAGCAAACTAATCAGCCTATACCTATTGTCTTCCAGTAAAAAAAAATAAAACCATTCTCTGTTCCCTACTTTCAGTATTTTATTTGCAGCTGGAATTGTCAATGACTGTAGCTATCCTAAAAACATCTTCCTTATTCATTCCTGAGGCAGCCATTTAGATATGTGTTTGGAATCCCCAGTATACTTTGTATCTTCTCTGCACACCTGCAGAAGGACCTTTTTGCCCCAGTAGCCTGAGTTCTATAATGTCTTTACATATATTGGTAGAATAGCAAGAATTTTATAATGTATACCATATCAACGGTTCTGCGATAAGAGAAGAAATGGGAAAGTATGAAAAATAGTAGACCTTTACATCTGTTAATACTGGTTTCCTAGGTTACCCTAATCCCTTGTTATTACATATGGACACCCAGAATGGTAGCCAGAGGAAAATTGTGTAAAGCCAATCATTTCACTGGGGAAAGAAATTTTTGGATTTTATCTGCCACACATCAAAACCAGGGAATTTTTAAACCTCAGTGTCAGTAAAAACGGCATTGCAAGACACTGCATTTATTATCCTACTATGATTTCCACATTCATTTTCTTATTTCACAAGCCAAAACAATTAAACACAGTGTTTACTTGTACAAGACAGTACAGGAAACACTATGAAAATTTCATAAGTATGTTTGCTACATTTGAATGGTCAATGAATTCAAGAGGACATATATAAATATGATAGAAGTTTTAAACTAGTGTAAAATAATTAAATCTGAAATTTTGTGCATGAGATTATGTTGTGAGGTAATGTAGCAATTTGTGATCAAGTGACTTGTACATTGACATTGTACTCCTACTGTTGATTTTTATGCTGTTACTTAATTTAATCCCCATTTAGTTCCCATACTGCAACAAAATACAGTATTCTTCTAGTTATGTTTATACACATTATTATGCCTCTGGCATTGCACATTATTATGTCTCTGACATTATGTATAAATCATGTATAGGATTACCTACCTGTTAAAATTTTCCTGCTAAAAAAAAATGGGGCTGAATTATTAATAAAGTTGACAAACCTCCAATTCAGTTTTGCAACAACTTCAAGGATGCTGTTGCAGTGCTGTGGCATTTGGGACAAGGTACCCATTAGGTTTTCTTTTCCTAGGGTTAACACATTAAACCAAGCATATAAAAGGATATAAAAGGATGGAACTGCCTATGCCTTCCCTCACCTAGAGACAGCTGAGCTAGCTATAAACACAAGTGTATGGCTGTAAAAATAGGATATCTTCAGCAACACACACCTTAAGGAAATCCCAAATTGTGGCAATGAAGTTGTTTCTGGTACTTGAGCTAAGCTAATATAAAGCTGATGACACTGAGGAATAGACATAAGCTTTTAGGGCTTCTTGCTGTAATCATGTTTTCAGAGCTTCACAGGTGGCTTCAGAATGTTCTGTTTTGTTGGAGAATTTTTTTTTTTTTTGGCCCCTAAAATAAGTGAAGCATTTGAATTTTGGTTTGTATAAAACATCTAACTCAAAAAAGCTGATTCTATTCCTACTTTATCTTTTTCTGTTGATGTATGAATATAGACACACACACATATATATATATTATAAATGTTGATATATTTAATTGCTGATAGATATTGACATATCTGTATATATATATAAAAAATCTTTAAACGGAATCAAGCAGCTAGCAGTTACAGTTATCACCATCTGTTTAGGTCAGATCTTTTGGAGATAATGCATCCTTTCCCTGGCCCTTATTTTTAGAATATATAATGCCCAGTGTACTTACTGAAATGCTTACATCTGACATACAGTGATAACATAGCTGTTCTGAGAAATAGGGGTTTACAGGTCTGATCTGAAATGCATAAAATAATATAGCTCCAAATAACTATTTCCTTGCTGACTGTTAGAAGTTGTTTCAAGGAGTGACAGCTCTTTAAATTCTGGCCCATCTCTGAAGTTCTCCAGAGAACTGTTACCAAGAACATCATATAATATCTCCAGTAAGCAAGAAAACCTGGGCTTTGCTGACCAGCAGGCTGAGTTACAGAGTATACATGACCAATATGCACACAGCCTAAAAGTAACTTCCAGTTAATCCCCAGATTTACCTTTCAAAAAGAAATAAAATAAAAATGATTTTTAATGTTTCCCTGAGGCAAAAGCATTGGAATAACCCATCAACTAGAAACCCTAAGTTTCACCTTGAAGGTCTTTGTGAAACTCAGCATTTTACCCTGAAGTGATAAAGAAAGACATCAAGTTCAATTCATCTTCACATTAAGTTATGCTAGTATAATTGCATCCCTTCCAGTAGATTTGCATAAATGCAAATCAGGCCCTCTCTATTTTACAAGCAAATAATGAGATTTTTCAAGTTCTTTTAGGCATTATCTATACCCCTTTAATGAGTTAATTCTCCTCTCTTAACATTTTAGCCATAAGTTGTAGGAATAAAGCAAGGTGAAATGTGATAAGTTATCATTTAAAGTCTCATGTTTCATTTTTCCACCTATATTTATAACTCCTGAGAGTCATCTTAAGGATCAGAGAATACAAGAAAAAAATCAGATGAGTTTTTCAGTCTCTCACATGAGAATGGTAAAGACTAGCATTTTTTTCAATGCTTTTGGTAAAAATACCAATTTTTCTCTTCTTGACAATAACCCGTTTTCACTCAAAAGCTTTTTGTGAATCTCAACAAGAGTACAGAAATTATTTCATTTGCAATGAAAAGTAAGAAACAAGCATATTTCACATCATTTATAGTACTAATAGGGACATTTTGTTCACCTCCACTGCAGCCAAGCAAGTAATTATCAACAGAAGGATTTGACTAGAGCATTCATGAGATGGCTTTGGCACCAAAATCCTTTCAGAGATGGGTTTTCCTGGACCCTTCATTTTGTTTTATTTCACCTTTGATAGTAATGTGATGACAGAACCCATTCTAGTGAAACCCAATAATGTGATTTCAATAGATACAAATACAACTATCCTAGGAAGATTTGAGATAAATCTGAATAATTTCATCCTACTTATTAGCTACAAGTTCAGAAACCCTGCTATGTAGAGCTGACATTCCTCTTTTCCTCAGGAAGTTGGGTCCCTGAGCCTAGGGTTTGCTTCAGCTGCTGCCATGTGCTGGCAGCAATATCACCTTCTTTCATATTGTGTCCTGAAATGAAAACTCAAAATCTCTTACTCAGTTTCTCTTGCAATCACGTAAGCCATGCCAGTATTTAATAACAAGTGTGTGTATTTAAAGTGGATATAAGATTTTTAGGTAGAATTTCCACAATCCACTGCTAGAGGAGCTCAAGGCTTCATGTGCTACAGCTGAGTTTAAGAAGGAGTGGATAATCTCATGAGCAATGTTTGCAGTTATGCATAATAAGCTGGATAATCAAAATTCATGTGACAGAGGATAAAGTAAATCACATTGGGTTCAAACAAGAATTTATAAGCCATGGAACATATTGCAAAACATGACCAGGTACATTATGTTATTTTAAATATTGCCTTTTGCTTAAATATCAGTCAGTGATCATTGGCAAAGCATGAAACAGCATTCATCTGACCAAGCTCAACATTCTGCTCTCAGAACTGAGAACTGAGCTCTCAGCCAGCTTTAATTACACCCTGCTTTGGATAAAATCCAGTGACAGAGTATAACAGCAACAATAAAGGTATTTAGAATAAGACACATAAGAGCAAATTGTCGCAAGGCACATGACTCCTCTAATTAATAGGCATTGTTAGTGTGGACAACATCATTAACTAGCTTATCACAGTCAAAAACATTCTCTGAAGGCAGATGGTCTACAATTGCATGATTTTATTTAGGTTTTGATTTACATACTGATCTGAAAGGACTTTGTTTTATTTTACATGAAAATGAAAAAGTTAGTTGCATTCTTGTACAGATAATTTCATATGCTTAATTATCTCAGTAGGATATGTTTTATTAATGCACATGTTTTGCTTTGAAAATATGTTTTATTTGCATTTGTGGCAAGAATTTTCAGTCTTTCTTCTGCACTATTCCTTGTCCCACCAACATCACTCTTTGGTTGGAGATAAAAGGATATTTGGGTTCTTGTTAACTGCAGTATTTCTGAACCAAGTTTATCATCAGGGCCTCGAGTTCACTAATTGGTCTTGATGGCCCCAACCAACATCACCAGAGCCCTCCTCTTAGGTACCCTCATCCTCTTTACCCAGGACCCTCCTCACAGAATCACAGAATCACAGATTCACTAGGTTGGAAGAGACCTTCAAGATCAGCGAGTCCAACCCATAAAACTCTAACACCTCAACTAAACCACGGCACTGAGTGCCACATCCAGTCTCTTTTTAAATACCTCCAGGGATGTTGACTCCACCACCTTCCCAGGCAAAGCATTCCAATACTTTATTATTCTTATTATTCTCAGCTCAGACCTTCCCTGGTCCTGACCTGAGCAGTGTTCCTGCCAGCCCAGGCTCTTGTCAGACCCTGACTCACCTGCCCTGGTCGCCATCCCCAGCACCTCTGGTGAGATGAAGCCACTTCAGGAGGTCCCTGTCCCACTGCCCTGCCACTGCCTGTCCCACCAATGCTGCATCCTGATAGTCCCTAAGACATGGACATTCTTAACAGTTAAATCTTCCTATGAGGAAGTTAGAGGTGTGATGATCATTTGTCAAAAATGTCTTCAGGCAGCTCCAGCACTCAATGACAATTGGCTGACAATGAGCTCGTTTATGTTGAAGGCTGGGGCTGGGATTTACTCCCTGTTTTTGTCTGTAATGCCGATTTGAACGCATCTACACTGAGGTTATTTTTGTATCAGGATGCAGAGTAACTCACTGACAGCTCCTCTGAAACTCAAGAAATACTTAAGTCTTTAGGCAGAAAGGGGCCAAAGGGACCCTACAGCCTCCCTGTGAAGGTGGATCTTCCATCTGTCCTTCAGTGACAAGGAATCTGGATGAGCACTAAATCCCAGAGCTGGTCCAACCCTAGAAAGAGAACCAGAGCAATGTCTTAGCAAGACATTGTCTGATAGTGCCAAGGAGTGTCCCTCTGGCCAAGAGAATGTTAGAGATTTCATCTCAGCTTGGGATGGTAACTTCCAAGCCAGAGGAGGTGTCCTCATTTTGAGAGCTTACACTTGGTCTTTCTTGCAGAATCATACACTCTCTGCCTCCACACAGCCAGGAGCTTACTATGTCCTGAAGCAGTGCCTAAAGGTACCACCAAGAAATATTTCTCCTCTAAAATTTGGACAAAGCCATCCCATTTCCAAAGATAAATAAGAGAAGGCTTTCCTGTCATCTAAAGGATAATGCTGAAGATGGGAAGGATATCTGCAATTCAAATATTAGAGGAAGATGGCCAGCTGTCCTGTTTGATAAGATGATCTCTTTTTTTGTAGTCAGATGTCCTGTTATTTTGATGAGTTTTATACAGGCTGCCATTTGTCTTGCATTGTAGCTATAGGATAAATATTTTAAATTGTCCATTTCATAATGCAGATGTGAGGTGTTCCTGATTACCATGAAGAAGCTTACTGAGCAATTTTATTTTAATGTTGGAAAAAATGAGCTGGAAATTATCTTGGCATCATACCAAAATCTATAGAATTAAAAAGCAGGTGGATTGGGTTTTATGCTTGTATTCAGACTGGGAGTGTTGTAATGGAGGTTTTGCCTTGTTTCATCTACTTCATCTGCTCTTTCTTCTGCAGTTCTTTGCAAGTGGTTTTGAAGAAATGGGCTTTATTTGGCCTCCTGGTCATATGTTTGTCAGTTTATTATCACTTTCCAGTACAATACAGATAAACCCCAATGTGATAATTTAATGAAATTTTAATTGCTTAACTTTTGTTTTGGTAACTTTAGACTTAAATAGAGTAGCAATACTTTTGGGAAGTCACTTGGATGTCATGAAGACTAAATAAACTCAGCAGTCACAATATAATTATTTTTATTTGAAAAAATGTGTTTTAGGGTGAACAGAGATTGGGATGAACAAAAGAGATTGTTTCCTCTTGCTTCCATTAAAGAAGTCAGCAGCTGGTATACCCTGGAGGGTAAGTGAACTTGTTCAGGAAACAAACGGTTCTAGATACTGCCAAGTGTGGTAGGAGAATAAAATTCTCAGCAAGGAGTAAATCAAGCAGGTCTCAAGGTCAAATTCTTCTGGTATCAGGGCAAGCTTGTGTACAGAGAGCCTTTTGGCAATCAGCAAGACAGAACTTACATAGAGGTAGAATCATGTTTAGGATACTTCTCACTGCTTTTCCAGTTACCTTACCAGTTAGTATTAGTTTTCTCTGTTCAGAAACCTGATCATTCTAGTTTCAGCATAAAAGAAAATGTCTTGCTGGAACTTAAAGTAGCTCTCTAGTTTTGCATGGGCTGATCTCAAAATGCTAGGTCCTAGCACAAAGCAAAGATTTCCCTGCATCAGAATAGTGATAAAGACCTCAGTCTAAAACTGAAAGTGCAGACCTAAGTATACTAATTCTGTATGATATGCAAGAAGTTTGGGGTGAAACTCACTTCTCCCCTAGACGTTGCATCAACTGAAGTTTAGCTATTTTTGTATCAGCTATACCCCAGGGAGAGAAGTAGGTTTGGAGTTTTTAACTTCTCAGATTCAAACTGTGAGAATGCAAGAGATATACCACAAAAATCTGCTGTCTTTTAAGATGACAATCTGAACCCACTTTTCCATAGGTCAGGAAGAACAAATGCAACAGGCATAGGGAGAAAGCTAACTAAAATAAAATCTTGGAAAGTAGCATCCTGGTATGGATCATTTTGTCAGAACTGCTGAGAGAATTAGCAAAATTTCTCTGTTCAATCCAACAGTTTTGAACTTGGGCTTTTCAGCTCTTGGTCAGTATATTGCTGAAGATGTTGCTCCTCCCTGACTAGGGAAGGCTATAGGCAGGTTTTCCTGCTGCATGCCTAGTTAACCACCTGCAGCCTGAATTGCTGTGTACCCAGCAATATTTGAATGAGCTACATGGATTTATGTGGCTTGTCTCACAAAGATCTCAGTCCAGAAGTAGCTATAAGATTAACTTTTTAAAGGAAGAATTACTGTAATAAGTGCGCTGGTTTGCCTGCCCTGCCTTCTATAAGATCATAAATCAGTATATTGGGTTGTAATTCTGTCATTCACATCCTTTGGGAAATCCAGCCACCAGCATCATGCAAAATCTGAGATCATCACAAATGTGTCAACTGAGAGATGGTGCAACTAGTTTTGCTGTCAATTGGAAATAACTTCTGACTCAATTGTAATATAGCAATTATATTTCAGTCCACTCCCTGGCATTGAGCCACACCAGTTCCCACCTCCACAGGCAGGGAAATAATCATTTTGAAACTCATGGTTTATAACAAACTCCAGGAGGAGGTGTCCCTTGGGATCTCAGCATGCAGGCTATTCTCACTGTAGTCACAGACCTGCAGAAGTCTGACCTGCAGACACTTTGAGCAGGGCGCTGGGATTAGATATCTGCTGAGGTCTCTTCCAACTTGGACTCTGTGATTCTGTGAGGCACGAGCTGTGTCATGAGCACTCAATCAGGGTTGAGCTGTACTGCACTGCCCTGGCACCAGTCATCCGTGTTGGGATACTTGCCACCCACCAGCTGACTCTTCAGTCACCACCATGCTCTGCTCCACTCTCATTTCTCTTCGAAAAATACTTCTGAGAGCCCACTGACCTTCTGAGGGACTTCACAGATGGGTTAACAACAAAATATTCCCTGACAAGATCAGCAAAGCTGTGTGACAGTGGCTGCTGGTATCAAAGCTTGTTCATTCTGTTTCACGAATAGCTCCTCTTGTGCAGCTCTTGTTGGTTTTCCTGAGCAGCATGAATCTGCAAGGCTGGGAAATACCAGAGGAATTTCTGTTGTGCTCTGTGCTTTGGGTCTATTTCATTTTCCCCTAGATTTACAGATAGGATAATTTGTTAGGTCTTCATTGTTCATCTTTCAAGCATCCCACAGTGTTGTGTGCAGGGCACACAGAGATTTGAGCTGCTCCTCTGGGTCACTCGCATCAGCTGAAAGAAGATGCAATCAAGGTGCCTCTTCCCCAAAGCCCTCAGCTCTGATAATCACTACAAACCAGGTCACCCTACAGCTTGAAAAATATTAGAAGGGTTGGTTACCTCTGCAATTTCATTCTAATCTAAATCAATAAACATGTTGACATAAATGATATTTTTCCCCTCCCAGGCAGAAATTTGAGTTGTTCAACAATCCTGCTGTGGCTATATTTCATGTTTTTGAGGTGGCTAGAAAATGCTCTTCACAATAACCACAAAATAGAATAATATCTTGGCTTGTGAAATGGGAGAAGAGTTTGATTTTTCTAATTATGAGATTTAGAAAAAAGGATAAAGAAAAAATTTAGACAACAATGATCAACTTTTTACAAACAAAGCTTGAATTTTCTGCAACATCGCTCAAAGAAAAGCAATTCCTCTTCCATGAATGCTTCTGAATTAATTAGAAAATTAACTTCTTGGCAAAAAGCTAAAGATCTTATGACTTGCATTAATGAAGTTATGAACAATACATATAGAAGAAACTAACCTTTTTAATGAGTTCCCCCATGTTTAAAACAAAAAAAAAAAAGTGCCAAGTGAAGGTTGAAAATAAATATCAAGATAATATTGATGCAGATAAAGGAGGAATAGATGTATTCAAATATTTGGATACACTGCATGTACCTTGCAAAAGCATGAATGCACAAACTGAATTTTCATTGGCAGGAGTAAGAACTACTGCATAATTAAAAATGTTGCTTTCACCTATGAATTCTTTATGAAGAGATGAAAAGTTCTGTTTTAGCGTTGGAATTATTAATATTGTTATCATAAACCAATATTTTTCAATATTTTTCCTACTAAATAATTTATTCTGCTTTTTCAAAATCTAGATTTTAAGAAGAGATACACTGTTCAAAGGAACACGAGAACTGGGAAGGCTCGGTCCTACAGCTGCAGAGTATTTATGTAATTGTGACATCCAGTAAGCAATTCAATAATGTTACCTAAAAACATTGACAAAACACTTGGCCTCATTATTCCTATTGCTTCCAGTAGTTACAGCTTTAGACAGATAGACAAATAGAAATATAGAAATAGATAAATATTTAGATAGATATAGAGAGATATAGATATAGATTATATAGATATAGATTAGATATAGATATATAGAGATATAGATAGAGATAGATAAATACATAATATAAATATAGGTGTAGATAGACATATAACTTGACTTTAACAAAGCAAAGGTAATTAGTACATTTAACCTAAAATATTTAGTATATTAAACCCATGTATTTCCTTTGAATCAAATGCAAAGATGTGGAAGTCTGAGAATTTAGGAAGTTCATGGTATGAAACAGCTGCAAGCAGTAGTTATGTTCTGCAGAGGGCAATGTGATCTAATGCAGAATATTTAAAATTATTAGACATGTAATGGTTTTTTGGCTCATAAAGAATTTGGAATAATCACAAGGCAAGCACAATTCATTTTTTAATTGGCATGGTTCCTTGTGTCTTTTTTCTGATCCAAGAATAATTTTCACTCCAAGGCTTTCTATTTTATTCCTTTTTTCCTCAAAGTGACACAGTCCCACATCTTCACCAGCTCTAGCTATCAGAATCCTTTTTTTAAGTTGTTTTTCTGTATGTGTTAAAATTGTCTCATTAATTTATCTTTTAAAAAATTGAAAGTAAAACCGCTATAAAATATCTGCATGTTAAACTTACCTACTCTAAGCTAAAAACATACTTATAATGAAAACATATAAGCACATCAAGAAGGTACAGTTTTACTGTATTAACATTGAATTTAACTTTATTTATGTCAAATAAAACCTATATTAACAAGTAAAGATCCACACTTAGCCAATCAATGAAAGCCAAGTAACCATCACTGCACAATAAAAGTGAAATACCACAAATTGATGGGAACCTACCAGTTATTTTCAGAGAAAAACGTCTGTGGAAAATAGATAAATAATTAGAAACAACTTAGAGAAGATAAGTATTTTAAGATGCAGTTTCTTTTAAGCCAGGAAATTCAATATTATGTATTTACTGAACCCCTCAGAAACTGAGGAAATGCCGAAACAGGACTGCATATTTGGGACCTGGCATTGTGGGGACCTAAAAAGGAGGCAACTCTTAGAGGCTGCTCAATTTTCATCTGAAAGAGCTCCTGACCATTTCCCATGGAGAACCCTGCACACAGGGACACCATCACATTTCCAGAGCTTCCATGCAAAGTCCATTCATCACAGTATTGATTCCTGCCTATGTCTGAAGTGTACCAGAGCACAGACAAACCAAAAAGGAGCTACAGGTAGCCAAGAAATCCACACGAACTGCTGCAAGACCCCCTCTGTCTGGGAGCTGCAGGGAAGACCCAGAATAATTATTTTGGCAATGACAGAGGCAGCTCCTTCCTAGATTTTATCTTTCCCAAGGTCATTTATTCCTTACTCATTTAGGACTTCCTGTCTGGGCATGTCGTACAATCAAGAGTAATCACAGGGCCCCCAGGAAAAATTAAAAACAGAATGAGATGCCACTGCCAGCAGAGCAGTTTGTCAAGCCTGCAGATAGGTTTTGAGGAGCTCTTGGGAAAGATACTCAAGTAGGGAAAGAAGGTTATTAGCTGGATGAACTAAGCAGCAAAATCCACTCTAAAATGCCATTCTTTTGCCATAAATATCCACCAGAATCCATGCCCTCAATGCTTTTATCTTATTTCTGTGTGGTATTTATGAACTCCAGCCTGCATAGATCATCCTTTCATCATGAGAAGTAATTCTGAAAGGAAGGGAAAAAGCAAATCTATGCGACTGTACCACAGAGTATTCTTCACTGTGAGCAGAGCTTCATGTCTGTGAGGACCACAGAGCTGCCTGTGTCCGTTTGGGATTTCTGCCTGCAATCCATGAGTCTCCTGTCAGAGTGCAGCACGGCCAGGGCAGGTAGGAAAGGGTCCCATGGATCAGACTGGGGCAAGGACCTTCCCCAGCAGCCTTGTCCCTCTGTGAGGAGCAGAGCTGAGCCAGGGGTGGAGATGGGGCACACCAAGAACCTCCCACATATCAGTGCCTGCAAGAGTTCAACCCAGGATTTCTCAAAACCACTTTGGGAGCCAACACAAAGGACCATATGCTATCCGGAGAGTAGAAATGCATTTGGAGGGAAAAAATTAAGCAGGAATACACTGTCAGTAACTCTAAGTGTCCTGCTCACTGCCATGTCCCTGAGTTAATGTCCTTGCAGAGCAAGAGGACAGTGGGTCAGAAGCTGGCAGGGAGGAGGCTCTCACACTAAAGTGTGCCCTGCAGCACCAGCTGAGCCAAGTGAGCCCCAGCAGAGCAGAACTGCCCAAAAGCACTGCTGGGTGCTGGGGGCAGAGACATCTGACACAGCTTGTACAGGGTGATTTATAAATGGAAGAGAGGAAGCCTGTGACAAAGAGTCTGTTGCAGAGGCAGACACACATGAAGGTGCTGCTGTCAGTATTAAGGTAGAGGAGTGATTCACCTGGCAGTCTTTCAGATATACTGCTGCTACTTTCATTTCTGGAGAAAGTTTTCTGTATTTCCTATTAGAACTGAGAGTTTATGTATAGAAATTGTGTTTATTAATGTAAGGCACACATAGTGAGTTCAGAAACACCACATAGAAGGATCAAGCAAGTTATACAGTTATGTTTATATTTTTAATAAGTATCTCAGCTATTTAAGCCCACCTCATATTGCTGTCTACCATATCTCACAGCAGGCTCCTAGTAACTTGCTGAAAAAAACCGGTTTTGCTGAAGTCTTCCATAATACCTAGAGAAGCAGTGATGCCATGGCCCAGTGAGCTGTATATCTACTATGTGTGGAAGGTAGAGGACTATAGCTGACTGGACTTTGCCAACACAGGGATCAGAGAGTGCAGTCAGACCACACACACGACTAGCACATGGCTTCAGAATAGAAGAAAGTTCAGTAAATGCCTCTAGCCAAGTCATGTCTCTGGGTCTCATCCCTCCTGCCTAAAATACTGAATGGATGCAGAAGTTACGGCTGCTGAATTAAGGGCAGAGATTTAATTTTGGCACAGAATAGGCTCATTAAGTATATTTCACCCATGTTTCTAACATTGTTAATCTCTTTTAAAGTGCTGTGAAATTTGAAGGCACACATAAAAAAATTCTGCTGAAAACATATCCATTAACACAGACCACAATGGCATCTCTAAAGCTTTTGCATCATTTCAGCAGTGCTGTTTATCACATGTATATACTAGGCAATTTATTTTTCAACCATAGATAGTTAAGGGATAATAAAACAGGAGTCATCTTTATAAGATAACAATCTAGCTGCAGATCCCAAGTGCAGCACCTGCAAGAATATTGCTCAATTTCTATCAATATTGTAATAGATAACTGTGAAATGGCATTAATTTCACCTTTCCTTGCTTCTCCCATTGTGCATGGCACTTCCTCATGCTGAGTTCAGATGCAGAGCTGAGAAACTCAGAAAATACCCAAGGGGTCAAGGAGTACTGTGTCAGGTTGAGAACAGAAGGGGTGATATTGCTCATGCTTAATGTTTTCTAAATTGTCAACACTGAACAATGAAAAGGGGAATAAAAGAACTGATTACATTTTGGCAGAATAGCAATAAACTTAAAGATGAAGGAAACTTAGGAAATTATTTTGAGGATCAGAACACAGCTGGTGACCAGAATGAGATGTGTCAAAGAAAGACTATGGAGAAAGCCACCCTGCCAACCTTTGTACAGAAGGACTGGGAATACTTTCTCAGATTCTTTTTCCATTGCTGTGAAGGAGTAAATGTGATAGGCTAGATTAAGTAATAGCAATCCAAGAGTCATAATTAGCATCTGTTAACCAAGGGCTAACCAAGAGGCTTGTAAGGTGCTTCAGAATATCTGTTGGAAACAAGAGAAATGCTGTATCAGCAGCCTCTGTGGTTGTCTGATCTTTCTCATTTCTCTGTTTCCCACATGTCCAGCTGATGTTCCCAGGGTTGTTTTCCTATCTAGACCTAAACCTTTCAAGTAGATAAGCATGCCACATAATAATGGGGATCTCAGGACTAGGTGGATCACAGAACTTTCTGGCAGGACGGATTAAAAAAAATACTATTTTATTAATCCCATTTAGTATATTTATTATTGTCATTTAATAATGGGAGTATTTATGATGGTAAATGTTGCAGATATCCATAACCTTTGGAATGAAAACTCAGATTCAGAGACACCTATTCCAAGGCAATTGTAGAAAATTTGCTTGTCTGCTGTACTCAGCTTTACCTCTGAAGGTTGCAAAAACTGTCACCTTAAAATACAGAAGATACCACTGTTAGGAGAGTAGGAGGGCAGAATGTTTTGTTACTGTTATGAATAAAGTTCATCAATCCTTTAGTTGAACTGAAAATAAAGGGATGATTTAGAAAATTCCCTCCAGAATGATTACTGTGTGTCATCAGTTAGAGCAACACACATTGTTCAGAGCCAAAGGCAGAAGACAAGCTCACCAGCTTCAGGAGATAGAAAGAAAAGAGGCCATGGACTGATGATGCAATAATTCAGCATTCAGCCAAGACAACCCAATAAGAATGCTACAGACAGCTTGAGTTTCAATACCATCAGTGCAGATTCTGAAATCTCAGAGGCAGTGTCTCAAAATCTCACATTGTCACTTCATTATCTTTATGTTATATTTATGTTACTTATTGTTTGCACAGCTTTACTCATTGATTTTCTTTTGGTAGTGAAATTACTATAGCTTTTCATCTGATTTTTTCTTTGGTCTCTACAGTGGGTTTTTGCTTTAGAAAATAATGCATCTGTTGCCCCAGTAAAAGTTATGTAATTCTCCATTTACCCATACAGTTTTGCTCACTCTTTTATGTTTTCCTGCTCATCAGTATGCACACCATCTGTGCCCCTACTACAATGTTCTGACATGGCCTCCAGACTTAATGGTTTTAGAGTTTTATTACTTTGCCCTTCAGTCTCATGTTAATAATTTTGCTCACTGTTTTGAAAATTTGCCCTTTCAAACCTTGTTCCTAGCATGTCACCCACAGAGAAATTCAGCCCCCTCGCCCTTACATGATATCAAAACTCATTGTGTGGTATGGCTGGCAATCAGTAGAAATACTGTAATTACAAGAACTAGTCATAGTAGTTATATTCTAGAAGACACAAATTTATTAATTACAGAAGAAAAGGATAGCATGCAAAGCACATGGGGGAAGAGCTATTACCAATGAGTATAAATGAAAAAATGCTTTTAAAATAAACTTGGTCACTTTTTTTAATGAAGTGATTGAGAGATCTCAGACAGCATCTACAGCTAATGTGTGTGATGCCAGCTGGAAATACATTGTCACAGTTGTGCTAAATCCCCTCAGTCTCTAATAATGTGTATTGTGAATCCTGCTAATCAACCCTCAAGTTTAAATTCTGCCCAGTTTAGCTAGGGAGATTTTGGAGACTGGGAACTCTTGCAGACAGATTTTATGGAACATTTGGACTCAGAAGGGCTGGAAAATATTATTTCCTCAGACCCAGGAATGTTTTGCAGCAAAGCTGGTCACTTGCAGGCTGCAAGACGAACAAAGGTTTTCTGATTAAGGCACTGAGCAGCAAGATGAAAGTGTAAAGCCCAGAGGTTGCATATATATCCCTGGGCAAGTCACATCATCTTTCTGTGATTTATGTCTGCAGCTACAAAAAGAGAATCATTATTTTTCCATCCTCAAGCATTTCTGAGAGTGAGAGCTCCTTTGGAGTTGGACCTTTTCCAGCAGCATGTTTGTAAGGACCTAACACAAGAGCATTTTATCTAACTGAGACTTCCAGATGTTCTGTGGAATAGACCATTAAGGCTTCTGCTTAATGCATAGTGTGAAAAAAAAACTGCAAATGATCTTTCAATTTTTCTTTTGTAATGTAAGCTAGGAATAACATACACTGGAATATTTGGATTTATATATGTTGTTATAAAGCCACCAATGAGAGCACAATCATGATTTAATCATTCAGAAAGATTTTACTGTCTAAATTTGATCTTGTTTATTGGTGTTTTCAAGTTTGTGGAACATGAAAAAGAAAACAAGAGATGCTTCATTTTGAAACTGATAAACAGATTAACATTTATTGTGGAAATATCAACAAATTTTGCAAGAATACAGACTGCTTCTTTTGTACCCTATCAGTATTCTTGAGGGAGAGCACAGTGGAAGACTTCCCTGAAAAGTTATTCTCAATGACAACTGAGTATCTTTGCAGTGTTTTATTTCATATTAAATATGGTTATATTTTATTATCTTTTACAAAATCCTCTTCATTGTTTTCATTTAAACATTTTCCATGTTTTTTTAAAAAAAATATAATTTAACAAATTTATGTCATTTTCATCCAATTCCATCTGTTCAATTTTCATTATCATAGTTCCAGTGTATTAGTATTTCTTTTCTATCAGAAATAATGAAAACCTAAATTGAAGCAGTTGTTATTTGTAAGAAAAGTATTTGCCAACTCAAAGACTTCAGCAAAGATTATTTTTAATTCAAATTTAGTTACTTGTCAGAACTACAGAAGCTGACTACAAGGTAAATAAATATATGCATAAAAATTTGGAAGAAACCAATTACAGTGCAGCTTTATGGCACTGAAAAGACAGCACAATCCTAAATTTTCAAATATCTAAATTAAATTGAAGTTGTATTTCCCAAATTGTGACACAAGCAACAGTAAAGTAATTTTAAAATTATTTCTAATTACAACAGTTTGGAAATATACATTCTATATTTCAAATACACATGGGCCAATGCCCAGAAATGAAACAATGGAATACTGTGAAAAATATATCCAGATCACAATGACAGAAGAAATTAACAGTAACAACTAAAGTTTTAGAACATTATCCAGAAAAACCTATTTCCCTTGTTTTTCTTAATCCAGAAATTACTGTCTGTTCTCTCATGTAAAATTATTTACCTAAATTATGAATCTAGAGGAAACTTTATAAAAATTTCCTCGTTTAATGAGATTATAAAGCAGTTCTTTTTAATCTAGGGGAGGCCAAGTGTTTTCATCATTTATTGGTAAAACTCACAACATGTTCTGTTCCTTTCCAGTATGGATTTTTCCTTCAGACTCTTCCATGAGGTTTGCCACCTTACACTTACATATAGAAGCACAGGTAGAGATTTTTATTCAAAACAGTGTGATGATATATTGATTTTGTTCAATCCATACCTCCCATTTCAGCAGCCCCACTGAAACTTAACTTTAGCCTTCATTGAAATTTTGCTTTTGCTGTTTGCTGAACAATGGAAATCTTGCTCATCTCCTTAAGCTTTTCTCTTTCAAATAAATTGAAAATGCTCACTCTGACTGTCATGCTCTTTGGGCATTTTTGGGGCCTAAATATCTGAGGCAATCAGATGGTTTTCCAATGGGCGTGATGAAAAACATTATTTTGTTAATGGTGTATGTGCAAGCAAGCACCAGCCTGATGGCAATAGGTAGAATTATCTGTTCTGGAATCTGAACCTAGATCTGGACAGGTGAGAAACACATCAGCTATTGTGGAACAACTGCCTGTATAGCTCAGCCCTAAATTATAAGCAGCTCCCCCCAGACCCTAAATAAGAACAATCCATTTGGTGAGCTCTGCCTGAACTGTAGTTGCTTTCAAATGGACAATATTTGTTGATTTTTCATTTCTCTCAACTGTGTTTTCCAAAATGACTGCAAGCTGCCAGCATGGTACTTTGCCACTAAATTAAATGCTCTCCCTGCTTTTTTAAGGACCTGAATCTTGGAAAATATCAGTCTGGTCTCCCACCCACATGGTCTCATCCTGTTTCCCTCATTCACAGAGCATATGCTTCAGGTCAGGCTGGCTCCAGTGAGCAGCCACAGAGGAATGTGTCTCTGGAATGAATGCCTTCATCAGCAGTGGAATGGTCAGCACCTCCCAATGCCAAGTTCAGCAGTCACAGATACCACTGTCCAGATTTCAGAGAAGAAATCACATATTGTCACGTACAGCTGGGCCTTTCTAGGGGTTGGGCAGTGTGACCAAAGGACTATTAAATGGTCCTGAGATTAAAGTTACAATTCATTCCCTTATGAGGATATACAAATTCTTTGAGCTGTAGAACTGACCATACAATCGCACGTTTTTGTAAGGGGCCCATTTAAGTGATGTTGTTTAGACCGTGACTCCAGTGAAAGATAGACAATGTGGAAGTCTCCATGATCATTAGTTCTCAAAATAATTAAAAAAAAAAAAACTAAATCAATGAAACAAACAAAAAAATCCCAAAAGTGAAAGTGCTTAAAACATGTAAGAAGGCAAAGATTTTTATGGAAACACAATTTATTTTCATGGAAATACAAATTCATAAAGCTTAGCCAGACTTCTGTATGTCTTGCTGGTTTTGTTTCTTTAAAATATAAAACATAGTCACTCTTCTGATCACAGACATGTGATGAAGCCTCCTGGATCACTAGAATCAACAGTTTTGGATGTAAAGCTGTGATTCATCCTTCTTACCATCCTTGCTCTTGGAATACAAGAAAAAGCAAACCCTGAAGTCTCTTTTACAAACTTTTCTGCAAAGCCCATGTTCTTTGCACTGGCCCAGTGACACTTCTGTGCTCTCCCAGGTGACAGGTCAGATCTCCTGCTCTGGCTGGGCTCTGTTACATTCCAACACCAGGATACTGTAAGCATACCATGGCTCCCCTCTGGAGCTACAAACCAAGATTACAAGTGGAAGACATGTGCACCCACCTGTCTTTCTTATCCCACAGATACACAATTATTAGCTGTAACCAGCAGTTTGTCCAAATGTCCTCCTATGTTTAGGTAGCAAAGTTTTTGGTGATGGGCATGTCCTGATGTTGGTGTCCAACAATAACACCAGGATTCAAATTACTACAACTTTCCTCATCAAGTCTTCCCAAGTTCTTGTAGATTATAGGAAACTGCTCAAGAAGCATTAGAAACAATCCCCTGGTCCTCAGATCCCTTTTGCTCTGGGCCCTGTAAGTGCTGATGGTCAGACACCTTGTTAACTCTTGGTATGGTTCTAAAACACAGCTACCAGTTTTGAAATATATTGCAGCTTTCTGAAAATGCCTGTCCAAGGACAAAACAAGGTCATACTAAATCAAATTATCAAAGCTTTACTTCTATATAGCATTTATTTTTCAATAAGAACCTCTTTGACACATTTCTGTTTCTCAGATTGAAGCACCTTGAAAGATACTTTCAACATAAATGAGAGCTGCTTCCTCACTGCCAGAGGGGCACTTCTCTCTACTGGCATCAACTGGCTTTTGTTACCTATGAATTTGCTCTCTTCCCCTTGAACATCATCTGCAGTCTTCTTAGTACAGAAATTTCTTTTCTTTCCAAGACTATTTGTGTAACTCAGAATAATTACAAATCCAGCAGTATTCGTGAGATCAAATTAGTTTTTGAATAACTCTGCCAGGGCACCAAACAATTATTTTTTTCTGAAATTATATATTTACTTTTAAGAAGTAAAGAAGTTTGGTTGTTCCGACTACTTATTAGACTCATTAACATAATTATGCTGACACAGAACACAATGTTTCAGTACTTGTAAAAGTGACTAATTAGGTATGTAATACCTTGATAAACCTTCGAAACACTCTTAAAATGTGTATTAAAAATGAGGTTCCATGCTCATTATTCCTTTATTTCACGGGATGTGTATGGTGGGCTTCCTGACTAAATAATACCCAGGAATAAATTAGAGAAAATGTTTAAAAAAAATAGTTTAGCAAGCATAATATAAAAAGTGACAGGGAAGGAGTGCAACCTGTAAAGCTATGAGAAAAATGGCAAAGAGCAGATATGATAAGTGTGTCTAACTACTTCAGGAGAAGTAACATAAAACACACGGAAGAAGTATTTCAAGTTATAAGAGCAATATAATAAGAAGCAGTGGCTGAAACTTGAAGAAAGAAAAGTAATTTAGGTTATGCACAAGGAATAAAAATGCTAAAACCAAGGACAATTAGACAATGGAACATTCTACCAAGAGGGGTAATTGAGGGACTGCCATTAGGAATACTCCAGAATAGACTAGATAAAACATACACAGATTAAATACTGAGAGTAAATCCTGCCCTAGTGCAGTGATGGTAGCCTTTCCTAAGCTATTATCTAACTGATTGTCGCAAAAGAAAAAAAAAAAAGTTGAAGTACAGACGAAGGTGTTTGAGTTGAGCTCTGATTTAGCAAGTTTTAGAGAATGATTTCCCGAACTGAATTCCTCCCAGAGATCCTGAGGAGGAAAATGAAGACTGACAAAGCTAAGCATGGAGACCTGACAGAGGATGTCAGACAGAAATGAGAAGAAACAAAATTCAGAAGAAGCAAATATATCTTGCACAGCCATATGCTGCAGTGACAGTGAGTGTCTCACTGCTCCTGCAGACGCCCGCTCAGGTCCTCGGGAGCTCACACAGACACACCAATGTGTGCCCCAGTGTACAGCCCTCCAAAACTGCAGCCTCACAACTGCAACTCAGCCCTCAGCAACACTCCCAAATGTGCATTAATTACTGAATGTGTACTTAGCTAAGGCAAGCTGTAATTCCATTTAATTTCTACTTTTTTAGCCAAAATCGCCCTGGCACTAAGCAGAGGGTATTAAGTGCTTTTCTCGGGTGTGGAGTATACAGTAGCTCTATTATGAGCCCATGATAATTCATGAGCAGTTTAACTCCTCATCTTAATCTGTGATCTAATTTGGGATCTAATTTTCTTTCATCCTTATCCCATCTCCCCCTACATTATCCTCCAAATAATATACGCTCTCAGAATGCTGGAATAGAAATAGAAGTCTATAAATCTTTCAGAAGCATTTATAGAGCTGCTCTGCACTGTGGCATGCATTCAACTGACAGCTGCTGCATGCCTTTGTGTTCTCATTCATTAGACATTGCTGTCTGGATTACATCGGCATAGTGGAATTCTTTATATACTAATTATCCTTCTGCTCTTTCACTTGCTTCACAAGGTAGGTGCTTTGTAGGTGTGTCTGGAAGAGTGTCTGAAGTATTACTCTGGTTAACCAGTAAAACATCAAATGTTCTGCTGAATCTTCTCACAATTAAAAAAAATCTGAGCAGTAGATTGGGGTGGGTCAGTTTGTTTAGGGAATGAATTAATAATAGACATTTAGAGGCACAATTAAAGTAAGTGAAATAATGGTCTTCCTTTGACCTCATTATTTAAAGGATTTCAGGTATTTTCTAAAAAAAAGAAAGAAAAAGAGCAAGGTCAACTGGGCAGCATAAAAGGGCTGTGGTCCTAAGCTCAGAGAGGAAATAGCTTTGTTAGTTTAACAATGCTGATCTGTCAGCTATGCCACAAGTTTCAAAAGTATTGATGAAAATGTAGCTTTGAGAAGACCACTTCCATATAAATGTAAGTGCTTTGCCTTTATCTAAATACCAAGGACATCACTATGTCATCTCTGGTAGCAAATGAGTGATAGAAAGGATCAGAGATGTGTTGGACAGGAATAGCTGATGCACTGCATTTTTAATTTCTCCAATTTACTAATTAAAAATCCTCCTTGGACAAAATGCCTGATAACGATATTAAAATAGCACAGAATTTCTCAAGTGATGGTTTATTAAAACATACACATGGAATGCCATTTGATTTTTATAGTTCCAGGTCTACTCAGGATCTTATAAACAATATATGTTGTGTTTATTAGCAAATAGCACAATAATTATGTTTTCAGCCTTAAAGAGTTGTGACTTCTGCAGCAAAGTGAAAGAGCTGTTTCTCTTTGCTGCATACTAATGGGCACTATTTCCTGCATTGCATATCTTCAGGGCCTGCTGGCCTTGAGACTGACTGTGACTATGTCCCAGAGGATGATAAAACAAAGATGACACAGGGTGTAAAACTCTGGAAGTGGGCTCTCAAATGGAAGAATGACACGGTGTACTCCCTCAGTACACTGAGGAAAGATTAAAGCTGATGCTTGTTACAGTTCTTGAGTAAAAGTGCCACCTGACCTTCTTCTCTCAAAGTCTGCCTTTTCCCTCATTAAGGCTTCATTTAGGTGCTTGAATTAGCTTGCATTTCAGAAAAAAAAAATTGTTACTAAATTGTGGCAGGAAGGATGAGGCTGAGCTGCACTTTGTAAGTCAGCCTATGAAATGAGTTCAACTCTGTTGAAATTAGTACATGTTGCATATATACATTTATGTTCATGCTTTTCTGGACCATCTTTATATTGGAGGAGGTGCTGGAGTACGAGTGGCCACTGCTTTCTCACAGTTCAAATCTAAGCAAGATGCACTTTTGTCTCACTTGTCACAAGTGGTACCATTTCCCCATCTTTAAATGCTTACAGATTAGGACATCTTTCCATTACACCATGCAGGCTGGAAGGCAGAAGCCGTAGGAATAAAAACCAAGACTCTTATTAAATACGGTGGGTGAGCAATGCAGATTCACAGCAGCTCAGGGCACTTCATACTCACAACTGTGATTTAACAGAAAATTGGCAGAAAGGACATGAGACTTACACATTGGGTGGAAAAGAATTTAGTCATACATGTGGTTAACTGCTGAGTGACAGAGTAGGGAAGGCACTCACCACAGCAAACAGCTGAGTCTGTACCATCCCTGTTTGGATACCTTCACGGGTATTTTTCAGTCATTGAAACAGTAGGGTTCAGAGGGGGATGTGCAGACCCGGGAATGACAAAGCCAGACCAACATGGTATGTGCATGAGCAATCACATGATGATACTTGGACTGCATGCCAAGCAAATTATCCAGTAAAAAATTTTATTAAGAAATGCATGACCAGTATAAAAAAGGCTAGATGTTTCTTTTTTACTGTAGAAACAGAGAACATATTATAAAAACTAAGGTGCCAGTCTATCTTTTACCAGAATACTGAATCTACCCGGCTTTATAACACCAAAAATGGCTTCTCTTAAGACCTGTCATTTCTGTAGTGAAAAGAAACCATCTTCAGAATGTTAATTCATTAGTTTTAGATTATTTTAGCATTCCCCCTCATGCAGTTGCCAAGCCCTCTGGCCGAAAGCACTGAGACATCAAAGGTCATTTGGGCCAATGATTACTTTTGTCAGCTGGGTAGTTTCTTTCACTTGGTTAATTAATCATGCTCTGCATATTTCTCAGCCTCAGCCTGTCTCAGGGAAACAGTATGTGTCATTATTGGTACTGGGTTTATTAAAGGCCCAGCAAAGAAACTAATTTGCAGATAATACAAAATTACAACTACAAAGGATAATATCACAAAATTGACATTGTATAATTGACTGATGAAAATATTTTGCTTTTCTTGCAACTCAGATATTACCTAATGGGGCATACAGAAGGACAAATAAAAAAATGTGGGAGTTGGATAGTTTAAATCCTCCAATCTTGTCAGATTTTTATTTGATTTACAGTAATTTTGCAAAATTGTCCTCTTACTATGGTGCACAGTTGACTTTCTTACCATAACTTAAGATAGGAAAGAAAGATATTTTGAAACATGAAAGAGTAAAAATCCTGAGATATTGAGGACTACAGGCATAATTATGAAAATTATGACAGAATTTTTGAGATAATCTCATAGATTCTTGTGAGAAAATGCACATTTCGGGCCATATTTTATGTAGCATACTTCAAAATTTGCAATTGCAGTCACAAG
This sequence comes from Toxostoma redivivum, assembly GCA_013397375.1. Taxonomy (NCBI): domain Eukaryota; kingdom Metazoa; phylum Chordata; class Aves; order Passeriformes; family Mimidae; genus Toxostoma; species Toxostoma redivivum. The sequence goes on along the minus strand of VXBI01013959.1, from coordinate 190,768 downwards.
TTGTCTATCGTTTACTTCATATTAGGAGTCAGCCTAAGCATTTCCCTACTACTATGAATGCAAAAATTGTGGACAATAAAACCAAATAAATAAACACAAATAAATACAGAAAGCTACTCTAGTAAAAACTTGCACTTTAGATCTACAAATTGAAAAGGATATAAAGGAATGAGGTATACCTAACATCTAACTGTGGATAGTAATCTCAGATTTTAATGACTTGTCTTTCCTTCCTTTTACAATGGGGGTCTTTATTTTGGAAGACTGACATAAGCTGTTAATAAAATAATGTTTGCATTTTGGCAAAGATTGGAAAGATTAAAGGATATCCTTAAGTTTATATTTGAGGGAATGCTAAAAATATAATTGCTTATTTTCCTTTCTTTACCTACAAAGCTAAGTTCTTCTTTCCATTGTTCAGCACCAGTAGCTTTATAGGTGTGTTTAGAAATATGTTTTCCAAAACCAAAGAAAATATTAAATATTAATGAATATGTGGGAATTTCATTAATAGACATAGGAGAGGTAGAAACCTCTACTGTTAAACTTTTTCAGTGTTTCCCATAAGGAGACAATTTTCAGGTGATTTTTAAAAATTTGATCTATTCCACATAAGGCAAACACATTATTTAGCAAAGGTTAAAAAAAATGCAGATATTTTATTTTAAATGCTGTGGCTGTGCCGTGGTTTCATACTTGGCAATATCAGGAGGGGTCTTCTCAAGAAAATACTCTGACATTTGGACTAAAATCAGCTTTTGAAAATTAGAATTACTTAGATTGTTCAGCCAGAAATAACTTCTTCCCCTCTCAACCCATATAGTTGAGAAGACAGTGAGTGCACAGTCCCTGCAGGAAGAGAAGTAGCTTATAACAAAGGGCTGTGAGGATTTGAGAGCACCTTTCCTGCAGGGACTGTTCCCAGGGATGCTGGAGCTACCATGGATTATGAAATTGAATGTGGAAAGTTTATCCTCTTGTCTCTCTCTCAATCTTTGTGAGAGAGATTTTAAAACCTGCACTTTCTTGCCCTAGAAACATTCTCTTTCCTGATGAGTACTGTGGCAAAGACAAATGCAGAATGGTCTCGTGCAGGAAGGAGGGAGAAGTCCCGCAGAGGACCAAGGAAGGATCCTGTGTGAAGTGAGACTGGGGAGCCCTGCTTGGAGGAGGAGGCTGAGGCACCTCAGGAGACAGGACTGGGGGAGGGAAATTTGAAGGCAGGGGAGAGGTGATGATACCAGAGAGAAACAAGCAGAAGAAGACATACCAGCAGAACATATGCCCAGAGCTCGGAACAGAAAACATGACTCCAGTTTTAGGTTTCTCTGCTATCAGCTGATAACTGTGAAACTCGCTCTAGAGCATCATGCCCCTAAGCTGAGTGTTGCTCTGCCGAGGAGGGAATAAATATTCTATCCAAAATTCTGTCAGCTCAGAGGGCCTAGGTCTCTGGAACACAGGCACAGACCACAGTAGCTGGATGATTGTTTTTCTGTTTTGCTTCTTTCTATAAATTGACAATTTCAACTCAAGAAGCTTTAAAAATGCAAAAGATTATGTTAATGATTGGGTGCGAATTAGGTATCATCTTTATTTTATTTTTCTACTGCTAACTCTGGATGTTGCAGATATGGTCATCTTTATTTACATGTTGCACACAAGTCTGCATTTCATTTTTTTCCAAAGGAACCCAACTGCACTAACACCATTAGATAATTCTTTAACTGAATCAACTGTTTTATAGATATATTTATGTATTTATTTATGTGTGTTCTGGGTGCATTTTTATGTATTTATATTTTATATATTTATATTTTCTGTTTGACAGTGGCCTTGTGTCTTTTTTTTACTGCACATTATTAATTCCCTGCTATAAAAATAAACTATTATTAACTTCCTCCCAGGGTTTACTATAGCTATCTGCATTAATGCATCTCAGTGTTTGACAGTTATTTTGGTCACATCATCACAGTGGTGGCTGAAATGAGAAAGAAACAAATCTCATTCCACAGAAAGTTCTGAAATTATTTTTATCCAAAATTTCCAATAATTTTCATTATGTCTTTGACTTGAACGTTTTGATAATCTATTTCTATATAGTGTGTAATGCATTCACAACAGTTGCAAAGATATATGTCCCTAGTCAAACTGAAGTGGTGGTTTGCTTCTGCAAACAAAGCCAAGATGGGTCTATCTCAACACAGGGACAGAAGAAGCCAGAGGTAGAGGCAAAACTATGGGGGTGGCATCCAAGGAGTGCTGAGAGAAAAACATTTTCATTCCTGAAAGTGTCAGAATCAAGTGGATTCTGGAGAACCAGGTTTGCTGCTCCTTCTGCAACCAGAGGCAGGGAAAGAAATACAGAAATAACTGATACTTCTAAGTGGAGTTTTACTTCTTCACAGCCACATTTACTGCCCTACATCCACAAAGTTTCTCACAGTCACAGCAAAATTCAGCTTGTCTTTGCAGGACCTTGACCAGGGCAGGGCAGTAAGTGGGGCATGGTCACTTTGCAATTTTCCTTTTCCCTACTTTTACTCTGCTGATGTGCTCCACTGCCCTTTTTCCTCATGCTTGAAGCCAATCCTAGATACATCACTTAACAAACAATGTTCTATGTGTGTCATAGTTTGTCAAGTCCTCTGACAAATTTCTTTTACTCAGTATTAAAACCTATTCATTTTAAAAGGGAGTTAGCACATACCTTTGTTAGTGAATCAACAATTCAAGCTTTTCTCCTGTAATATTAGCTCATACAACAGGTGTTCCGAATACCTCAGTCCAATTGTTTCATTTAAAAGACAGCAGTAATTGTCAATTAGCTTTTATTACCTGAAGTGCTTACTTTTAAGCCCTGATAAATATTTTTCCTTCTCTTTCTTGCCTAAAAAGTTCAGTTTGTAACATCATATAAACTGGTTTGTTGTTTTTCTGTTTTTAAATAATCCAGTTAAAAGCCTTTTTGTCCAGAGATAAATGCTCTTCAAACCCACAGGGGTGGCTATAAAGAAAAAGCTGTCAGAGGTACAAAGAAAACTGTTCATCTACCTTGTATAAAGACATGAAATGGAAAAACCAAGAGAGAGTAGTAAGGAAAGGTCAAGGAAACTTCAGAGGAGTCAGATTAGAATGAACCAGAGGGAAACGAGGTGGGGTGAGTGAGACTAGGACAGCTTTTCAAAGGAGAATGCATAGAGAGTGTCTTCATACGTCTAACAGGCATATTTTTATTCAGATAAGTATCTTTTCCTTATGTGTATAGGCTACTGGCTTTTTCCAAGAATGCCTCAAGCACAGGATATTAATTTTTTTTTTCTTCTGAAAGTAACACATTTGGAACAGTGAATTCTGTAGAGGCAATAGAACAAAGAATCCTCATCTAAAACTCATTTTAGCATATTTGAGTTTAAATCAGCAAGACTCACAGTTGGGGTAGATAGCAAAATAACACTTCTATCATTCTGGTGAATTTACAGAGATAATTCAAATAGGAGCATTAAAGAAAATGGTGAGCTTGTTTGCTCATGGAGAGGGGAAATGGCAGCCATCATTAAGCAAACACAAAGAAAAAAAGGAGTCAAGCAGCGAGCAGAAAAAGCGTAGCAGGAGTGAGAGGAGAAAAGGCAAAGGATGGAATTATTCAGTAGTTCCTCAGAAATATGTTAGATTTAATCTGCTTTGAGCTTTAGTCTGCTCATTGACTTCAGTGATAGTTGTATCTAGCTAAGCTCTGGACAAATTAACCATTAGAGTTACTTTAACAGGAGATGTGTCTTCCAGTTAGCTAACAGTTTATAATTTACTGATTTGAAAAATATGGGACAAGTCAAGAATTTGAGCTTCCTCTTCTTCTGTGTACCTGAAGAGCAGAAACAATGATGGATTTGCCCAGACACAGCAAACTCCTTGTGATAAACAGCAAGGAAAAGTGGCTACAACCTCAGTACTTAATACTGGCATGTGGGAAGCAAAAAGAGTTATCATCTTTCTAGTTATTTCCTCCTTATCAAATAGGGTGTATGTCACTCCCTTGTCAGGAGCCCTTAGATGCTGCTATTCATATTAACCCCCTGAGATGTGCTGTGGTGTAGAAATCCCTTGCTGGCATCCTTGTCTCATGCATGTTCACTGAGGACAGGCTTTGCAGTTCAGCCTGTGCAGTGTTAGGAGCTGTACCTGCAGCAGCAGCAAGTTTCACTCCTATTTTTTAAGCTTTGCTCAAGACAGATACCTGCAGAGCCTTTTGTAGAGTTGAGTGTATGCCTGGCACAAATTGAACACTGCAAGATTTTTACAGCCAGTCTCTAAAGAGTTCTGCTAAGCATGTAAGGACATGGTTTTTGAAAGGCTTTATAAGCTGGGCAAATCAGTGTAAACAATCAAGCAGAAGCAACGGCCACCTTCATGTCCTCGAGATTAGTCCCCTGTGAAAACTGAAACCCATTGCCTAAAAGAACCAAAGACAACAGTGCTCGTCAAAGGAACTACTGGAAATGCTGTAACTTAGGCAAACCATTTTTTTTTCTAACTTTAGTCTGGAAAACACTATGAAATGTTAACTGCAAGTATTACTGCTCTCTTTGCAGATAGATAAAAGGAGAGCATGCAGTCACCAAATTACTACAGCATGCTGCTTCCCTTGCACAGTCTGGTGTTAAATTCTACCCAGCATTGTTCACTGAGTGCCACACTGCAGAGAACAGAGAGGAAAACTCTTCCTTGTCCAATTTACTTGCTAGCTTTGTATCTTCAGTGAAAGCATGATCAAACATAAGCTGCTGCCCAAAGTAGGGCACATTTGTTTCTTTTCTGTGTGTGTGTGTGTGTGTGTGTGTGTGTTTTTAAATGTATTCCTTTAATCAAGGAATTTAACCTGTTTGCTTATCAATTGACAGATATTTTTGTTTTTCTTAAAGAAACATCCAGGTTTTCATGCTACTGCAAGGTCTGTAAGTTTTTAGTTTTGTTTTTTTTTTCTAGAAACAAAGGAATTCCATACTAAATTGGACAAAAAGCAAGGGCTTTAGTCCACTGAACCAAGAAGAGCAATTTTATTTAACTATATGAGCAGTCCGGTGCAAAAGGTAAGTGAAACATGGCCCATCCCGATCTTTAAAGGTTTAACAGGATTTTCATTGCTAATATTGCATTAAAGAAGAGCTCATTTTTCTGTTTGTGGCTCAGGATGCACAAAGTAAACATGTCCCTAGGAGAAAAAATAATATCTTCAGTACAAACTGTGAGTCACGGCTGGCTTGAGAAGAGAACTAGTGAGGAAGCAGTGCCACCTGCGGGCTGCATCAACCTCAGCAGGGCTGGCTATCATGGTCCTCTCTTTCAAGCACTGACATGAATAAATAAAGCAAGGTCTCTCAATAATCTGCCATATGTATTTGACTAACCTGTTGGGGATGCACAGAATAAATTTTGTTCTCCATTGTTTCCTCTGCCTATGATCTCTTTCTAGCATGCTCAAAAATCTGGCAGCTTTACGGAAGAAGGGAGAGTACATTATTTTGGAATCGAAATCTGCAGGGCTTCAATGTGCTCTGAGAGCAAGAGGTTTCAATGTTGAAAGGAGAATGCTTCTTTCCATAGTACAGGTTTATACAGAAAATCTTCAGGGTTGAGGAGACTTCAAATGAGCAATGTGTATCCATGATGTCCTACCGGAGGATTAAATGTCCCTGGTACGTACCAAAGCAACGACTATGAAGAATATTAAATAAACAAAAAGAACACTGATTTGTTTAATTTACTGCCAGATGTTACCAGGGAGCCAGGATTTATATGTGTTCAGAAAAGAGTTAGACCCCTGCACAGATGGGAACAGCTGGTCCTTATAAGCTAGGAAGAGGAGTAGTGTGGGGGCCATTTTTTCAAGGAAGTCTCTAAATTCCTGAGCTCCTTTGAGTGAGTTCTTGTGCACTGTTTCTTGTATTTGTTCTCTGTACAGATGTATTTGCTAGCAATAGGGAGAAGATAACCAAGCACAGTGGAATTTCACCTCACCAGTGCATCCATTACAGTTCTATTTAAAGAAATACCTGTGTACTTGCAGGAACTAATCCAAATACAACACTAAAATCTCAAATACAAAAGAATAAAAAAAGACTAATAAAGATCTAAACCATAGTTAATGTTAATCAACATAATGGGCTATGCATGGAACTTTCTTCATTATAATATATCAGAAAAAAAATCTTGTTGCCTTGCAAGATTGTTTCCAAAAACAAACAGCCCAAAATCTAGGCATGCAGGCTGGGAGAGAAGCCTGCTGCAACAGAAGATATGAGAGAATGAGTAAATGAACCTTGTCACTCTGAACTTATATTACATAGTGATAAAAGGAATAAATAAAAGTGATTACATAAATAAGCCTATTGTCCCCTTTTGGGAGAACCCAAATAAGCATTTTCCTACATTTGCCCCAGCTCTTTAAACTCATGAGGAATCTGTAATTGGAAGAAATGTAAACCTCATCAAAACTTGTTGGCTAAGAAATATGCGTTTTCTTTCATTCATTTTATGCCTAAAAGCAAATTCTCATTGTTACTCATGAAAAGGATCAGTACAACTGATCTTAAAACTGACTTTCTATTTTTCTCTTACTCAGTTCAGGATTTTTCCCTATTATGAGCAGACACAGGCTGCCCATCACCAGAGTTTTGCACTTTCTTTTGCTTCTTACTATCATACTTTCCTTTGGCCTTTGGAATGGCAGCAGTCCTGAAGTGGTTAGTGAACATCAGATAAGCTGCATGATATTCACATGGTACCAGTTTGAAGCTATTCTTTTTTCTTCCTTCAAAGGAGTGAGAGACCTGATACCCTTCATTTAAATTGTGTTTTTAAAGGCTATCATATTCCCCCTGGAGTTCTCATAAGACTTCCCATCTCCTCAGATATAATCAGAGGAGACTTGCAATGTTAATCTCAGTTCTCTAATCAAAAGAATGCAAATTTTACTGCCCTATCTCAGTTTGACATCAGTAGGACTACTGATTGCCACTAAGGGACAAGGGCTATGCTAAGCTTGCTCTTCCACAGTAGAAATATTTTATGGCTTTATGCTGTTGGTAAGACATCACTCTATTTCCCTTCCTCATCATCATCATCATCATCTTCACTGGTAATCATAGAATAGAATTATAGAATCATTTTGATTGGAAAAGGTATTTAAGTCCATTGAGTCTAGCCATTATCCCAGCATTGCCAAGTCCATCAATAAAAGAGGTCCTCAAGTGTCACATCTACAGATCTCTTGAATATCCCCTGTGATGGTGATTCAACCACTTCCCTGGGCAGCTTGTTCCAGCGTTTGACAACCCTTTCCTTGAAGAAAATGTTCATAATGTCTAAAATAAATCTTGCCTGGTAGAACTTGAGGCCAATTCCCCTGCTCCTGCCATTTTTACCTGGGAGAAGAGACCAACCTCCACCACACCACAACTTCCTTTCAGGGACCTGTAGAGAGTGATGAGGTCTCTCCGAAGCCTCCTTTTCTCCAGGCTAACATCCCCAGCTCCATCAGCTTCTCCTTATCAGACTCCAGACCCTTCCCCAGCTCCATTGCCCTTCTCTGGACTCACTCCAGCCCCTCAATGCATTTCTTGTAGTGAGGTGCCCAAAACTGGACACAGGATTTGAGCTGTGGCCTCACCAGTGCCCAGGACAACCCCTGCCCTGGTCCTGCTGCCACACTATTGCTGATCCAGGCCAGGTGCCCTTGGCCTTCCTGGCCCCTGGGCACCCCTGGCTCATGTTCAGCTGCTGTTGATCAGCATCCCCAGATCCTTTTTCCCCCAAGCACCTTTCCAGCCACTCTTCCCCCAGCCTGAAGTGCTGCCTGGGGCTGTGACTCAAGTGCAGAATATAGCACTTGGTCTTGTTGAGCCTCACACAATTGGTTTTGGACCATCAACCCAGTCTGTCCAGATCCCTCTTCAGAGCCTTCCTACCCTCCTGCCCAATATGTCATTTTCTGCAAACATGCAGCTGTCCAAGACATGCAGACAGTTTCTCCAGGAGAATTCTGTGGGAAATTATATTAAAGCTTTACTGAAGTCCAGCTAGACAAGTGGCACAGCCTGTTTCTCATGCACTAAGTGGGTCACCTTGTCATAGAAGCAGATCAGGTTGTCTAGTAGACCCTGCCATTCCTAAACCCATGCTGGCTGGGCCTGATCCCCTGGTTGTCCTATTTGTGCCACATGAAGGCACTCAGGATGATCTGTTCCGTGTCCTTCCCTGCACTGAGATCAGGCTGACAGGCCTGTAGCTCCCTGGATCCTCCTTACAGTCCTTGTTGTGAATGGACATTAGGTCCCTTCCAGGCAACTGGGAACTCCCTGGTTAGCCAGGAGTGCTGGTAAATCATGGAAAGGGTCTTGGTAAGCACTTCCACCAGGATCCTCAGTACCCTGGGGTGGATTCCATCTGGCCTCCTAGACTTGTGTGTATCTAAGGGGTGTAGCAGGCTGATGAACATTTACTCCTAGGTTACAGGGGCTTCATTCTGCTCCTCTTCCAGTTCAGGGAGCTCAGCACCCAGAGAACAGCCGGTCTTACTTCCAGAGACCAAGGCATGAAGTACCTCAGTCTTTCCCTGTATTCCTCCCCCTCCATGCATCTAATAAAAGATGGGGACTCAGCCCTCCTTTGGTTTCTAGTAGAACAGGTTTTATTGTCTTTTACAGCAGTACCCAGACAATTTCCGGTCAAGGTTTGGCTATTCTCATTTTCTCCCTGCATAACCTCAAAACATCATCCTAGTCCTTTTGCGTAGCCTGCTTCTTCTTCAAAAAGTCATAAACTCTTCTTTTCATCTTGAGTTTCAGCCAAATATCTCTGTTTAGCCTGGCCAATTTTGTTCCTCTGTTCATGTTTGACTCAACATTATCATTAGATCTCACAGTAGGGGTACAGAATGACCATTTTCATTGCAAAGACTATACATACCCTTTTCCCTAACTGTTTTATCCCTGCTAGGAATTTAGAAAAATTGAAATTTAGTGCAGGGTTTTCTATTGTGAACTACATATATCTGGTCTGGAAGTGGTAATCTATAAAGATGATGTGCCACATTGCTTGCTGCATATGGACTTGTTAAATTTTTAATGCACGTTTCTAGTTGCTTAAAAAATAATTCTGCTTTTTCTGCCTATATGCTGCTTAGGATAATTTCTACATTTCCTGCTGCTGTTTTCACTACTGTTCATATATTCCCTGGATGCTATGAATGGGAACATAGCAACCATTCTGGATGGGATTGCCAGCTGAAAACAGCTAAAACATGGAGATACGCAAGAGATTCAACTATTCAGAAATCTAACCGGGGCAGAAACAGATGAATAGTCCTATATAATTTGACTTAGTAAAACCCAGTACTTTACTTTGGCCCTCTCAAGATCATAGTACCACTTGTACCACTATAAGTATTCAGTATTATGCAAAGGTAAATCTCTAATACTAGAACTGACAGGAAATAAGTGAAGTGTAAGCTCAACTTTTCATTGATGAATTGCAGATGTGTTTTAGTGTAGTGCAGGAATAAAAATCTGACATATAAGCAGGAGCTGTAAATGGATCTTCCATTATCTTCAAGGTGATAAACATGCAGCCAATTTCAGATATGATAAAACCTGCTCTGTGGAAGAGGTTTTTACTTATCTAGTCACTTCATCCATACTGGGACACACTGACTCTTACTCAAAGTGTTCTTTGGATGTACACAATCCAGAGGCACAAATTTTAAAGTAAGAGTAATAAAGGTGAAGTGCCCTACCACTTAGTCCACTTCAATATATGAGTGTATTGAAAAGTCTGATTTCAGAACAAAGGATGAGGGAACAACAGAGCAATGGAGCTGAACAAATAGCAGTCCTTTTTTTCCATTTTATTTTTGGCTTAAACAAGAACAAAAAGCAAATCCTATTTCAAAATTCTGAGAGTTTTGTACTGGAACTGAAACTAAATAAGTTGCAGTCACAACTGAATTCAAACTGGCCTAGGGCAAATGTATTCATTATGTGGGACCCAGAGGTCAGATGCTGAAAAACAAGAGTGTGGTCCTAATATGAGTTTATAAACTCGGTGATGTTCTGGTGATTTTGCTCCGGTCATTCTCATCTGTCTAATACCTTTCCTTTGGCCCACTATCAATTTAATGTAATATCCTTTTGGTTTATGCAAAATTTTCGTATGTGAACTACATAATAATTATTTTAAAATAATAGAAAATTTACAGAAGTTACTTTCCTCCTGCTGCACTTTCCAGAGAAGCTAACACTAGCTAAAATTACCCTACCCATAAAGATTTTGTTTTATGCTATCAGACTAGAGATACATGATGGAATCTGACTCAGAAAACAAGAACATTTAGAAGTTAATTCTGCCCTTTTTAAGCCTTTGCAGCACAAGGTGTCATTCAGGGAAGCTTGGATTGAAAGAAAACCAAACGTATGGAAGCAGCCTACAGTCAGCTGAAAAAGCCCTGCACAGACTTCCCTTGAACCTCCCTGGGAAGGAGTGGAAAAGTGGGGGAAGAGTGAGAAGAATCACACCAAGTGTTCCAGGACAATTTAAGCTGGTTTGAGGCCTGATTTCTATCCTGAAATACTTGCTTCATGCTGTAATTTAGCCAGATACTTTGTCAGAACAAGAAGCAGAACCTGAAATCCAAAAATTTTATATAATATTTTAAAATTTTATATAATACATATATAAATATATAAAATTTTATATAATCTTTTATGCTGGCAGATCCAACATTGCATTCGCCCAATAAAGTATAAAGAAAAATGCAATTCTGCATTGTCAAAAAGCTGTATTTTTAGTCTGTCACTCCTCTTAATATGGGCTTGTTTATCAGCATCATTCCTCCTGGACTGCCTCTGTAGGGATATAATGTATTCTGATTGCATAGTGCCTATTCATCTATAATGCTGTTGAGTCAGTTGCAGACGTACTTAACATTTGGTAGTTTAACCTTGAAATAAATGATAGAAGGATGTCATTTCACCACACCCAAATGTGTTCCTGACTAATCATCATTTTTTTTGCTTCCAATCCCCTGTCATTACATTTACATTACAATTACATTTTTACAGCAGAAAATCGACTTCTTTAAAATATTTCCATTATTCATAAATAAATGACCCCCACCATTATGCTTAATATGCACTCGTTTTGTGGGGGTGCTTGCAAATGTTTGTGTGTGGATGTGGGTGTGAATGTATTCTTTCTGAAATTTCATCTCAAAGTTAAGGTGAAAATCTGTGCTTTAGTTCCAGGCAGTAATGCAGCTGCCTGTTTCCTAAGGGAAATAGGGAGCCTAACAGCTGGTCCTGCTGGAGCAAAAGCAAAACAGATACTTGGCTTCAACAGCATCAGGTTTTGCCCTCCTTATGCTGCAGACTTGAAAGTTGCAAAGAACTGAATAGACAGCATTTCACAAGGCACATTGTGTTACACAGGTGTGTGTCACTCACCAGTCATTACCTACACCTGCCAGGAACTCAGTGCCATCTTTAGGAACAGCACCCAGTATGAGCCACTAGGAACTACAACCAGCACAAACATTTTTAAAAGCATTCAGAAACACAAAATAATTATCCTTGACATCCCTTCCTCTCACATGGATGCATTGGTACCTCAGGTAACACGACCCTGACAGAACTCAGGAAAGAAGGCTGTTCAAAAAGTAGTTTTTAGGTGCCACCAGAGCAGTGGCAATTGTTCCATTTGCATGCCTTTGTAACTCTTGAAAGCTGAAATAAGTACGGGTTAAAGGATGCAGCTTCACAAAGTTCACCAGCTGGCAGCTGGGCCACTCTAAATCACAAAGTGTGGACCCTTGTCAGCCACCAAGAGGTGTGAAATGCCCTAAGATGTGCATAAGGAAGTGACTGAACATTAAATAGGTACAAGGCCAGCAAGGCAGCACTCCTCCTAATTATAACATATCCCTACTGTTACATATCTATTGTTAATTTATTTATTCCTGCACAGAAATCTTTCTGGACTTAGCTTAGTAGGCTATAATTTATAATTTTTTTCTATCTACAACAAAGATACATTGCTAATATCTTTCCCTGTCTTCCCTATCTCTCCATTTTTTTTTTTTTTTGTAATTTACTGTATGAAAAGAATTACCAAGGAATCTGTAAGAAGCCTGCATATCAGGTCAACTGGCAAAGAGAAGCCTGGTTATGATAATGATATATACCATAGAGACTGCTTACATTTTTCTCCGGAAGATTAGGTATGTGGCAGTGATTCAATGAAGTATAGTGGACCCATAAAACAGAAAAGTTAGAGAGTTGCTAAAAATGGAAACTAACGCATTAAATTTATGTAATAATTGTAATAAAATGTTTATGCATTACAGTCTATAAAAATACAGTCATAATAATAAGATATTCAGGAAAAAAAAGAGTTCAATCAAATGATAGAAGAAATGTTAATTTTCTTTACAATTCTCTTGTTACCAAAAAAGAATTAAGCTTCTTCTGGCCAGATTGGTTTAATTTACATTCCTTATTAACCATAATATTTCTTCAAATGTGCTACAAAATTTTTAGACTTATTAGTGTTCATCTCCAGGATCGTGACTAAAATTGATTAAGTTTTTTAAGTCAATTATAGTAAATTTGATATATACGGATTTTATTTATAAGAGTTATTAGAATGGAATAAATTATTTTGCAAACTGACATAATCATGTTAAATGTTTCAGTTTCTTAACCTTAGATTTTCTCTGCCCCACTATCATCTCTTTTATTAGTCTTCCCCGCAGGTGTCACTGAATGTTTCAGCATGGCTTTGTATTCTGACACTGATTTTCCCAAAGGGCTTTCCTCATTTGTGTCTGGTAAGTTTAGCAGTCAGCAAGGTGATTGCTTTGTAGGTTAGGCTGGCTGCTTTCCTTCTAAATGATAAAATGTTTTCAGGTTTCTGATTGTTTTTGATATTTCACCTTCTTCTGAAATGATTGCTTACTGAGTTCTCCAAGTTTTCCAGCTATGTGCAAATTCGGATTTTTTTTATAGAAATTTTAGACTTAAAAACTAGATGTGGAACAGCCCTATCTCAGAGAAAGGAGAGTTTAGTAGTATAAGCAGGATGGCTTTGAGATAAAGTAATAAAATTATGACATACTCTAAATAATTTATAAGGAAGACAATAATATAAGACAATAAAATAACTTGTTATAATTTACAATAACTCTTCCTTAAAAGTCTGTAAAAATTATGAGACTAATTAATCAAATAAAAAACACAACTGAGTATTTAGGAAGCTAATAAAAACCAAAAATGTTCCTGCCTATCTTACAAAATAGATCAAAGCAAGTAATGAGCATAAAATCTGTACAATTGCCTGTGAGGAATCAAATATTCTAATGATGACAAACAATAATACTTGAATACTACTGTCTTTAACAAAAAATATTCTTAAGACTGGGAAGACAAAGAGTTGGTTTTTTTCCTTCTGAGCATACAGAATTCCTCTTTATTGCTGTGGTAAGCCATCCAAAAACATCAAGAAAAATGAAGAGGCGATCAGGTGAGATGATGGTTGAACTTTTTTTTTTTTAAATACCATATACTATTTCTGGTTTTGTTCCCATGTATCTGTGACATTTTCATTAGCATATGCTAATGAGCATTTCTTGTCAGTCCTCCGCAAAATTCATGGGTTAGGATATATTTATTTGGTTTTTTACCTTAAAATTGATCTTACAGGACCTTCAAATACAGTCAAAAGTTGATACTGCAAATCCTCCTGCTTCTTGCTCCCTGTTCCAGTATTTTAGCAAGGTCCTAGTGACTCTTTCACCTGCTCAGTTTTCAAAGCATTGCCTAGGGTACAAAACCTGTTTTTCACCAGTTTCACATTTCACATCTGCCACAGAAGATTTTTTTTGTGCTTCCCAAAAGCAGTGATCTATTCTCTCCTCCACCACCTTCTTAAAGCATTTTTACTTTCTTTATTATGAGTGCAGCAAGGATCACTGTACTTTCTCAGACTACAGACAGATTACAAGATAATTAGTGTTTCAAAGGTGGTGTCTTAGCATCAGAAAACCGGCAAGAGGGCAAGACAGTGGAAGTTAGATCTGGGACAATATGTCTCATGCAGAGAGGCTTTGATGTGAGTAATAAATGGATGCTCAAAAAGAATCCTCAGATGAATCCTCAGAAAATTCAGGCAGAGATTTCAAAGGCATCCCTCAACCTGCTCCTCTAACCCTTGAGCACACACTAAAGCATCTTCCTGTTCCTCAGCAGCTCTTCTGCAGACAGGTGCCATTTGACAGGACCTTACCAGAGTTATGTAATAAAATTGTGTTATAAGGCCACATTATTCCACCCTTCAGATAAACAGCAAACATGTGTTCAGTCAGCTCATTTCTCCATTTTTGAGGGACCCAGCTGGCTGTGTAAGGGAGCTCCTTTATTCAGAGCAAGACATTAATCAGATTTTCAGATGTAGGGGGATAAAGTGCATGGCTTCAGGTTCCCAAAGCAGGGGGTAAGTTTGTCCTAGTTTTGGTTAGGGTGATCATCCTGCATCCCTGTTACACAGAGGTGAAAGACATGTGATGCTTCAATAGGAAAACAAAGCCAAATTTACTCTGCCACTAAAACAGAGCTCTCAGACCTTAAGGAGATTGAAGAGGACAAGACTTGGCATATCTTCAGCAATTAAAAGAGGTGCAGGGGGTGTGCTGCAGCTCTGTTCCTGTGAGGGGCCAGACATCCTCATCACAGTGCAGCAGCTCATGGTCTGGGCTGCAAAGGCCAAAATAAGAAGCTCAGCTAATTTTGTTATTCCTGCAACTTACTATTTATACATAGTATAAATGTATATTTATATAAATGTAATACCATCCAAATTAAATCCAGAATAAAAATTTACTGCAAGAACATCATATTAATGTAAAGCCATATAAAAGTATATAAACTCATATAACTTTATATAAATTCAATTCTGTTATATTTACATAAATGCATTTAATATTTGTACTTTTTAAAAATAAATGGGAGTATAAAAAAATATATATATGCTCATCTTGAAATTGCTGAAACCTCAGAACTTTGTTTTCTACATAACTTAAAAACAATACTCCATAAAACACTCATTTAATGAACTGTATTTTAGGTATTTCGCTGTATTAGAAGTAGACATGACAGAACTATTTCATGTCAGGTTCATTCATTTGAGAATACAGAATTAAACTAAAATATTCCTAATTCAGGTATGTAGTTTTATTTGCTATGTCTTTCATGTCTTTTGTGCTTACCATTGGCATTAACATTATTGGAGTAAAAATGAATATTTCAAGGGATTATTTTTTTCACAACAGAAAATTCAGACACTAATTCTTTGCAATTTAAACATAAAATTTTATTCCAAAATTGATAACTACTATATTTTAAAATAAATATGCTTTTTTAAAAAAGAATAGCTCTTTGGTTTGCTTACTTTTCTGAAAGATTATGCAGACTGTTTCCTAATATTTCAAGTGGAAGGGAAATACAGACTCCCATGAAATTTAGTGTTCCATTGGAGTACAGGAAACAGCAGATACAAAATACTGCCTGGAAGAAAAAAAATAAATTCCCTTGTGACAAATTGCACTGCTTGAGGAGAAACCCTGTATTGGTTTAAAACCTGACAGAAAAATACCACAAATTTCCTCCAAGGAGAGCGATTGTATTTAACAAGTTGCTCTTCGCATCTTTTGTATCTCTGATGGCAGCTGCATCTTCTTTCACTTACTGGAATATACCCAATATTATAGAAGTATATGCAATACAGGGAACTCCTGGCTTTATGCATAACTATCAAAATAAAGAAAAGTCACTTTCTGTTTATCTGGGAGCCTCTGTGACTTTCAGTGATGTCCTAGGGAGGGAACTGCTGTGACCTGGCCACTCTGGCCAACATGGGGTGACCTGTAGGTGACCATTGATCAGGCCCACATCTGCACCTGCCCTATAACCCCCAGAACTGCTGGTGCTCAACTACAGAAAGCTGCATTCCCTTCCCTCCTCAAGTTATCACAGATTTCCAGATTACATACCTTATTTATGTATTTTCTGTAAATAATAGTCTTCTAATTTTTTATGGAAATCACACAAATGTAGATAACATCTCATTATGTAGACCTTGTAGTTGTGTTTCTCCTGGATATGTAAGTCTTTCAGTTGGAAGCATTAGCTTCTATCCATCATGTTAAGGAGATTAAAAAAAATCACACCCATAACAAAGGAGAAGATTCACAAGTGCTTCAGCCCAGCCTGAGCAGTAAGCCAGATGGACCATAACGTTATGGGGATTACAGAAGATATCAACTGCAAGGAGTGCTCTGTGCATGCACTCTGAGAAGGCAATAGGAAAAGAGGGGCTGTAGTAGGTTGACCCTGGCTGGATTTCAGTCACCCACCAAAGCCTCTCAATCACTTCCTTACACATCTGGACAGGCAAGAGGAAATATAAAGGGTTCGTGGTTGAGATAAGGACCAGGAGAAATTATTCATCAAATACCATCATGGGTAAAAACAGGCCAGAATTAGAGATATTAATTGAATTTGTTAGTAACAAAATCAGAGCAGGATAATGAGAAGTAAAATAAAACATTCCCTTCTTCCCAGCTCTAACTCCTTCCCCAGCAGTGCTGGGAGATGGGAATGGGTGTTATGGTCAGTCCATCACTGGTTGTTCCTGCTGCTGCTCAGGGACAGGAGTCCTTTCCCTGATCAGCCTGGGGTCCCTCCCACAGGAGACAGTTCTCCTTGAACTTCTCCAACATGAGTCCATCTCACAGGCAACAGTTCTCCACAGACCGCTGCAATGTGGGTCACTCTTCCATGGGGTCAGTCCTCTAAGGACAGGCTGCTCCTGCATGGGCTCCCCACAGGGTCACAAATCCTATTAGGAAACCTGCCAGGAGCCTGTTCCAGCACAGGACTCCAGTGAGTTCACAGATCCCCCTCAGGCATCCACCTGCTCCAGCCTGGGTCTCCTCCATGGGCTGTAGGTGGATCTCCATGTCCCTATACCCTCCATGGGCTGCAGAGGAATCTCAGTTCTTGTAGTAATTATGTTGAGACAAACTGGACTGACACCATCATCAGTCCTTTATTAAATGCTTTTCATGCCTTCTCTCAGGCAACTCTGACTCCTTTCCTCACAGGCAGGTCCATACAGCTCTAACTCCTCTCCTCTCTGCAAGTTTCCTTCTTCATAACTGGCTAACCCCAAGCTGTCCCTTACTTGGCTACCTAACCCTGTCTGTCCTTCATACAGGATCTTCTCACTTTGTCCCTTTCTCCTCACAGCCAGCAGACTCCATCTCAAGCTCCACCTACAACTGATGCTCAAACAGCTGACTCACTCTTTTATAACCCCCATCCTCATTGGGCAGGCAGGGCTGTTTCCACTTCTCTGCAATCAGTACAGCTGTAATCCATTGAGGAAAAATGCCTTCTGCACTATCTCTTCAAATCATCTTCCCACAAGTTCTGGCACCTGGAGCACCTCCTGCCCCTCCTTCTCCACTGACCTTGGTGTCTCCACAGTTGTTCTCCTCATACGTTCTCACTCTTTTCTTCTATCACAGCAATTATATCTGCAAAATAACTTTTTTTCTTTTTCTTAAATATGTTACCACAGAGGTGTTCTCACCATTCCTGATGGGCTCAGCCTTGGCTAGCAGCTGGTCCATCCTGGAGCTGGCTGGCCTTGGCTCTGCTGGACATGGAGGAAGCTTCCAGCAGCTTCTCACACAAGCCACCCCTGTAGCCCCCACATTACCAAATCTGGCCATGCAAACACAATACAGGGCCAAAAACTGCCTTCCCTTTCCCATGAAACAAGCATACCAAATATCAAAGGAACTGTAATTTTCATTTTCCTTGATATAGCCTCAAAATCAGAGCCAAGAGAGGGAAATAATCTCTATCACCAATGAGTACATGGCATGTTGGCTTTTCCAAAACAGATTTAGTAACGCATTAATCTAATCAACAAGCAGAAGGTCTGGTTTGATTCAGTTTGGTTTTCCTCATCAGTGTCAGGAGAGAATCCAAGCTCCAGAACTGCATCAAAACCTGCTTGTGGCAGAAGGTAGGACACAGCAGGGTTAAAGATCAAGCCTACATAGGAGTAAAGCAACAGAGGAGTGTACTGAAGACCTATTATTCACATAAAAGATATTTTACTTTGAACTAGCTCTTCCTAGTCCCATGAACTGCATGCCCACAAGCAGCTGAGCTCACCCCCTGCTTGGTTTCCACTGAAGGGAGCCCAGTCCTGATGCTCAAGACATTTCCATGGTGTGAGGCAAGGCATGGTTAATGGGAGTGACTGGAAAACCCCTTTGAAAGGTAAACTCCCAATCCAAATGATGCTGCTAAGGATGGCTACTCATGCTGTATAAAGGCAGAGAAGCACTCTGATAAAGCCTTCTTTTGAAAACAGAACTGCACATCCAGTACCATATTGAGAGAAATAGATTTTTATGTGCAAAGCAAAATTACTTGTTTCTTGAAATATCACTTCAAAAACTGTGGATATTTTAAACTAGTCTGAGGATGGATTGGGGGTGGATTTNGAATTAATATACCTTAAACATCAGTAAACATTTTAATGAAAGAGCAGCTGAAGCAGTAGTGCATAAAGTTAATATGCATCAAATGACATACAGGAGATGATCTGTTGATAGGCTGATCCATTAAGCTTGTATGCATAATTCAAATTATGTTTAACAATTCATATATCTCAGTTATAGCCCCTTTTTATTGCCAAGTCACAGACTGTATTTTTTCAAGTATTAATATCACTTTTTTTCATGGTAAAGTTTAAACAATTCAGATGTCAAGTATCTGATCTGTCCGTGAGTGCTTTAGAAATGGGGGCAGGGCTGGGGGTAAACAAATATAGCAAAGATTTTAGCAAATACAAAGATAACAAAGCAACTTGTCGCTTTTTTTTTTTTTTTTTTTGGCAATATAACATCAGCATAATTTCAGCTCCTGGAGAGAGGCTTGTAGTAAAACTGAGAACTATTTCAGTTTTCAAGTTGATTATCTGAATATTACTGAGACATAAATGCCTGCAATTTAAACTATGAATAACAAGACTACTGCCTATAGAAAAAGACTTGGAAAGGGCTGAGATACAGAACGTTTGTAAGTGGTATAGAAAGAATTTATATTTAGTAATTGAGAAGGAGTCTGACATATTCTGCTGACATATTTGCATTTGATATCCAGAGAGGGGCAAATTGTTTCTCTTAATGCAAAAAATCTTGAGTTTTAGTCCTTTCAGCCCAAGATTTATAACGTGGGCACAAAGTGACTCTGGTCTTTGAGTCTTCAGGAACAGTCAGCAGCAAAAATGGCACAGCAGTGTAGCAGTGACAGGTATCACAGAATGATGTGTTCCCATTATATATCTGAGAACATGGATGGATTCATAAACAAGGGCGGTGAAAGTAGGAAAGGAAGAGGCATACATCAGATTATTACACAATCATGCAGTTCTCTGCTAGTCAGTGTAAAAAGTGCACTGAAGTTAGATATGTATAGAATTTACATTTCACTAACAATTTTTTTAGAGCTTTTTAGAAGTAAATTGGGTGGCTAAATAGAAAAGAGTACAGTCAGATGGACTTTGAAGAGTTAGTATAAAGGTGGTTATTATTGTTTGTGTTAAAGTGCCATGGGAAACCTTATCAGTTTTTAAACTAAACAATTTCTCTTACTCTGTGATTTTGTGCCTGGGAGGGACCAAATTAAGGTAATACATTGGCTAACTGAAAGTAATATATTGGAGGGAATATCCAAAGGAAAATACTTCCCAAGTGTGTCGAAATATTTCATCTGTCATTAGTGAAAAAAAAGTCCAATGGTAAAGCTGTATAAAATCCAGAAATTCTGTTCCACGGAAAATTTCAAATTTTTCTTTATTTTGATTGTAAATCAAACACAGAATTTTTTTTACACAATATGCAGAG
Source organism: Toxostoma redivivum (assembly GCA_013397375.1). Lineage (NCBI taxonomy): Eukaryota > Metazoa > Chordata > Aves > Passeriformes > Mimidae > Toxostoma > Toxostoma redivivum. The sequence goes on along the minus strand of VXBI01013959.1, from coordinate 170,736 downwards.
GAGCTCAGTTAGGGGAGGAGGGGAAGAATGCTGTCTGTTAACCAAACCTACATCTTGCTACTTCATACTGATGCTTATCAAAGCAAAATATAAAATTAAAAACAAATTGGCACAAGCAATTTGAAAAAATGCAACTTATTTCAGTGTCTTTAAGGATATTTGACTATAAAAAATGAATATATTTCCTTTCAAATAAAATTGATATTAAAAGCAGAAAATTTCTGAAGCTTTAATATAGATGGAATCACACATTCTCAGAGGATTTGACTCCTTCTGACTGCGAAGCTGTATCTAAAGAAAGGTAGCCGCACATATGAGGAAAAAAAACAAAAACCCCAGTTGAGCCACAAGCCTGTACTTCCTTATGGAAATAGAAGACTTCATGCAGCTGGCTTGCTGAGTGGGCCCTGTGGAGACATTAGACTGTGTAGCCCTGAAAAATACAGTTGATATACATCATATTTTTGAATATGTTCTCCCTCTCTAGAGTCAGGGTAGGATTTACGTAGTGCTCCAAATTAGGAGTTTAAAAATAAAAGAAGTATTAAGCTTATTTGGAATTCTTTTTGGACACTTTCAGTCACTTGGAATGAAATCCTAGTTATGCTAATTTTGCAGGGAGGCTCGATGATGGTTTTTAAGTACTCAAGATTTCTTTCACCCCTTAGTGTGTATTTCAGCATTGCAAACTTGCATTTAGCCTTCTTAGTCATTCAGATTGTCCCCTACGACAAGAAGAGAATGATTTAATATTGTCAGGATAAGAGTGGAGATCCCAGAGCGTTATATATTTTTTCCTTTGATTACGTGCTCTCATTTTCTTGCAATTTTATCCCTTTGTCCTCTTCTATTTGATTTTCTTGCTGAGCACCCATTGTAATAAAGTGCCATGTTCAATGAAGTTGCAGTGAGCAATTTAAATAATAGCAGGTGTAGATGTGTAGGAATTTTGATTGTAATGCACTGCTGTGAAGAACTCATGCATTTATAGTGCAGTACATTTCTGAAAGCATTATGGCAATAAGCCAATCAATTTGAATGTGCCAGGGGCAGTGCTGCAAATGTATAGAGTTGATGGAATTCATTTCAGTCACTTATTCTTGAGGTAGGATTAGAGGAAATTTTGATCAGTTCATGCATCTCCAATTTGGCCTTCAGCTTTGAGCTCTGGCTGCAGCAGAGCTCTCAAGCTGAGCACAGATGGGGCTGGATAGTATCTGGGTGAGAAACTTTCAAAAAAATCAAAATGCTGCAGTGTGTAGGTGTTGGTAACTCACTAGGCAGCATGCTTCCCTCGGGTCTGCTACTTAAATTCCTGCCTTTCACCATGTTGGAAAATGCCAGCTTGTTACAGGTATTTCCTTTGAAGATATGAGTTAAGATCGAGTTCCTTATCAATAATAACTGAAAATCTGAATTTTCAATTGGAATTTTTCCTTTCAACAACAGTTGAAAATCCTATTGTATGTTCTCCACTACTAGCCTTGATATTATGTCTATCTTCCAGCTCCAGCAATTCCATTAGATTCTGTCTGCTTTTTCCCATTTCATTTTCAAAAGGAGCAAGGTTAGGATTGCTGTCAATAGAAAATAGCTATGACTACATTTTGCAGAGAATTAGATGAGGTTATTTGTATTAGAAGAAAAGGAAGGGTTGTTCTGGATACTACTTACAACCTACTGCAAAAGCTCACTTTCATACATACCTGTTGAGAAAATTTAGGACAATTACTTCGATAGTATAATCTCTATAATCTCCAAGTTATCCCTTCTCTTGCAGTTCAACTCAAGCCTTAGTTTCCAAACTACATCTTCAGTTGTGCTAGATGAATTCAGTTAAAAGTTCAAGCACTGCAGCTGGGAACACTTTTCAGCATGTTATGCAGGTAAACATAACATGACTTACAACTTATGTACCCTATGAAGCACTTGCTCACCCACTGGACACAATGCTGAACAAGAATTTATATGGCATGGTCTGGGGCAAAGTAGAAAAGGCCATTTTTTTCAGGTGCTTAACAGCATTTCTTACCCGTTGGTTTTAACACTACTTTGCAGTCCAGGGTATCTCAGATCCACTTCTAACACATTTGCCACTTAGGAAACTCTGTTAAGCTCTTCAAACATGAAGGAGTTTTTTACTGAGTTCTCTCACACCACAACTGTGCAAGGAAGCTGGGGAGTGAGTTTGGTGCTCAGGAACTCTGCTGAAATACCACTGGGGACAGGGGTGGGCGAAGTGGCACCACGGCTGTGGGAAATGTCAGTCATGCCATGGGCCAAGTTCTGCTCAAGTTGCTTCTCCAGCCTGTAGAAATATCAGTGAAGCTGCATGAATGTATAGCAATCGAGAGCCTGTCTTAGCCAGAATTTGCTAAACTAATGACATACTTTGTAATTACACAACGAATCGTTGACTATTTTCTGCTTCATGTTGTTTACAGGTTAAATGTGCTGGTCAAGGTAAAGTGGAGGAAGTATAAGTGACTGTAAGCTTGCATGAAGAAACATTACTTTTAAAAAGTGCTTAGGAATCAAAATGCACCCATTGACACACCATCATCACATTTCAGTAACCCGCCCCCAAAACTAACAAATGTAGACAAGATGATAACTGATGTAATTTTGGTAAAATATCTGTGATCTAACAAAATTTAATCAAGAGATTTTATCATCCTGAACTTCTTCAAAGAAATACAGAAAAAGATATTTTCTGTAGTGGTGGAAGTGCATTTTGAAAGATGGGAGATAAAGCAGCCTAACATGCAAATAATATCTGTAGTAGAATGGCCCTAGCTATCATATATTACTTTTAAAAAGCATGTGGGATATCTCAGAAGGCAGAAACATAAGATCTCTTTTATTCTCTTACAGCTGAGAGATTTTCTCAGTCTTACTGAATTTTTGGTCCCTGTAGTTACAAGACAAAATGAACTTGTTAGGTTATCTGATAAAAATATCTCCTGTATACCCACAAAAGGGCCCAGAGAGAGAATGGAGCAGAGGTACCCCAAATAACACACTGTGCAGCCAGTTCCAAGCCCACAGCCATAAACTGTAAACCAGTTCCTGCAGCCATAAACCCAGAAGAGCACAGAAGGACATCAGGCAGGGGGGAAATCCCAATTCAAGACTCAGAGGGAAGGGAATCCTGTCTGGGCCTTGTTCAGCAGAACCTCAGTCCCAGTGTCCAGGTGTGAAAATTGTCACCATGAGTCACTGGTGGCAACTCTCTGAGTCATCTTTTGGACTAAGGATGGCTCCTGTCTAGGGGTGGGATACATCATAGGATGCAGGGGAAGAGCATTTTAGGATTGCCTAGGATTTCTATGGGATTCTGAAGGGAGGACTCAAAGATGAGAAAAAGGAAAGGATTTGGGGAGTTTGAGAGAGAAGAAGGGAGCAAAAGGGTCCATTAATACATAAACAAGGTCTGGTCAGTGCAGTTGTCTGTCCCTGTCTTGCATTTGATCATCACAGTCTGCCTTTGTCTTATCAAAATCAAGAGCTCTTTCTAACAAGGGACTTTTCCCCCTCTGTGTGTGTCCTTGTCTGCCTGCCTGCCTGTGAATCTGTGGTGCCACAGACCTGGGACTGCATCCTTGGGAGCTCACGTGTGCAGGTGCCCTCAGCTGGGGAGACTGGGCAGCTCGCTGCTGCTGGATCCACCTCGTGCTCCTGGACTCCCATGGATGCCCTGCAGCCAGACAGGGGAGCAGGACAGGGCTGGTGGTGCTGCCTGTGCTTTGGGAATGCCCTGGGTGTCTGTCAATGACCTACACTGCCAGACATCTCTGTATGTGCCCTGTGCCTGCTGGCAATAATTTTTCAGCCTCATTATCAGCTGGGTCTGGGGACACAGAGTGGCAGCAACCCTGTCTTCCTCAAGCTGCCAGGTCCAGCATGATACACTTTATCATTAGAGATTTGGAATTTCCAATTCCAAACACCTCCGATAGAATGACTACCAGTTTTAACAAGTCTGAGCAGGTCTGCTGCTTAGCTTCCTGAACTCAGTTCTTTCTTTTGACAGGACAGATTTATTTCTTTTGTCAGAAGAAATGTCTGCCCTGAGAGTTCACTGGTCACCATGATAGCCATGAAATTCTCACTTGGTGCCGGCAGCCACAGTATGCAGATTTAAAATTCCCTGTTAAACTATTCAAATACATGAATACATCTTAATGTACCCTGCCACTTAAGTGTTAGGTCATGGAATGTGACTCAGACAGCAGAGTTACAAATGGAAAAAGTTTTTTCAAGTTACAAAGTATAATTTTCAAAATTCCATGTCTAAGAAGTGCTTATTCTAAGTTAATAAGTAGGCTCATTAATGAGGACTTGCTTAGGTACACAAAATTTATGTGGATGCATGTGCCTGTTAACCAATATCCGTATGCAAAATAATTTGAGGGAGAAAACTATTAAAACGAAGAAAAAATAATCAGTAGAGATTTTTAAAAGATCAGATTTTAAGGAAAACCGCAAGATGTCACAGAAGAAAATAGATAAAAATACTCACTTTCATGAAGCAGCACTGTAAGTTACTGTAAAATTATTTATATTCATTCTGCAGATTACTGAAAAAAACCTAGATGTTTAAAAACCTTAATTGGCTATTCCAGTCTCCAGAGAGAGAAAAAATAAGCCTGTTATTGAAAAGTCCATGAACAAGAAAAAAAGGTTTTGATAGTGTCAGCATGGATCACAATCATTCTTTCACAGGCTTAAGGTGAATATTGATTAGAGTAATTTCTTTGCCTCTTGGACTGTGCTTTTTTTCAAATTTCTTCAAGGAGGTTTCAAAACAGTCTTCAGTTGGGGTTTTTTCTTCTCATTTCTTAGTATGCATATGAACAGCATCTGCTTTCTTCCCCAGCAATAGCAATGATACGTTTCTACTGCCTCAGTTCTAACCAGTTTAATGTGCTGAAAAGCACAGTGTTGCACAATAACAGCAATTCTGCAGAGCAAAATGTTGATGGAAATGGCAGGCTGCTGTTAGAGGCAATGATGGGGTAATGGGAAGCCCAGATTCTCTGTGAAAGCAGTCGGTGAGGGTCTCTGGGAAAATATGGAGCAGCAACATCTGTGTTTCACTAAGCTTTCATGAGAGAAAATGTTCTTGATGTATTTTATTGCAGGTTTTTGATGAAACTGAGATGACACCATCGAATGCATCCAAGATTAGGAATGTTAACATTTCCTTCACCACACTTGGGAGCTGCTTTTGACAGAGTATGGCATAGCAGACACAGGGAGACCTGCTGTGTAGCAGATTTTGCCAGGCTCTATAGCAGTCGTCATATGCTCTTTTAATCTTTCTGTCTTTTTTAATTTTATTTCATTTTTCCTCTTCTCCAGCAAAATTCCTGATGTAGAAAAGCCTGTGTTGTTTGTGAAGTAAAAGGTCTGCAGAAATGATAGTGTTTCACTTTTGATGTAAAGCATTATTCTTGTTGCAAACAAGATTAGCTGTTTTCATATTCTCTGCATACTAATTCAAGAGGAACTGCTATGTTAGACATGCACTTGGTTCCTTTTCCTTTCTTTGTTTAAGACAGTTTAAATAAGTACATTAAAATCCACCATAAAGTAAAACCTATTGTTCTCAAGAAAACAAAATAATGGTCATTGAGACAATGGCATATGCCAATGATGCAATGAACTGCATTTCATAGATTCAGGGCAATTAGGCACTGAAAACTACCCATCCACCAAGCTCATCCACCCACACTGACAGTTTAAGAACAGTCCCACTAGGGAATTACTAAGTGTTTTGAACAGTCTTATTTTTAAATTTCACAAGTGTCAAGACCACCTTGAAAAAAAAGAAAATACAAGAGATACTTCAAATATAACTTCATATAACATCAAATACTACAACCATGAGGTTAGAAAAGTATAAATACAATTTATGCAGAATGTTTAGAATTGAAGCTGGAAAATATGTTTTAACTGTGATTATTGACTATCAGAAAGAGCCAGAGTGATATAAAAGAAGTATTTATAAAAATTTCTATTAAGAGTTCATTGTATTACTTACAAATTGATGACAGGATAGTGCAAATGGATTATAGAGGACTCTAATTCATAATTTGCCTTTTTTTCCATTCCAATAGAAAAACTGTGAGTTGCAGTTCAGGAAAGATGTTGACCAAATGGGTGTGTAGAGGAGGCTCTAGGGAACATGGGCGATTGAAAGAATTTTGGCAAGAAGCTTTCCACAAAATGTAAGATTAATAGCCTTCAAATACGCAAGGGTCCTCTGTTACAAAATTTGTCCAAGTGGCTGGTGAATAAGTTAAGAAAAAGGGAGATTATGCTGCAACATAGAAGGGCCAGCTCAGATGCCTGAAAAACTTTAGAATTTTAAGGATAGTGACACAAAAATAGACTGAACGGAGGTGTCACAGATTCACCATCACTGAAAAGTTTAAAGGAAAATTAGACAAGCTCTTGCCATGTATGACATGGTGTACAATTCATCCTGTCAGGACAGGAGGATGGATTAAATGATCCCATGAAATCCCTTCCAGCCATAGGACTATGTAGAAGAACAGAATATACACCCACTGTAATTTATAGCCTGCTTCAGCTTTACTGCTTCTCTTCATATTTTTTTCTTGTCACCTTTACTGTTCTGTAATAAAATAACTGATGGGAAAAGGGGCTCTTTGCTGAATTACTTCTATGGTTTGTATTAAGTAAACATTGAGACCACTGCAACTCCAAGAATACTGGACTCTTCAGGAGCCAGGCAAAACTAAATAAGCAGTACCTCCTTCATACTGTCAGTAATTGCTTTACACTTATAAGGGCTCTATAAACAAGGTAGAAAATACTTTCAAATATTTGTCCCAACATGCAAGATAGTGACAAGGAGGGAAAGACATGGATAACAGAAACACGAATTACTCAGTACTGAGAAAAGGAGTGGTCTGCAACTTACCCAATTTATTTGGAGTAAGCAAGGCAAGCTGCCATGTGTGTGGTTGTCCAGAATAACAACCTAACTGGAAGGATCAACAACTTCCTTTCAGCCCACATATCTGATGTACTTCCTATAAAAACCAAAGCACTGCGAGAGAGGGAGAGAAGAAGAGAACTGAGAGAAGAAATTGCAGGCATTGCACTGTGGTTTCAGCTCAGAGCAGAGCTGGGCTATAGCTTGGGTGTGCCTCTGGTTACAGGAGGACACACTTCTAATTGAGCTGGACTCTTGAAGTCTAAGCCCTTTCTGAGCATGATTTCTAGACAAAATTACTTGTTCCAGCTGATGACCATTAAGTGTCTTAGAGTTCAGCTGTATGATGCACCTCCTTAATTCAAAGTGTTAAGTGGGCTGTGATAATTTGACCATAGCAAATGTCAGTGAAAGTCTTTTGTTCTCAACTCAAAATCTCAGAAAGTATAGAAAGGACCTGTTGAAAATCAGTTTAAATGTGGCAACTTCTTGAGTTTTGGGACTTCTTTATCAGAACCCACTCAAGCATCACTCTTACATCCCTCTATTTCTGCACAGGTTAGCATGTCTGGAAATCAGCTAGAAATAACTTACCAATTACAGGTCATAAATGCTATCTCAGCCATTTCATCTTGTTTGGGAACAGCTGAAGTTCCCAGCTCAGATGAGCCCAGATCCCACCTGCAATAGGATTTTGTTCTCTTTACCTTGTTTGAGAGTCAGTTGATGGAGAAGCAGAATTTCCACCTAATTATTCTAGAATTAGAAATGCAGCACCACCCCTCAGCTTTCTGGAAATTCTTCTTAAAGATCTCCTCCAGCTCTGATTTTTCAGGACACCAAAGTGTACTTGACAAGAAGTAATATACTGAATGGCTGCTGCCTGCCAAGTTGCAACATTTTGAAGACGGAGTCACATCTATTCCTATATCTCCCTGATCTGTTAAAGATAGCATAGGAAAAAAAAGAAGTAAACCCCCTATAATAACAACAATAGAACTGCCTCGTTCCTGTACTGATTTTTTTGGTCATTTGATCAGTCAACCCCATCTGCTCATTCCAGGTTCAAAGAGGCAAAATAAACTGAATTGTCTCTTTGAAAAACAGATTCATTTTTTTCAGCTAGCTTGTTACTTAGAGATGGCAGATAGTAGTTGTGCACTTAAAACTTGGAACTGCAGGCCTGCTCCTAGGGTGAATATAGTTACATGAACAAAAGAGTTTTTTTCTAAATATTTTTTCTCTACTTTTGGGGGCTTTACTTACTTTTTTGTTATTTCTATTAACCCAGCCCCACTAGAAGAACAGGATATGATTTTTCCTGCTACATTTTGCTATGTATGTGTATATGAGTATGTGCATGTGCGAGAAGCTTCATTATGGTCTCATCTGGGAGAAGATGGTTGATGGCTTGCCATCAAAAATGGCAGAAATGAGGGTAACTCTAAAGTCTCACTTTACCAAACTGTAATGACTGACAGTTCAGTGTATAATTTGAATCAAGGCTTATTCTGCAAAGTACAAATCCATGATGCCACCCTACAGTAGAGATGCTGGGATCAAAATGAACCTGAATGCCTTTGTGTCTCTCCATCCTCTCCAGACACAGCCTAGATGTCCCTAGACTGGATGTTAAATTTTCAGACAGCTCAGTTTCATCAAGGTGAAATTCATCCCATGCAACAAAACAGTGACTGCTTCTATGCAATTAAAGAACTGGTTCTCTTTTTCTGAACCTGAAATGAGTACAATTTCCCTTATATAAAATAAGTAAATAACATAACTTCACACAGAAAAAAAAAAGTCTGTGTATCATATATGCTTGCATAACACTTGTGTGGTTATTTACCTACATCCAGGCATGTTGTGCTTATGTAAATGAAGCTCGGCCAATTTCATTACTGACACAAGCAGTGAAATCACTACCCATTCCTACCAACAATGTGATTTATATCAAGAGCATGAATGATTTGTGGATTTGCATAGAGCTAGTAAGTTATAGCCCTGTGACCTTACAGAGCTTGTAGATTTAGGAATATTTTTGTCAAAGTTCTTCTGACAATCTCTGTTTATCTCATCTATTGAATTTTATTCATGTATATTTTTGTTTTAAAATACTACACTTCCATAATTTAAAATAAATATTAGCAGTCCTAAGAAAATATGCATGTTCAAATCTCAAGCTGCATCTCAAAATTCCAAGATTTTTTATATATTTGCTTACACTGTTCGGGGCTTTTTTTCAGTGAATTAAAAACTGATAAATTGCAATGCCCAGAAGATCCACTAGAGGAATAAGTTCTGTCTGAAAAGAGATGAAAGTGACTGACTACCATAATTTCAAGCCAGTATATGAGGCCAATTCAAAACAAGAAAATTTAAGTTGCAGAATCCCACCTTTGGATACTACTCATTAGGCATTAACCACATTCACAGTCTACCCACAACAGCAAAATGCTGCAAAGTTTAAAGCAAACTTTGAAAGGTTACCAAAACAAAGGTTATATATAAAACTTCGAAAAGTAAGATTATAAATAAGTGTTTTTCCTTATCTAAAAGAAGCACTCATACAACTGAAAACGCAAGTTGGTTTTTAAATTATCCTCTCTCAGATCTCTTCAGAGAAAAGGACATGGCAAGGCTGCTCTGGTGCTTTGTGATTAGGAGCCGGTGTCTGGACTGCTGGAGTAGCAGTCCTGAGCAGGAGCAGTGGGAATCTCCTGAGGTGGGTGGGAATGGCTCTGTGTACAGCACTGCTTCTGCCTGAGACACTCACTGTGGGGATTGAAGGATTAAATGGCTAGGGAGGGTTGCTCTCAGTTAAAATGTCTCTAACACCCTGGAGGGATGAAAAAAAAATGGTGCTGCTTAGGAGACTCATGCCCGGAATGACAGGGATAGAGAAAAAACAGAAAATGCTAAAACATCCTCAGAAGCCATGTCAATATCTGATCTGAAAAGTAGTCTTTACTGGTACATTTAGGAGCATGAGAAGAAATTTTGTGCTGCACATTACAGCAGAGCCCCCAGCACAGGACACAGCTCCCAGCACAGGACAGAGCTCCCAGCACAGGACAGAGCTCCCAGCACAGGACAGAGCTCCCAGCACAGGACAGAGCTCCCAGCACAGGGCAGAGCTCCCTCCCAGCACAGGACAGAGCTCCCTCCCAGCACAGGGCAGAGCTCCCAGCACAGGACAGAGCTCCCAGCACAGGGCAGAGCTCCCAGCACAGGACAGAGCTCTCTCCCAGCACAGGGCAGAGCTCCCAGCACAGGACAGAGCTCCCAGCACAGGACAGAGCCCCCAGCACAGGGCAGAGCTCCCTCCCAGTGTACAGCACTGCTCAGCAGCAGGCAGGGCTGGAGGATTTTATCTCTGCAGGAGTCCCAGCCGCCTGACAAAGAGAGCTCTCACATACTTCCAGAGGCTGTGGGAGGGTCTTGACCTGCCCCCTGCTTCTAGTAAAGGCTACAGTATCAAGAAGCATCCTCTAATGGCCACTTTCCCTTCCACCCTGCCTCCCTCAGGTGTCCAGGGCTCTGTGCTATCCCTTCTGCCCAGGATATCCGGAAAGTTCACCCTTTGTGTCACAGCAGTGGCCATGGCCACCTGAGGCTACCTGAGACAGAGTTCACTCACCCAGCACAGGACAGAAAAGGATCCAGCTGAGTACTCCTCCCACCCAGCAGAACAATGTGCTGTGAAGCACCCAGTCCAAAGGTCTGAGTAGTTTTGATGAATTCTGCGAGCACCATGCGCTGTCGAAGGCTGAGGAGCTCACTCTTCACCTGCCCAGCTGCCATGTGGCCCCTCCTGCAGCAGCAGCACCTGGGAGAACATCACCTGTCCCAGCAGTCCAGTGAGGATACCTGTGTCCTCTTCAGCCTCAGCTTCTGCGTTTGCTCTTCCCTGCTCTGCAACATTTCTGGACTCAACAGCTGAATCCTCCCACAGTGACCTTTTTGCTCAGTCTCTGGCTTGTTTTGTGGGTTACAATCTCTCTCCAGCTCCTTCTACTCAGCTCCTGTCACATTGTCCCCACACTAAGATCAGACCCTTCCCCACTGCATTCCAGAACCACATCCAATTCTTCTCTCCCATTCTTGCATAGTTTACCCATGTCTTAAGCTTGGTTCCTCCTACAAATCTCTTTTTAATGTCTTGCTTTGTCATTCCTCTTCCTCTGACCTATTAAGAGACACTTTTTTTTTTTTTGCCAGTTCTCTGCAAAAACCTTGATAAATTTATTTTCCCATTCAGATTTCCTACTTACCATTCCCAGGTGCTTCCATTAGAATAGACGTCAGCTGAATAACTAGCAGTACTGCTGGTGCAAGAGAAATATGATAAGAGTACAGTTCAAGGTGGTTTTGCAGTGCAGATTTTTCATGACAACTTCAGAAAATTGAGCAGAATAGAGAATTTGTTGAGACATCAAAACTGGCAATGTAAGCAGGTACCTCTGAGTCATGAAAACTACAGTATCTGGTGGCAAAATAAACCCAAGATGTTTCAAGGTGACTGTTCAGCTGAAAATACTGGCCTGTGACCAAGGCTCGGCTATTACAATTAATTGTTAGGAGTACTGCCAACAAGTTTCTTCTGCCACTTAGCAGAGAAGTCTGAACACCAGTGTGAGTATTAATGAATTCTGTGTGGCAATGAAGTTGTTTCAGTCTGAGGATGCTGGAGTTCTTTTCAGTCCTTACCCAAGACTCATTGTCTGCAACTAACCACTATTTAAATATTTTAGCATCATGCTTTGTGCTTTTGTGGAAAAAGGTCTTTGTCAGGCATCCTTGAAAGCTAACTATTGTGACCTCATATGTTGCCTACAGTGAGGGAAACATATATTTGTGTTACAGAGATATCAGGTAAGTTCAAAAGCTTTTGTAAACTCACAGAACATTTACACGTGCACAATAAATATCATTCACATGTAGATGTTTTTTATAGGTGTGCATATTAGTGTGTGTACATATAAAAGGATCAACCCAATATAAAAACTAAGCCTGGTCTATTATGGTCTGAACCAACCTGAAGTCTGAAATATCACTTTACTTACATATTTTTCCTAATTTTTAATTTTGGGAAATTTACTCATGGTACACAAACCTACACAGAGTTATGTGAGCAGCAGTACACTGTTCATTTATGGACCATCACTGTTCTTTGGGATGGGGGTTATGTTTCTTGCTTGGTTGTTTCTCCTCGGTGACAGTGCCAAAGTCCATGAGGAGACCCTTAGCGGCAATAAAAATCTCAGTGATATTTATGAATGAACTTGTACACCTAGGAATGTCTGGCTACTTCTCAAACAATTTCTGCTTCCCATAAGTTTTATCTGGGTAAGTACAAGCCAACAAAAGTGCCCCTCCTCCCTACCTTAGTGTAGGAGCTGTGATTATCCTTTGCGCAAGGTGGCAGCAGAAGAAAGATCTTCAAACTCCTTCCTCTCTCCCCCCTGCACACCTCCTACTAAGGAGAGTAACTCCTTCAACTTCATTAATTGTGTTTTAAAAACCACCTGTTGCTAGGTTAATATATGTCTGAACAATACATGGGATTACTGATGCCTTTTACTTTGAGAACACTGGCATGCTTCACTTTCCATTTCTTTACCACTATTCCCCTGGGAAAAGCTAGAAAATTGAATGCAAAGGAAAACCATGAGACCAATCCCCCATAAATCACTGATTTTCCCTTTCTGATTTTATTTTTACTACAGAATATTTTTCCAATGAAAACATAATCACTTTGGGAGAAAGATCAAGTCCAAGAAAAAATAAAATAAAATAAAATAAAATAAAATAAAATGTTAAGCTCAATGCTTAATTAAGACATCATCACATGAACTGACAAACAGTGATGGATGTACCAGTTGTACACCTTGTTTCAGCATAATAATTTTGTTTTTCAATAGGAATAAGTAGTCTGGAGAATCTGACTATTGAAGTCTAGATGAAATAAAAGTGTGGATTCCACCTTGCTAGTTCTTCTGACCCTAATCAGCATTTGCCGTTTGCATATTCTCGGAGGTGGTTTTCATTTGCTTGTTGTTTTGGGGAACAGATTTATTTCATTTTCCTGGAGCCCAAAATGTGTTGAATTGAATGTTTTACTGCATATATTAGAGTTGATGAAGCTACTTTAAGGTTCATTAAGCCTCAAAATACTCCTAACACATCTTCCCCATATGGAAGAAAACCTTGGGCAAATATTTAATAACCTTCATAGATTTGACTCTGTTAAAGTCAATAGAAGTATTAAGAATAACAGTGACACTGTGCTTATTTTGAAAAAGCAGGTATTACTCACCTTGAAGGTACAGTATAGTAAATACGTTCTTTATTCAGAGGCATGGTAAACGAAGAGCCAGTCGACTTTGAATATGAACATTCTCTACAACCTTAAAGCTTGTTTTCATGACCATAACCTTATTCCAAAACCACCGAGTTTAATAAAAATTACTTCAGAACTTGAAGAATATTTTATTATGGAATACAAAAATACTATCTATGTAAAAACAATAAGTTAGTTTATTTACAATACTTTACACTATCCTGCTCCGGGACTTCCTTTGCACTGGACTTTTCATTATTTTACACATCTTTATAATTTTACTTATAATTTTGCACAAAGCATTTCCAAAAGCATGTCATCCATGTTCACTGCTCCAATGATGGGCCTGAAGAATAATTCAGCAACCACATTAGCATTAATAGATCTTAACAAGGAGAGAACAACATTCAGCTTGGCAAATCTGGCTTCATCACCTCTGTGAGTGAGTCTGACATGTTCATTTAGAGCTTGTTGTGCTTCCCTCTGCAGTCCTTCAATGTACTGTGTACACTGCAGTCCAGGCAGATCTGAAAAGAAAAAGAAATCATTTTGTTTAGATATTTTTTGTTTATGAAACAACATTATTCTTACAGAACAACTCCTAATAGCTCACAGACTGTAATTATCACTCAATGAAAGAAGCAAATTAAATTGCTAGAGGATTTCTTGTAGTCAGCATGCCAAATTTTATTGGGCAGATCAAATTCTTATCATATTGGTGTTCTGGATATTTGATACTCTTCTTCACAACCCTAACACTTGATGTTTGTCAACATTAACTTAAGTTTTAAACAAATTAGTTGATAAAAAACTTCGATTGAAGAACGCTCTCCAAAACACCATTACAGTGAGGAAGACAACAAAAACAACTTTTTTAGTTTTCCACTTCTACAAAAAAAAATTGCTTGCATTCTTTTGACAACTGTCTCTACTCCAGTTTATAAATGACAAGAAGTACTGACTCCAACATGCAACAGGAAGTTTCCCAATGAACCACAGTAAGGATGCTGAAAGATAGAATGTGCAGAATTAAGGCTGTATGTGACCACAGAATCAATTTGTGTGGAAAAGATCTCCAAGATCAGCAAGTCCAACCATTAACCTAACACTGCCAGGTCCACACTGAACCACATTCTTGAGCAACATCTACACATTTTGAACACTTGCAGGGGTGGGGATTCAACCACTTCTCCGGGCAGCCTGTTCCAATGCTTGACCACCCTTTCAGAGAAGAATTTTTCCCTACCGGAACAATGCCTCTATCTTCTTGCATTAGACCAGCTTCCAAATTTGACTTGTGCAGTATAAGCTTCACTTTAACTATAGTAACTTTTTCTCTCTTATCTGTGTAGAAAGCAAAGCTACACAAACAGAATGATAAATGCAAAGTACCACTATAAGAACCTAACCATCAATAAGTATCAGTTTGACACTGGGAGCGCCAGCAGAGCCCTGTCCCACTTTCACAGGGTACCGCCGTACTTGGGAAGTGCTATATCCAGCCTGCCAGCTGCCTTTCAGGTGAGTCACCGACGTGATAAGAAGTCCCTTGGCTGAGCTGCCCCTATGGGAGTCTCCACAAAGAGAGACGGCAAAAAAGCCCCGATCGTAACTGCGACACCAAAATCCACACCAGCCTTTGTTGGTGGAAGCCCGAGCCTTCCCTTGCCAGCCGGGGCGCGCAGAGCCCCGGGCACGGCGCGGGCAGAGCCGCTGCCCTTGGCCATGCAGGAGAGCTCCCGCTGAGGAAACCAGCAAGGAGCCGCTGCTGACTCCCAGCTGTCCCGAACCGACTGCCTGGAATTCGCTTTATTCGTGGAAAGCATCTGCAGTAAGCGCCAGCCCTCATGACCCCAGACCGAGCCGCAGCCGGACCCGCTCCCTTCCTGCGGCCAGGCTCTTGAGGAAGGAGCAGAAGCTGGAGCCTTGCTCTTTGTCCCTCTCCTCCAGCACCTTTTCCACCCTGAGGGAAGCCCCGGGTCAGCCCACAGATATAACCCTGGGGATACAGGCGGGCTCTCCCCGCTCCCCTCGCTGCCCTGCGGCAGAGGGACCCCGCTGCCCCTCCCGGCCACTCACCCGGGTTGAAGAGCACCGTCCCCTTGAGGTAAGCGTACTCTTTGGTGCTGATGTCCAGGCTCCAGCACTTGGCCAGGAAGCCCTTGATAGCCTGGATCTCGCCGGCCGAGGGCAGGTTCGGGCCGTGGTGCGGCCGGCCCGGTGCCGGTGCCGGTGGTCGCGGCGGGGGCTGCTCTCCCTGCTGCCGGGCGGTGAGGATGCGCTGCAGCATGCTGGGCTCCGCGCTCTCCACCGTCTCCAGGTGCACCCGCTCCTGCGCCAGCCCCAGCAGCAGCAGCGGCGCCCAGCAGCTGCGGACCAGCAGCAGCTGCTCCTCCAGCGGCAGCTCCTGGAAGCAGGGCACGTTCTGGACGAAGCGCAGCGTCTTCACCAGCACGGCCGAGGCCGCCTTGCAAGCCACCTGCGGGCTCCGCAGGGCCACCCGCCGCCGCGACCCGCACGGGCAGCCCCGGGGCGCGGGCCCGGGCGGCGGCAGCGCCCGCTGCTCGCTGCGCAGGATGCTGTAGAGGATGCTGCTGTGCCGCCGTCCCTCCGCGCAGCAGCGGCAGCCGCGCTCCGCGCACGCCATGGCACCCGCGGGGCCGGGACGGGCCCGGGGCCGGGATGAGCCGCCCGGGAGGCTCGGCGGGGCGGTCCCTGCCTCCTGGTCCTGCCGGCAGACGCTCAGCGCTCGCCCTCTGCCCGGCTCCTTAACTTATTTATAGCCGGCGGGGGTGTGTGCCTATGTGTGTGTGTGTGTGCATGTGTGTGTGTGCAGCCGCAGGCGCTGTACCGGCGGTTCAAAGGGGCAGACACTTTACTGGCTGGAAAAGAGGCGGGGGAGAGGAGGGGAGATGAAAAAGGACCCCAAACCCTCCTCCTTCTTCCCTGAGACGGCGATGCCCGGGGGGGAGCCGCCGAGCCGGCCGCCTCTGCCCGCAGGCTGCGGGGCGATGAGCGCAGATTGCACCCTCCTGGCCGCGGGATGCCCCTTCCCAGCCCCTCTTCCCGAGCCCCAGCCGGCTGATGTTAAGCCGGGATGTTCGAACAGGGCAGAGCAGGGCAGGGCAGCTCCCGCCGCTCTCTCGTTTTGCCGCCGTAGGGAGCAGCTCCCGACCCCGCGGGACCCCAACGAGAAATGACAACCCGCCCAGCTGCCTTCACAAGAACCCGAGAGGTCTGGGAGGAAAGAGGAGGGTGTATTGGTGAAGAAAGGAGCCCTGAATTGGTCCAAATAATTGAATTCCTGCCGGAGGGCAGAAAGGTGACACCACTAATGACATCGAGGACTTTTGTGTATGCCTGCCCTAAGGAGAGATGCCTTGTGTGCCAAATGAACTCCTCAGTGCTGCCACGCTGGGAGGGAGGATGGGACATGTCCCTGCCCAAATGGGCGCTCTGTGAGGGTTGCTATCAGGGCTCTCTCAGGGTGCTCTGAGGCTGGTGCCTCTGCTGCACTCACTGAGATCCCCCATGGAACCACTCCCATTTATAATTCCCTTCCTCTGCCTTTCAACATATAGCCCATGCTTCTGATGTTGTGTTGTTCCACTAATTTTCATTATCTCTTCAGGGTCTGCTTCTCCATGAATCTCCTCTTAAGATACTTTTCTGTGACCCATGTCCTCCAAGTGGCACATGGACTCCAAAGCAAGGAAGCCTTCCATCCTTCCAGGCCTTGATGTTTACACAGGAGGGACAGGGGAATAGTGACTATCCAAATGTGGACTCTTAAATGAAAAATAAGCAACTTCTCAGCTGGGCTAAATAAAAGTGGCAGCAGCAGAGCAGAGTAAATAAACACCATAGAAAATAAAGTTACTTCTCTCTGCTGAATATGGGCTAAAACCGAAGCATTTTCTAGTTCATGTGGTCTGGAAGAACCTTGACAGAGAGTCAGGGAAAGTAGCCAGTTTTAAGCAAAATTCTGTAGGTTCTCCACCAGTATCTGCTACCAAGAGAAGACTAAATCACCCTTGCATTTTCTTTCCATAAAGTTGTGGGTTTTATTTTTTTGTTTGTTTTGTTGTTGTTGGTTTTTTTATTTAAATACCATTGAGTGCTTTGGATTTTGTAGAAACAAAATTATTTTGGAGTGGATCTTGCCAATTTCTTTTCCCTGTGAAGTCAGTCCTACCCTATCAGCTTAGACAGGTATAGAGTCCTACAGTCTTTTCCCTCTAAAGTGTTTCTCCACAACTGGACTCAGATGGGATATTCTTTACAAATGGCTTTTACAAATGGCTTGTGCTTTTTCAAAGAAAGAAGTCTCTATAAAGTTATGTAAAACACTGATGACTGATGGGCTACCTGCCTCAAGTAAACCTTGTTTTCCAAATGCAAGCTATCCAAAATCTAGATTATCATACTTTTGTTTTCCCAATGAAGTGCATTTTCTTTTCCACTGACCCAAGCATAATAAAGCCCTTTATTTGTTTTGCAGCAGAAAAAAAAACTGCTACAGTGCACCAATTAAAGAGATGTCTAAAGTTTGCTGACAGGTCAGAAGTTTCACCAAACATCCTTGAAAAAATAAAAGATGCTAGATTTACAAACCAAATGTACATTAGTACTAAATATTACCAAATTTTTCATTTGTACAGTATCACTGGTAATGGGAAAACAGTAATTTATTTGTCTAGAATATTTCTTTGCCATTCTAGGTTGTTTCCTGTTATAGTCATCAGTGTTTCCTCAGTATTAGTATTTTAGATGCTTTCTTTCAAGCCTTTTTTTGTCTTTTTCTTTCTTAGCTTTTTTGGAGAGGGGTTGTTCACTAACTTCAGAGGCAAGTCTTTCCAATTTTTAGAAAAATAAATTCTCTGCACTTTTAGTTCTCTTCAGTAGCATTTCTCCTATGAGGTAAAGATTAGTAGTCTGACTGTGGAATCTAGATGTGTTTTTTATGAGTTTGCAACTTGAGAAGTATCTATGGGAAAGCACGGTACAGCTGAGACTGGAATCATTGCCTTTGCAGCTTTGACCTTGGACTACAACTGTGGGAATGTTCTGCTTATTATGGGAGGATGCTGCTTGCACAGGGCTATAGACAAAGGAAATATTTGTAAATATTACTTTTATACCAAGTCTACAATAGATTTTTTTTTCCTGATGTAGCAATATTGGTTGGAGGTGTTTAATTTTTCAAGGTATTCCTTTTCCAAACAAGTCTAAAATGTAGATGCAATTCTTCTGTTATATAATGGTTTTGCTGACTCTTCATTTTCCAAACAAACTTATACAAAAAGTCTTTTTCTTTGATAATTATAACAAAATGTGTACCCCACACTGGAACTGAAACTTGGTTTACTATTTAGTGCCAGAAATCACATTGCTGTAGTTATAAAACGTACTTCCTTCTCTGAGAAGTTAGTGTAAACACTCATTTTTCTCATTCTAATTCTTAATGTATTTTGATATACATGGAAGTTTATTTTATTCAGGGCAGATCATCTCTTTCCCAGCTAAAACATTGAGAATATCCTGTGAATATTTATTTGTATTTTTCATGTTGGTATTTAGCAATTTGTACAGTCTTTATTTAAAAATCCTGGTTCTGCCTGTCCATAACATTCAAGCTAAATTAACAACAAAGCATTCTATTCCCAAGCAAAACCAAAATCCCTCACAGAAACCTAACTGTTTGATGAAAAATGCATGAAAATCCTTTTAGAATAAAGTGGAAGTGCCTGGTTTGTGCTGGAAGATCTGATGTTACATGGGTACTACCAAGCTCCTTGTAGTACAGTCATGAATAGGTTTACAAGCTTCCAGACAAAGGACTACTTGTTTGTATTGTTTGGGGCTTTTTTGGATTGTTTTTATTTTGGGTTGGTTTTGTGTGTGATTATAGGGGTTTTTTAGCTCAGACAAAGCCTTGGATATGGAGGTGATACAGTGCAATCTTGGCAGCCTCACTCTCTCATGTTGCTGTTCAGTGTCTCTGTATCACTCATCTGGTAGCACATCTGGTTCTTGGCCAGAGGGCAAGACTTCAGTTTCAGAACAAGACCAAACAAGCATTTGTTTTCATGCCATCAGTGCTTCAGTGCATCATTTGCTTGAGAAAAGCCTTCTTTCCAGTGTAGAATTTGATCCCAATGTTCTATAAATACACATTATTCCTTTTAGTATAAATGCTGAAAAATAAAATATGATTTTAAGATCAGATGTAAAGCAAACTCAACTTGGTGATTAGCACAAGAGAAGTTAACACTTTTTCTACAGAAAAACAAAGTTTAATGTGGAATATTGTTATAAGGATAAGATAAGCAATATGTCTTTTGTAAAAAAAAAAAATGTTTTATTAAAACAAGGTTTTGGAATTTAAGTACGTTGCTGCTTTTCATTCTTTTCTCATTGTGACTATCTGTGCATTAGACTGACCACCATTCACATTTCCCCTATTTTTTCTGGGGTGTTTTTTGAAATAAGTGGGGATTAAGGAAAAAGTAGTTCTACCTATGTGCTGCACCACATACTCCTGATGGCACTGCTGTCCCCTTCCTGGATGGGCAATGGATTCCTTAGGAGGAGCACACCATGAGCCTGAGCCAAAGATAGTTGAGCTGGACCCAGATGAGAAACGTTGACCAGAATATCCAGAGCTTTTCCAGCTTCCCTAAGGCTGGGATTTTACAGTGTTTCTGTATCCTACCACCAGCTCTCCTAACAGTATGTGCCTGTTCTGGAGCAGGATGAGCATATGGTGACATTTTTATGGAATTAGCCAGAGTATATATAAAGGAGTTTATCCCAGGTCCAGACCTTCCTACCAGCTGCTTGAAAGCAGATGATGTCTAACATAGTATAAACTGTAATGGTACAAAATCAGCCTTTTAGCATATCTTAAAGAAACCAGAACACACAAAAGGGAATATGTTGTTGTTGTTGTCAGATCAGTTCTTTGTAAAACGTGGTCATGGCAATTTGGTTACAGAAATAGAAATTCTGAATTTCAATTTACTCTTATTGGACCATGCACTTCACTGTCATATTTCCACTGGCAGATAACAAATTTAAGGAGGCTTCACATAACTCAGGCCTGGACTTTTTTTCTTGTACCTATATGCTAATCTACCTTAGCTAATGCTAGGTTAATCTGATAGAGTTAACTAGTTTTTGGGGTAAACAAAGTTAGGGAAGGAAGCAAACTTGTAAATTTTTTACAGTGAAAGGCACCCAGTTGTTTCCCATTAAAAAAAGATTAATTGATCTTTGGGGTCTGTAAACAGCTGTGAGCCCCAGCAATTCAAAACTGTACATTTAAATACACTATTGGTGTATCAGTGTTTAGATATAAGTAATAACTTATATTTTGGTCCAAAGTGGGTTCATGGGTCTCCCAAACATCTGCCATCTGGAATGCTCCAGGATGCAGTCCCATAATCTATCCTGAGCTAATCCAGCAGCTCATTGCAGCTGAGAGGTGGCTCCCACAGAAGTGCCACTGCTTTCCTTGCCCCAGCTGTGGCACACACACAATTCTTTGCTGAACCAAATCTTCCTTCTAACCTGGTAGCATTTTTGTGACAGCCATTACAAGAAAAGTAGCAGAGAAATTAGATACCTTGAAATGTGCTTTCCAAGCTTTATTTTACCCAGAGATACTTTTGAAGTTTCTGCCCCACCTGAGAAGTTGGAACACTCATGATACAGCAAAATTGTGCCTGGTGAGTCAACAAAAAACTAACACAGCAAGGAAAAAAGAACTTGTAGTTTTCTCCTAATTGAACTGAACTGAATTCATTTTAGCTAAGGCTAAAATGGGTGCCAGAGCAGGTGGAAAGGTTTGTTCTTACCACCCTTCAAGGAGAATGGGGAAAGAGCAGGAAATACTGCTGCAAACCAATATTCCACTCAGCCCCAAGTGGAACTGCTCCCTCAGGAGGGTAAAACCATAAATCTTGAGAGTAGAAAGTAATAGGTGTTAGGAGAAGGCTTGTAGCAAGCTTTGGTTTTAAATTATTCTTTTAAATATCATGCAAAATTGATCTGTACCCTTGCTAATGGCACTTGAATAAGGGAATTGCGTTATAAAATGTTAGTGTAGAAATAGCTTTCAGTTACTTACCTTGAAGAACACACTGCTGATACAGAATAACAGATGGGTAACAGGCAAAAAGCTCAATTAAGTTAGATACTGTTCAAGGTTGTGGCTTGAAGAATAAAACACGTTCTATCTCTACAGTGGCGGGAGGATACTATGTATCCACTGCACCAATTTTTGAGTTTAAAGTTATGTATGTTACTACAGCTAATTGAGACTGGTGAGTTCACAGATACACTTTCATTTGTGACTAATAGAATATTCTGCTAATAAAAATTTACATTCAAATAGGCCTATAATTTGGCATGTATTTTATCTGAATATCAATGGGCAGGTTTTTAAGATCCATACATCTTTTTATAGGTTTTAATTCAGACATATTTCATCCAAGTTAGGTATTTAAAAATACTGCGCTCTGGTGAATCAGTGTTATAATTGCTCATTAGATAAAGTTTGTGTCATGGTATTAAAACTGCATTTTTTTCTTTTTTACTATTCTTCAAACATGAGTTTGAAAGGTACATATTTAATTTAAAGCTTCACCTGTAATCTCTATCGCAAATACTTATGATCTTCAAGTAACTTCAGCAATTCCTCACATTCTTTGCCTCAATCGCCATTCATCAGGTTTCTAAATTTTCTACCCATTCTGTAGCTAACAGGAAAATCATTTGGCATTCTGTTCTGCTGGCAGGCAAGACAGACTGCATCTTCAGTTTTGTCAAAATAATCACGTTAGCTTACCCTCTTTAAAGAAAGGAGTTTTCTAAGCTAGATCTTTTCGACACCAGCAGATTAGGGAGTGAGCCAGCAGTTCTGCTGGTGCATTCAGTGTACTCGCAGTCATTGATAGCCCAAAGTACAGTGGGAAGTGCTAACATCTTAATCTACCCAGGCTGCAGCCAGACTGCATCGTTGGCTGGGCTGCAATTAGACTTTGAGGACCATCAGCTCCCTTTTCTGGCTTCCTGAGGGCACTGTTAAACACGGAGCTGCTGCTGACTGAAGTGCAACTTCTGCTTAGCTCTCTGCCTTGACAGGACACCATTTATCTCATTCTGCAAACTCAGTCCAAGGCACTAAAGCCCACCAGTCCACTTGCTGTTTATCCAGGTTTTTGCCATTCTTACTGTATTAAATTAGCACTGTGCTACTGCTTTCCAGATTCATCTTATAACTTCTAGGCTCCTGATACACATTTCCCTATTTAAAATCCCAGGAATAATCCTTGTCAATACTCACCCCTTTTTTAATGAGTAAAACATTTTATCTTATAAACAACTTTCAAGCTAAAACGTTGAAGGTTTTTTTTCCTCTTTAGACCTGTTTCTTAGTTATCCTTTGTGCCCATTGCAACACTTTTTCCAGTTTCTAAAATCCCTTGAAGTGTGGATATCAGAACTTTACGGAGGGTTCCACTTGTGCTGTTCTCACTAGTGCCAGGGAGAGAGACACAGTAACTCTCCAACTTACACTCATTACTCTATGCTCCTACATTAAAGAATCATTAGTCTTTTGGGATCATTGTTGCCTATTTGCACTGGGAACTCATGTCAGACTGCTCCTCTTCTGTGACATCCTACACAGTTTTCTGATCTTCTTTCAACAACAGAGCTGTCAATTAACAGAGATAGGATGTTTCAATTCTATGCTTGGCTGCATTATAATGTGTTCCATGAGAACATGTCCAGAAATGCAAGGGGAGAGCTTTTCTGGTCTTCAATTACTTCTCCTCATCACCATTGATCCTCATCTTCATCCATGAATCCCTACATATCTCTTGAGTTGGAGATGGAAATATTTTCCTCAGTATGAGTGGTTTGTTCATTGTGACTTGTAAAATTTTAAGTCACTTTTTGCTATTGTATAGTGCTGATGTTTTACATGGTCTACCATGCCATTCAGTAAAATGCCTTACCAGAATTCTAAAGAATGTTGTATCTGAGTAGTTACTTTTGGCTTGACCAAGACAGAGTTGAATATTATAGCACACTACTATAAAAATTTATGTAGGCACCTCATAATGTGATTATTTGGGTATTTGTTCACTTCTTCTATCATATTAAAGCATATCTTTCTAGGTTTTGTCTCTGAAAATTTGGGTTGTTTAGAAGATGTAAATTGCAATTCCTTCTTTCACACTTTTGTTGTTAATTTTGCTTACTTGCACGCACCATGCAGAGGGTCCACCTCAGAAAAAAAACCCACAATGTCATCATTGACTCTTCTTTATTTCTTTCTTACACCCAGGAACATGCTCGGTTTAAATCTTCCACTTTTTTCACAGTCAAGTTTTCTCTGTACACCTGTAGTACAGTAAATCACATCCTTACCTTGTCCTTTTAATATCAGAACTGCAGTAGCTCTAAGAATTTAATCTGTTGCTGATTGTAGACATTAATATTTAAAACATTCACCAATGGGTTAATTTGAGTAAAACCGTCACGTTTGCTTTTGATTTGAAATATAACTCTTTACTTTTTATTATCTATGTTGTATCCTTACAATAAAAGTTTCTACATAAAGCATAGAAAATTTAATCTGATATTTTGTAG
Organism: Toxostoma redivivum; assembly: GCA_013397375.1. Lineage (NCBI taxonomy): Eukaryota > Metazoa > Chordata > Aves > Passeriformes > Mimidae > Toxostoma > Toxostoma redivivum. Next base: position 146,764 of record VXBI01013959.1, on the reverse strand, counting down.
CTTATTTTTGCTCTTCCTGAATCAAAATTATGTGTTCTCTTTTACCAAACTTGGAAAGGGTTAGTGTTTTACAAACATAAATCCCAGAAGTTCCCTGGAAATCTTTTTCTCCCATCAGTCTCCTCCCCCTCCACCTCTAAAAGCTTTGTCAGTTCAGGTCTTTTAAAAGTTTCAGTCATGACCAGCCTGAATCTTTGGCATTCTTTCCCGGTAAGGAAAGAGGGCTTAACTTGGAAGCAGTTCAGGCTACAATTAAAAGTGTGCCAAGGAGAGAGAGAAAAAATACCTTACTGTGACAGAAACTGGCTGAGTTTTTTTCCGAGGTCTTGCTTACCAGAGGATATAAAGAGTCTGAAAATAAAGTCCTCTAAGCTTTTTTCCATCCCACAAAATTAAACAAGGGTCGTTTTACTAAGTGTAGGAGGAGTAGCAATGACACAGTGGAAATGACAGTCAGTGTCCAAGTTCTCTAGGCTGTCAGTTGTATCACCTTCATTCTAATGGTTAAATTAAACCTGCAGTGGCTTCACATCTTCATTTTGATGAGTAGAGGTATTCTTAATAACTTTGATTTGTTTCCAGTGATAACTGCAACTCCTGATGTTATGAAGTAACAGAAAAGGGAAATCCCATGTGTTCCCAGCATATGGAGCCTGTGCTGTTTCCTGAGATTGTAATTTGGGAAGGATGATACACTATTAAAAGAAAATTAACAGCGTTTTCCCAAAACATTTAAAAGCTGAGCTGATGTTGCTGAAGCACCATCATTTCATGTCTCTGTTGCTGACACAGCTTGTGTAGAAACAGTTTTAATAAAGTCATTACAGGGTCAATGGAAAATCTCTGTACGTATCTGAAGTATTTTGAGTGATTTATGTAAGTCCATGGATATTCATTATGATGATATCCTTTCAGGTTTCCATTGACAGACAGAGCAATGTCACCGGTAATGTCCAAAATAAATTATATGATCATAAAACTGGATCTTAAATGCAACAGAATTAAATTTGAGGTAACTGTTAAAGTCTGACAATTAAGGAAAGTTAAAGGACATATTTCAAATAGTAAATTGTCCTGCTCTGGGTAAGTGTTGTCATTCAGTAGGCTTTGTGGCACAGAAACAGACCTATCCATAATCCGTGCTATGAGAGCAAGGAAGGGAATGCAGTGAGAGAGCCTATTTTTAATTCTCTCACCTTGCCTGGTTTATAGGTACTTTATATCAATACTTTTTTCAATGCCCTGTGTCTCTGAGCACTTCAGTTTTCTGTGTTAGGCGTTCACTGTTGTCTGTGACCATCAAAAGATTCTTCAGTGAGGGTTCATGTGTAAGTACATGATTATCCCCAGCAATTGTGCAACTGGACCCAGCAAAAATAAGGAGTGCTCATGGATTTCCTGATACAGCCTTTTCTATTGCCATTTATGTGGAATGATGATAACTAAAGACTGAGATGTGTGCCATTGTGCCATTATGCCTAGAGTCTCTGATTAGTAATAAGAGACTGTCAACAGCTGGACACAGGGATTATCACAATTGGCTGAAGAGGATCGAAACTTCAAGGTCAAGCAATAAAAATATGAAATTATTTGCCTGAGATTATTTATAATGAAAAACAGAATTGTGAAGAAAATCAGCCAGTTTGTTTAAGACAGCAATAAATTTTCCCCGGGTTCAATGAGGCTAAGGTTCATCCCACATATTATGGATTCTCCAATTTATCCTCCCTTCCACACCAGGCCTAGCATATACCCTAATTTTAAAATACGGAAGGCCATGTTCAATACAGTGTGTTCATTTTGCTGAAGACACAAAACCAAGCTGGAAACTTGGTTCTCTAATAAGCTGAAACAGATGTTGGTCAATTTCCTCACCAGTGAAGCACTGAGAAATGTGAACAGTATTCACAAAGGTCTGAATCATGCTGGTTATTGAATGTTCTGGGTCAAAGTACCACTTTCAGAGAAACAGTGGAAACTAACACAAAAAGACAGCATTTCTGGCTACTGTACCAACACTGGGAACTTTTACCTTTTTATCTATCACTGATGATGTGCCAGAGCGCTTTCCACCCAGAAAATACTCCAGGGCAGAATCAATTCTACAAAATTTCCCATTTCATTTTCATTAATCTTGTTTCCTAATGTGGTGGTTTTTTATGAAGGTGTTCATTCTCTAAAGCTTGAGTTTTTCTCTGAAAATGCTTTTGTAGGCATTGCAGGGCTCCTAAGTTCAGGATCCAGTCATATCTGGAGTAGTTTTCTCCAAAACAGAAAATACAGATACACATCTCTGCCACATTTCTTGAAAGCATTCACTGCTCCTAGGGAATGGGGCCTGGGGAGAAGAAAAAATGCTTAGAAAAGATGGATAGGAGGGCCTGTTCTTTCATAATCCTCTAAAGCCACCAGAATGGTGTCTTAGTTCTTTGTAGTAAATGAGAACAAGTAGGAAGAAGATCAAGTGACAGAGAATATAATTTTCCTATGTTGAAACCTATCATTACGATGAAAATAAGAATATGATTAATATCCTCAAGGACACTATCTGGAAAAAAAAAAGGCCACATTTTGAGACTCCAACTTTATACACACATAATTTGCATGCTGTTATCCTAGATTTGACTGCTAAAAAGGAGTGAAAGCTTCAGTGTTTTAATCCAGTGATGAATAGTGGGTTAATGAAAAGGAAGAGGCTTTATTTTCCCCATTAAAATTGTACCTGCAGGAAAGCCTTGCTGTACATCCCCTATCTACTGTCAGGACATGTGACTGCTCAGCCCAGTGATTTTGGTCAGTGAAACACTACAGCTTAACAGTCCTATGGTGAACTGATTAAAAAAGAGTATGGATCTTGGAGTTATGTATAGAGAAAACATTTCTCTTTGCTTTAGCAGCTTTACAGTCATCCAGCTGCTTCATTGCAGACCAAGAACCATGCAAAAAGGAATGGAAACAAGATGGGTAGAAACAGGCAGAGTAAAATTTGTAGAGTCAAAACATGTCTGCAGTTTCCCACTATGTAAGGCTGTTTACTAATATCAAAACCCTTATTTGATACTTAATTGTATGCAAGAGTAATGTGATTTTTTTTAAATTAAAAGGTAAATAATAATAAAGAAGTCTGTGCTTTTTAATTTCCATTTAATTCACCCATGAATGAGTGATTTGTACTCAATGTTTTTGTTGACTTTTTAAAGTCAAATGGTTCAGTTGTTAGATCACAAATAATTAAATTAAATAGTTTTATGGTCATCTGATCTTACACTCCTAGCCCTTTATTCTGGTACTGAGAATTCTGTGTTTAACTCAGAGTAATGAAGAAAATCCAGTTCAAGGAACAAACCAGCTTTTCTACTTTTCTTTACTTGTGTCAAGAGAAAATAAGCTATTTCCATAAATTTATATATCAATGAATTTATAGCAACTTTTATATTAGGAATTATATTAAATTTGCTTCAGAAATATGTACTCATACATATTACCATATGGATGTACTTTATTCATTCTGAAACAATGCAGCTGCTTCTGAAGAGGACCATGGCTGGATTAATGAACTGAAATTTTCAAGATTTTGATGACTGCTGAAAAATTGATTTCTTCCTTAAAACATTCTAATCAGCTAAAGAGACCATTACAAAGCAACACAGATTCATTTGATTCACAATCAGATTCACATGTTTTAATGTAACCTTCTCTGCCAGCTTTAGTTTTCAGTTTCATTTAGATCATACAAGGGTATAATAAGAATAAAATCAATTTTCCAGTATTTTTTGAAAATGAACAAATGAAATGCTTGAACCTTGTAGCTTAATATTCAATTTACCAGTCTGAGGCTGCTTTAAATCTTTTGGTTAAAAATTTGAGACCACTTAAGTAAGCTCACTGTTTTAAAAATTAACTAGATAAGGAAAAAAAATCAAAAATAAATGTGCAAGAAAATATGTTCTTTTAAGAGATGGGCGAAAGCATCAGGATACCATGAGTGACTGAAAAAGCCACGACCCACAGTGTGATTCAGACAAATAGTTTATCAGAAAGGTTTTCTAAGAGGTTGTGAACTCCTTGATTTGCCCTCTAGCTCATTTTGGTTTGACTCTGAGAGCCCTTCATCATCCATCCATCTATCCATCCATCCATCCATCCATCCATCCATCCATCCATCCATCCATCCATCCATCCATCCATCCATCCATCCATCCTTTTCTCTCTATAGCTACTAGTTTCTTCTATGACTAATACATTTTATGTTTTGGCGTTAGTTTCTACTAAATCCTCTAGTTATGGTGATTTTTTATTCTCTTATTCAGATTTTGTACTGACTTTAAAAAATCCGATTATTTACAGGAATTCAAGAAACTTCCCCTGAGCTTAATATTTGAAATCTTTGAATTTTGGAGAATGTGCCTTTTTGACTCCTAATTAAAATAAATTAAACCTCTCTCTGTCAGTTCACCTCTTTATCATAAGCTTACAATTTAGTCCTGTAATACCTAAATTCAAACCAAATTACTCAAATAGATTTGGACACTTGGCTTGGTTTATTCCTGTCTTCTTGGCTGCACTTCTGCTGTCAGATATTTTCAGTGAAATAAAGTGAATAAAGAAAATCTGCCTTGTTTGTGTCTTTCTGTCCTAGCTTCATGTAGTGAGAAATGGATGGGAATGGCATAAAGAGGCTCAGAGCAAAAGGAGGTCTAGCAGAAGAATGCAGAAGAAGCACTCTGCAATAATTTACATAATCATTACAATATTGGACCACTCTGTGACTTAGAATTTTGACTATAGAAACAACATATACAACATCATATTCTGTTTTAAAAATCCAAGTGCACTGATAAACTAGACTTAATCAATTTTGGTTTCTTTCCCCCTCCCTGTACTTGTGTGACACTACTCTGTGTCCAGCCAGGCCTAAAACAAACTATCTCAAAGCAATTTGTCTTGCCACAATATGGGGAAGTTTGTTTTTGTTTTTGGTTTGGTTTGCTTTGGTTTGGTGGTTTTTGTTGTTGTTGCTGTTGTTTTCTTTGTTGTTTTCTTTTATTTTTTTATTCCTTAAATAAAATTTCATCAGCAAACAAAAACGTCTGGGTCCTTTTTCAGGTAGGAGGCAGTAATATGTTCCTGTCACCACTGGATAAACAGAAATACAGACTGTATCATGCATCACTGGTGAAGCAGGACTACAGTGTTTGTTTCACCTACTGTCTCAAACACCTCAAGTGCTGTCATGGGTAGAGAGATTGTGAATAACCACGGGTTATTTCAGCAAAGCTTCTACTGCCCATTTTCTACTTTATTTTTATTTTTATTTTTATCCTCATACTAAATAACAAGCAGGAGAAGCCTTTTGTCCAGAAAATGTGTGATAAGGCAGTGCAGATGTGGTTCAACTGTGTCATTTTAAAATAAACAGGAGGCAATTTTTCCTGATGTACAACAGCTGTCTGATATCAGTTCTATTTGTTATCATTGCTATTAGAAGAATGATCTATTAGGACTTCTCTTTCCCCTAGAGAAGCTTAAGTTAAAACTCCAAGGACATCCCCAAATAGACTGTAATAGTTCAGACATTCTTATCAGGAGCACATGATGAAATTGTGCTGGCTTTCTCTTGCTTTTCCTACAAGCCTGTGAGACTTTTCTCAAAACATCAGCTAAGGAAAGGCAAATTCTATGCATATAAATGCAAAACCAACACTGCTAACCCACATGGTGCTAGTATATAGACAGCTGTAGATGACTTTGCACCATTTATGAGTACCCAGTCTATTCCATAACTTCCATACCTGCACGTTGTCTGTTGAAATGCCATAAAGAATTATTCTGTGCCCCAAAGAAAGCTGTAGTGGGTTCACAGGAGGATGGTATGTTTTGTAAAATGCAATGAGCAGCTTGTGGTCTTAGTGATGAGGCTAGCACTATTTAGAAAAAATATTCAGCATGGCCCTCCACTAACTCACAAATATTATTTCAGAGTAGATCATTAAAGTCTTAAACATGCCAAATCCAGCATTGCTAAAACTATGGCCTCTTTTTGACTTTGGAAAATAATGTCTTATATTTAGAAGTGTGTCTTCTTTATAATGACATTAAAACCAAATGTACCCACCAGAATAGGATGAGAATTTAAATGACAGAGTCGGCATGTAAATCTTATTACGTGCTGGAGCCACACCTTCTATTTTTCTGTTCATTGATACTGCATGAACTGTGCATAAAAACACTATTTTTTTCTGATTACCTTGCACAACATCCTTGTTGACTCATGTCCACTACACCACATTCATTGTTTTTATGAAACAGTTCTTTGAGAGAATTTTTCAATTCTGCTTTCTTAAATTCACCTTTCTCTATACCCTCTTTTGTGATGGTCATTGGGCCATGGAAGTGCAGCGCTTGAGAACTGCATCACAGAGCATAGACACAGGTAAGGTGAAGGGAAATGTGGTATAGATTTAAATTACCTCAACAAGACAAGGTTTCAGCACATCATCAATGCTGTTTTCAGACTGCTGTTTATGGCATATAGCTGTCAGTCTAATGGTTTCAAGCACACCACACAGACACACTCTGTCACATGCACTCACACTGTGCTGTGCTGTGAAGAGAAAAGAGCAAAGGTCCAGGGATTTAAAGTACACAATAGTCTGATACATTTTCTTTAACGAAAAGTAATCATTCAGAGCAGAGGCACTTTGCATTCGACTATATATACTGATAATTTCTACTATGTTATGGATTTACATGGTTATTCACAGAATTGTAGAGGCGCAGGCTGCTGTCCAGAAGAGTTTATTGCACCTGTTAAAGGTGTCCTGGGTTACCCTGGGCTCCATTAGAAGGATTGAAGCTTTGCTTGGATATTGTGCATAGCAATTCCTAGGTTCCTCTGACTGCCTTTAGCTACATCACCATGACAGGTAGTGACAGTAGAGACTAGAACTTGGTTGTGATTTGCCTTTTCCCCCATAACTCAGCAATGAAAAAAGGTATCCTGTATTGGCTTATTTATTGTTAAATTTCCTTGCTTTCCTTGACTTAGGGATTGTATCAAAATTTCTTTGAGTCCATTGTTCTGAGCTTTAAAGGAGTTATGGGCAGTGCAAAAATGTAAACAGAACAGCCCTACTTCTGTCTCACTGTTTGTGCTTTGACTGTCAGGTAAACAAAAATGAAACCCAAAATTATCTATGACTTGGTACTCCTAAGTAAGGGGAAAAAGAAAAGCTTGTTTACTAAAAGTTCCATCTATGACCTTTAAAAACATGATTACATTATTCAGAAAGCAAAGAACAGTGACAAGCCAACTGCTCTTTTCACTACTGAAACACTTCTGAAATTATTTCATAATTACAAAATTTGATGAGATACCAAGGACAATAGAAATATAATGTTCCTCAGAGAGGACGAAAAAAAGGCATTGTTTAACAAAAATGCTGGCAGTGCAATGAAGCAGTTCAAGAAACTTACAATATGTTAATTTAATTTGCCTCTTGTGCTCCCTTAACGGAACCCTTTATGTATTTCTGTTTACCACCTGTTTCATCCTTCTGCTTACCATTAGATGCTGAATTATTTCTTCCACATGTTGATGATTCTCTAGCTAATCACTATCCTAAAGCATGGCATAAGATGTTTTGGCTATTTTTGTTTCTGATTGTTTTTCTCTACAAAGAAAATGAAAATTATGGATATACAAACTGAAATTATTGTATCTGTTATCTTGATTTTAAAGATCTACATCTTTGGCTTAATAATATAAATATGGCACTATTCATTTCAAATTTTAGATCTGACATATTTTACCATACTATAAGAAAAAAGGACCCTGGGATAATATGGGCTTTAACAGTAACGGAAGGTGTGGCCTTAAAGACCTCATGTTTGAATTGTGAAGAATTGAAAAGAAATTCTATTTCCATATTAGTGCTATATTTAAAAATATCATCTGGAACATAACAAAATAGGATTTTTCTCCTGGTGAATCAAATATTAACTTTGATTAACTTTGTGTTGCTGTACCATTTAATCCTTGATATTGACCCACTTTTCTCATCAATCATTTGAAAAAGTTATTGCATTGAGACTTATGTCCTTGTTGTTTGGAGAAAAAAATGTCATACTGTTGTAGGCTGTAATTAAAATAAATCGTATTTACTGAAAGTTTTAGCCTCGCTGTGTTAACTCCTTACAAGCTTGCAAGGAGGCTTGCAGGCAGCAGCTTATTTTAAGGTGAGGCAAATCTAAATTAAGGTCATATTCAATGCAAACATAATGATAGAATTAGATGGAATGCTGGCAGAGCACTGGTGCAGGGCGGCGCAGGTCTCTGCTCATTTCCCAGCTCAGACAGCAGATACTGAGCCTGACCTTGGATAAAACTGTCTGTCTCACTCCAATTTCCCTCCTGTGAAAGGGGACTAAATATCTTCCTTCTGCAGAGGTCTGTTTTGAAAGGGGTATTTATTCATGACAGAGAAACATTTACTCAGGGAGGATTATACTTGATAGTTCCAGCAGCTGCAACACAAGGTGATGCAGGCTATGAACAGTGTGCCAGAACTGCTTGCTGCTGTACAGCACCTCAGAGTATGGCTGAAATCCAGCTTTATCATCTTTATGTTCATATTATTCTTTTATTTTCTTTCTCTTCTGTTTCATATTTTCCAGTTGTATTTGAATGTACTCTCCCTCATGATTTCCTAAGTTTGTAAATTAAGATTAAATGAGACTGAACAATAAACTCCTACGATGGAAGGAGGTGTAGAGGAGATGGGCAAGGAGACATTCCATGAAGTCTGGGAATAATGCAGGGTTTGACTGACCAAAGCTGTTATGTAGAAGCCAACTCAGACCTAAGGGGACCAGACGGTGACCTTTGTTTTAGGTAAACAGCCATCAACAGCTGAGTGGATCAACAGGCATTGTAAAAGTTTGTCCTGAAGTTAATTAGAATAGTGGGAATGTCTCCCTGAGTTAGCCAGACAAGGAATACTTGACTTACCCCAACAAAGAGTACAAAAACTGAAAAACTAATAACAGAAATTCAAAGAGAACAAAAGGCTTGTTGAATGTTGATGGCTTGAACCCATCTACAATTTCCTGGTGACTGGGGACCCCATTGCCATGGTGGTGAACATTTTCTAAAGGCCAGTAATGGGAATCTCTTGATATTGTGATTGAACTCCATATTGCAGTTCATACACATGGATTTGTCTAAGTGTAGCTTATATTTGTATTGTGCTGGGCAATATATTTTTGTATCACTCTGACAAATCAGAAATCCCATGTAACATAACCTTTAAATAAGTACATTTGATGTCAAACATTACACCTCCCATGGAATATCTAAAAGAACCTGATCAGACAATACTGGGCTTTGGTGCTACTTCAGTTTCTGAGATATGTAAAAGAGAGTGGTGGCTAACGAAAGTATCTAAAAATCAACTTTGAAGTAAGAATTCCTCTGCCTTAGTAAGTGCTAGTCAACAGTTTTGATGTCTAAATATAATGGCTTTTTTTAACATGTGTGTTTTCCATTTTGTTTTCAGAGCAGTTTCCTAAGCATGACAAAGTTTTAGCTGCTATGCAGAGTCCATCTTCTGGCAGCTCTGTTTGGTTTTCCTCATGTTTTGCTAGGAAAGCATCTTTTAAGAAAAAATAGCTTCAAGAAGATCAGAGATGCTGTTGTTGGCAATAAGAAAGTTGTGGTGATGTATAAAATGTAAGGGGTTGTAATAATATAGGGCTCTGCTGATGCTACCCCATCTTTAACAGGTGTTCCATGCAAAGACCAATTACAAAAATGTATTTAAATCTAAATAGTGCCACAATGCAGAGATAGATAGTATTTCAAATTTTATTTTAGGCTGTGTTACCATCTCCATGTCACCAAAATAATCCCAAATAACATAAAGATTTTCATTGTATTTAAAAAGAGCATAGAAGGGCAACTATTTACAGCTTCTCATGATAATAGTTCATGTATGGACTTAAAGATGTAGAAGTATCTTTGTAAAGTACACTCCAAACAGGAACTACAGGGTTTATACTTTGTTCTTGATTAAGAATTCTCAAATAGTCTTAAAGAATCATCTCCTACTACTAGCACCTAGTATATGCTGCTCTGCCAGTATGGGTCAGAAATTACCCCCAAGAAAAGGAGGGAATGATGGAAATGCAACTTTTGCAAGATGTTTCGACTTCACTGTCACTAGATATGAACAGTCTTTTTTGTCAAATGTTTCAAACTAATACAATTTGTTTGCAGCTGGGAGTTTGTCTGGAGGCTGAAATTCATGAGCTTCATAGTGGGCTTCTAACTGGAACTCTGATCCCAAACTATGCAATAATGGCTAAAGAGGACACATTAATCATGGAAAATTTAATTGGTGTTCTTTACAAACTTTTGGTTTTCATTAACCTTTCTTTTTAAGCCTCACAAGCCAGTCTAGGTGGAGTTCATATTTTGACATAGATATACATAAAAGATAATGTGCCCAGATGCTTAAGATAGCCCTAAAGGTGGCTGACAATGGAGAACCTCATCAGATCCCTTTCTTCATTGCACTCTTTAGCATTGTAAATTTTCCCTCTATCTGTAGGCCAGTTTTCTTACACCAGTAGTTAGGCAAAAGATACCATGGGTCACTGTGATATCCACGGTTTGCATTGTCAGTGGGACTGAAGAAGAGGTTGGACTAAAATATATTAAGTGGTTATGTTAAAAATTTGTACTGTTTAATATTGGCATACCGTGGCTGGATGGAAGTCAGGAGGATTTTCCCCTTAAACTGTGTGCTCATAGTGCAAACACTGTCCAGCAGAGCTTCTGGAGGGAGCACTTTTCAAATTCCAAGACTGCTCTAAGGAATGACTACATTAAAAATAAATGCTCTCACCAGTTCAGTGCTGTGTGCATTTGGGCAGAGCACTAAACTTAATCTCACACTACCTTTAGCTCGTAATAGTGATTTCAGATTTTTATATCTGTACATAGTCTTTCATTCCTCTGTGCTCTAGAATTTCTAAGGAATATGACTTTTTTTCCTCATATAGTGACATATGGTTTAAGGTCTGAACTAATGGAAATGTGTACAAACTGCTGAATAAAATTATTTTTATTATTATTTTATTACGTTTTAGTTGATTAAATTAGTAAATACCCTATCTTTTGTAGACTACAGGTAAGCTCTCTAAATTTTTTCTTGGATGTGGTTAGTCTAATTTGCTCAATTTCAAAGTAATTATGATTAGAAATTAGGAATAAGAAATCTTAATTTCTTTCAGGGTTTTACAGTGCAAATTCTTATACACAAAAAAGAACTTGGTATTATTTGGGCTAAATGGAGTTGTAGAATTTTTTGGCTTTAACTGTGAAATTGTATGCAGATGAAAAACATAATTCTGGAAAGGTGTAGGTCTTGAAATTACACAGGCAATTTCCTAGCATTCAGTATTTTTTCTTCAGGGGTTAGTCTATTTTTGTTATGTTTTCTTCACAAGGATACTATAACAGCATGCCTGACCAACCTTAAGTTGGCTGCAGATGAGTGAAAACTCCAAGTTAATTGCTTCTTTCTGTCAAGGTCAGGAAAATCTTAATTTGGATCCACTGAGGGAGAAAGTTTTTCAACCAACAAGTTCAACCTATTAGAGTGTCCTCAGCTTTATATGACTGAGAGCTTTCAACAGCACACAAGGGCAAGCTGACCTCATCCTTCCTGTGAAAACTTATTGCCAATTTCTACTTTTTATCGTTTGAGAAGTGCATGTGCACTGCTGCATTGTGAATGGGATTTTGTTTTTTTCCAAAGCCTGTGTTTTGAAACCCTTTCCTTCTTCAGCCCAGCCTGTTGTGGGTGTGCTGGTCTCAGCCTGTTTATGCCCACAAGAAAGGTGCAGCAGCAAGCACACGTGTAAGGTTTTAATGAGGTTTTTGAAAGTTTTAAATATTAATTTTCTTCTACATGTTTAAACCATGATACTGTGTAATTTTTATATTCTAAATTTTTGCCTGGAAACCATTAATTTTAAATAGGAAAGGTAAGGGAGGGCAGAAAAATCATAAGGGAAGTACTGAATCTCCTGAACTGCTATCCATCCAGGCTTATCCTACATGCACTCAATAATGGGTCTCTGCTGAAACCTTCTACATGATCCAAAGGGGGCCTTGCACTGAATATCCATTTTTTTGGAGGGACTAAGAGGCAAATTTGATACCCAGAACAAAGCAGTTTACTGCAGTACTGCCTCGTGATGTGTTATTTTTCCTTACTGCTTCAACTCAGATTTTTTTTTCTACAAACCTGTTTACAAATAAATTACATTACCAGTAAAAAAAAATTGTGACATTTCCATAAAGCCAGTGGTATTTATGAGGGAATAAAGTAATCACATTCATTTTTAATTGATTGGTGTGTTCATAATTTCTTGCATTGATTTGAGATGAAAATTTCTAGTATTTTCTGGGGTTTTCTTTTGTTATTCTGGGTTCATCAGTGTTTGAATGCAGCTGAAGTGAAAAGTAAAAGCAGTAGTTTCAGTGAGAAGAGCAAACCCATTCAGGAGACAGCTTCAAGGCCCTTCTCTGAAGCTACAGACCAGTCTTTTTTTTTTTTTAATGGAATATGTTTTCCTACATTTCTTCAGACTGTTACATTAAAAATCATATTTGTCCATATATTAATTGATGTACTTATTTTCTGGAACTTCTAAGTAACAATTTTCAACTTGCACTCTCATTTTTCTGTTTTCTTCATACCATGTGCATCAGCTAAAATGCAAATTTTGATTAATTTACCTTGTTCAGGATACTGTGAATGAAGATTTACTATCTTTGGCTTGCTTATTTTCTTTAAAAATCATGCTTCATTTAATAGTTGATGCTATTTCTTCCCTTCACATCTTGTTTTGGTGACAGTTATGCATTCACTAGTTTTCTTTCTTTTTAACTTAGGCAACTCTGCCAGTTCAATTTATTGATCACATTTCTTAAGAAACAGCTTGTTCCCTGATATCAATGAATAAGGCACTTCTAATAGCTCAGAAACATCCAAAATAGTATTTAGGTATAATAAAAGTCAAATTTAAAGATTGTATTTGAAATATGTTTTGCTTTCCTGTGTACATTCTTTCACAATGATTTAGCTGTTTTCTTTTAGTCTTGTGATGTGTGTCTTTTTGTGACACTTTTTTGAAAAATATTCAAGACAGTACTTTGCTATCTGCTCCTGGAAATGTAAAGCAGAAAATCAAGGAAAGTGTACCAAAGCTGAAAATATTACCCCAGCTGTGGCTTCCACCATCACAGGTGCTACTGCTAATGGAAATACTCTATTTATTTATCTATCTCAGAGAGCTCCTTTCACATCCAATTCAGATGAATGAAGAAACATGGGGAAGAAGAAAACCTAACACTAGTCAGTATTTCAGTTCAGCTCAATATCTCTGCAGACTGTTTTCATTGCAGAGTGGTTTTGGTTGTGCAAACCAGATGCTGGGAGAAGCTAGGCTGAGATATTATCCCCAGAAATGTACCTGGTGCTCTCCAGCTGTCAGTGGGATTGCTTCACCTGACCAGACTGGAGTGAACCCAAAGGAAAGCCCCAGGAATACAGAGAGCATCACTGCTGAATGCTCAGCACTGTTTTATTCTACACTGGCTCCCACTGTGCTGCACTGCAGTGCTTGCTAACCTGGCTGCAATGTGATTCTGTTCCCACTTTATACAAAGCTGTCCATTTACCCCTCACAAAATTGTTGTAGCAAATCCCAGTAAAGAGGCAGATGAGAGACAAAATTCTTCCAAGGGAAGGAAGGGTAAGCCTGCATTTCAACAACAAGAATTGCCCTTTGTGGAGGATGCTCTTGGAACTCTATTACATAGAGAACTCTTAGAGAAAAGAAGAATAAACTGGATTCCTGCAAGAGATGAATTAGCAGCAGGAGACAACTTTTCAGAAAAGGAGTATTTTATATGGGTTCAGAAAGAGAATGAGCAGGAAAAGCATAGATGCAGGTAGAAACCAGGAAAATCTTTTCTTTCTCTGATATTTTGGTTTTAGAAAGAATAAAGTTTTTATAAGAAAGAGACAGCCATAGAAGAGCATTGCTTCTTCCCCTGCATGTAGTTTTTCCTCAGCAACATCAATCATCATGCATAATTTCTTACAAATTTCTTCATTTTGTGTTAAAAATAACTTCCTGTCAAGAAAGATTTTTGAATCAAAGGCTGGAGCAAAAGTATGACTTTTGCAGACACAAAATCAGTCTGTGTGGTGACCTCCCAAGTCACAGATGTCACATATTCTTGTACAAGTGTCAGTCCCAGAGTACCTGTACTGTGCTTAAGACAAAAAATAAACATGGAAAAGTTCTCCAGGAAAGCCAAGCTGCATCTTACCAAAGGGAAAAAGACCTCAACGTTTAATGATAGAAAATCCTGCAAATGTGTAAAATCCTCCCTCTTTCCTGAAAGGACGTGATGTGGACTGTCGTTGGTATCCCTTTTATGACAGAGTCTTTTGAAAATAAATTTACACCTATAGAATTTTCTTTATTTATATCTAATTCATTTCATCAGGTCATCAATTTATGTCTCAGATCCTTTGTCCTGTAATATTGAGGATGCGTGTTATATAAAAATTACTTTAAAATGTTCTTTTCTGCTGGCAGACTCAACTAAACACAGTAGGTAGATAATAGTAAATGTACTCTAACTTGATGTTAGTGAAAAAAATAATGGCATTCTAGTTTGGATTATCATAAACAATACACATCTTAGGCAAGTAAAATTCTTTTCCCTAACGTGAGAATTCATCTTTTTCAGGCGACATTTATTTATATAATATCTTGTAGCCCATTTTAAAACTTGTTTTATTTTTCCTAAATTTCATCTTCATCCTTCTTTTCTCTAATATTTTGGTAGCATTCAAGTTTAGGTTCAACTCTGCAGAGGAAAGCAGCTGCAGCTGCAGCTGTTTCAAAATTCAAAATAGCCTTAAAAGTCTGAGGCACATGTTTATTCCCCCTAAATGGATTATTGCCCTAAATGATGTTATTCCTCCAATGATTGGTCAACAAACACTAACAGCTTCTTTTTATAAAGGCTTCTTCCATGAAATAAATTACAAAAGAGTAAACTGGTATTATAGCACTTTAAAGTAATTCAGTTAAACTTGAGTCATTAAAAACTTCTCCATTATTCACTTTATCAAGGTTTCATTTTAAAAGTTAATAGGAAGGTCAGCTCTCAAATCATCCTTACACTACCCACACTTGAAGCTTCTGGTCTCCAACACAGTATATATTTTCATGCATTCCCAGATGTCCTATTCATCTTTTTCTATTTCTTATTGATGATGTAGAAATATCTGATGGATGCAACATCAACTTCTGATTTCTATTTAAATACAATTTTTTCTCTTAGCTGTTATTCTTTATTGCATGATGAACAGATGTATGATGTTCCAAAAGTCCTTCATGGTGTGGAAAATGGAGAAGTATTTTCTTGAATTATCCAGGAACTTGTCATTGAACAGGTTGTGCAAGGAAATGAAGGAATAGAAATATTGGATTCACAATGAGTTCTGTAATTTGATATAATTATGCTTAGAATTTACTATTTGTAAGAATTTTGCCTTTGTGATAGCACTTAATGGTTGAGTTTGTAATTAAAGCTGATGGGTTTCTACTGACATTTTTTACTTTTTATGTAAACAAACCTAATGTTACTCCCTTTTAAAAGTCTTTAAAAAGAGAAAAATGAAATCTTATAATGAATCTTCATCTTTCTAGTGAAGGCAAGAAATATTTTAGTTGTGGTCAAGGAGTCAAACAAGAATTCTATAGTGAAGACTGCTTTGACATCCATGCACAGCATTTGTATATATTGCTGTACAGTGCAAATGTGTTCCAGGGATCTGTGATGATGTTCACAAAGTGCTACTCCTATGATCTTATACTTCTGGGGATGAAGTTAGTGTCATCTCTTAGCTTTTCTAATACTGTAGATATAGCCCTGAAATTTCTGTTATAGGGAATTGCTAAATTACTGCATCAAGAAATATGTTCAGCATCATACTAAGTCTATCTTGCAAAATGAAACTCTGGATGACTTCTTCCAAGGCTGCCTGAAAAGTTTCTTGGACAACATCCAGTTACTGTAAAGGCATTTCCAGGATTATCAGAGAGTGAGGAATTTCTCAAATGTTCAAAAAGGCAAAAAAACAGGAATGTTTCAATGCTTCCTGTTTGTGGCACACACACACTTCCCACACAGTGTTCTCAGTGCCAACTAAAAATAAAACAAGGTCTGCCTTTGGGTCTCAGGAGTAGGTACCAGTACAGACTTTTTAGATGTCTAAAAAGACAGAAACATGTAAATTAGCCTTTTTTTGAAGTAGAACCATTAATAGAGTTCCCTTCCCACTGCATCAAGTTACTTCACATATTATAGGAGTGTAGTGCTTTCATGCCTTAAAAGTTACTGAGATGGAGAACAGCTATGCAGATTGGTGAGCAAATTTAGGGTGATTTCCTAATTATTATTCTTTCACTTAGACATACAAGTTAAAATCCAGATGGAGTAACAGTTCACAAATGAGTAGCAAATATTTCATACATCTCTGTCACCATCACATCTCTGTATGGATTATAGTCAAAATGTATCTACTTTAAAGTATTTTTCTGCACAAGTTCACAGAGCTGTCTTGTAGTGTCCAACTCCTACATAACTTATGAAATTTATGTGCTGCAAGCAGGTTTGGATCATCCACTGCAGAAACTCAAATGTGGAAATGTTGGTTATTTCAGCATGCATCCAGTAGAAATGGCCTCATCTGCTGCTTTCTGTACTACATACTAGTGATACAAATAGTAATATTCCTTTTAGGAGGACTCAATGTTCAGAGTTCTTTGGTTACAGCTTGGAGTGCTTTTGAAGGGCAGCAGAGATGAATCAGAATTCTTTTCATTCTCATGAAATAATTGAAATAAATACTTGTTGACCTGGTGGATGTTTGGCATAAGAGTGTAACAGTGCAAATGGTAAAACCAAAATGGCTAATTTGTATTTTTCAATGTCTGAATGCTTATTTATTTTAGTGCTGTGTTTATGTTGTTGATAGGCATTCATGCATTCATGCAGGTTTTGTCAATAGGATTATGTTGCAGCAATTGATTTTCTTTCAATGAGTAAATAACAAAATAATCCTGCTTTGCCTAGGCCTTAGTCAAATGTAGATCTTATATTTTTCTGTGGGAAGCTGAATTCTCTTATCTTTCAATAGGTTATGTGTGCACTGATGAACTATTTCTGCAAGTTGCACAGTCCTTCCAAAGTCACCTGGTCCCAGTCATGTTTCCCCCATACACAATATCAACAAACACTAGTTTTCCAGGGAGGTACTATCTTCATGGTGCCAGCCTGATTATCTTATGTTGTATCAGGTACTGCTCGTCATTAAAGACCTTAAAAATAAGTCTTTCTCTGCTGTGGTAGGTTAAAAAAATAGATTACTTTCCATTTTAAGGAAAGGCAGTGCTATTTATTTGAAGGAAATAGCACCTAATTATTTCTTTCCAATGTGTATTTTTAACAAAAAGTCTCTACAATCTAGCTAAAGCTAACATAATTTCACTATTTCAGTGGAAATGCATCAGGATCTTTTCTTTATACTGCCATATCATAACACTAAAGTGCTTATATTCTCAACATTGTATATATTTTGTTGTCAGGGTCAGACCTAGTGATGGTGGGGGGAAATAAAATGTAAGTAACAGTGCAGTGATTTCTGAAGGGGTTTTTTGTTTGGGTGCTTTTTTGTGGTTTTTTTAGAGATACTAGAAACAAGACGAAAAATCATGAAAATATTGAGAATATTCTGTTTGCTCTTTGAAAATGAATGTTGAACACTATTTCAGTAATCAGTATGAAACTAAAATAATGTCTGAGTTTTAGGTAAAAAAAGTTTTTCTTAAATTTATTTGTGCAACTTCCTCTGAGAAGGCAACGGAGCCTCTACTGGACCTAACTTCTTTTGCAGAGGGTGGAAAAAAGAGGTGATAGTTTATATCATCCTATTTAAAATAAAGACATTGAGTGGGTGGCCTTCAATATGCTGAGGAGGATGACTGGCAAAGATAAGGAGATATCAAAAGGTTCTGTAATTCTACAGCTAAAGTTGCATTTCAGAATAGACTTTCTGTGAAACACAAATCTATTTCTTGAAAAACCTTGATTGTAAATTTTCATACAGAATTATGACATTGGATAAAATTAGCCGAACAGCATTTCATGTACTTCACAGAGACTTTGTATACAATTCTTGTAATTCCAGATCATCATTTTTTCCAAGCTGCTCACAAAATCTTTATCCATCCTCATCAGTAGGTCTGAAGGCTTTTACCAAGCATTAAAAATTTCTAAATATTTATATATATATAAAAAACTGTATTTTGAAGCTTTCAAAATTACTCACAGAACCTGCAGTAATGCCAGAGTGTCATCACAGCATGTTTTCATCACACAGACTGAGTCTTAGTAAGACCACCGAACTTTTGTGATTTCCTCTCCCATTCAGTCTTCTCTCAGATCAACATGCTTCTGTGCCAAATTCCTCAGCAGCTGATAAAAACAGCTTGCTCAGGATATAACAAGGAGAAGGGTGAGTAAGGAGAAATAAACATGTATTTACTATTTGCTAACATGTTGTGGTAAGAAGAATGGATATATTTTAACCAGGTGATCAAACTTCATTTCTTTGCTTTTGCTAGACTGATTAAATTGTATGAATTTCCTATGAATCTACAAGTTCATAAAATTCTTTCATATAAAAACCTCTCTTATGATTTTTAACACTAGCCTTGCCATAAGGAAAGATCACTGACCTAGTGCTTTTACCAAAGTGAAAGCAGAAATAGAGCTTCAGCAAATCTGCATTTTGCAATTCCCTCAAAGTAGTGCAGATCAAAATCAGCTTTGTTTGGTTTCTCCTGTAGGTGAGATCCGGGGAGCAACAAGAAAGTTTTTATTAGACATTTTAAAGGTGAGTGAAATCAGTTTGAGCAAGCAGCAGGGTAGCTGCAGGCAGAGCTGCCATCCTATGGAGGGATGTTATTGAGCAGCTCTCTGTTCTGAAAGGTAGCAAGAAAAAACTGAGGCTAGACCAAAGAATATATGGATGTGGGGGGAGGGGGTGAAGACATTAAAGAAGCTGCAGTGCAAAAAAAGTTTATGCTTGCTACCTACACCTTTTGTCCATTATTTGTTCTCCTATGAATTAAAAATTATATTCTATGTGGAGCTGACAGCTGTTGTGAGATGTTACTATCTGAAGTACACAGACTGACAAAATGAAACATACATTTGCCTTTAATAATCACACAGTAAATGCATGGAAAGTTCATTAAATCAATCTGTTTCCTGCCAAACCTACAATGGAAAATCCCTGAGTGAGTGAGGTGAACTAAATAAATATGTTTGCATAAGTCAAACCAAGGTTTTCTGTGATTTTCCTGTGATGTTTATTCAGCAAACAAGCCCAGTATCTTTTCTGCATTATCAGTGCCTGAGATGCACCCAATCTGTGAAGTTCACTTTTAAATCTTTCATCACTCTGCAGTGTTGCAGGTTTCTTTGACAGATGAAAGGTGACTTTGGACATATTTTTATGTCTGCTTTTTATTCCTTTGTTTGTGTGACATTTTGATATTGGTGGCTGCTGCTGATTTACTTTTTGGGTTTTCAGCCTTTTTTACTTTATTTAATCCATAAGGTCATTGGATTCCAAGTTTGTGTGAGAAATTACGATCCTCAGATAGACACAGTGGTAATGGATTTGAATTAAAGGAATTGAATTATAGCTTTCCTAATTGGGTGGGAGTAAAAAAGAATGTGAACAGAATTACAACAGCCAGGAAATTGGAATAACTGCTGATCTGGAGGTCTCCTCAGAACTCTCCTTAGGTGTTTCCTTCTTTAGGGAAATGGCATAACTCACAAGTATTTCAAACAAATTGTGTTCACTTTCTGGCACCTCCTTCTGCCCTTCCACATAGGATTCCTTGTAGCTTCAGAGAAAGTAAGAGGAGAGCAGTCTGCCAAAGAAACACTAGAGGTAAGAAGTTCATGTTCAAGCCTGACAGAGCTCAAGAAATGTTTGGACAACACTCTCAGACACATGGTGTGACTCTTGGGGTGTCCTGTGCAGGCCCAGGAGCTGAACTTGATGATTCTTGTAGGTCTCTTCCAACACAGGATATTCTATGATTGCATTTCTTTATTTATGCGAGAAGAAAATACAGACGGTAGAGTCTAAAGGAATGAAGTGGGAAAAAAAAAAGAAAGAAAAAAAAAAAGTTGAAGCCTGTTTCTGTTTTCAATTAACTTGTTAAAAACCCTAAGCAAAACTGTCAAAAGATGCTGAAGGTATTTGATTGAAAACCATAAAGATACTGAAATGGAAAATTATGCCATTCCTTTCTTATGTATACAACTCATCATTCTTTCCCAGTCAAATACATGGGGGGAAAAATTATCTGTGATTAAAGTAAAATTTCCAGTGAGATTTTTAGTCTCCTCTGGAAATCCCTGAGTGATTTAACTGTGGGACCCAAGGTGTGTCAAATTATTTCCATAGTTGTGGGATTTTCTGGAACTTTCCAAAGATATTTCATACCCATGCCAAGCATCTTTCTGGGTTTATATCACAAATATAGTTTTGAAGGCCTTCATTATCTATTTTGCTAGTACAGTGTTTGAATGAATTATGGCTGAAAGTGATATCTATAAAGAATTTCTGCTCTCAAAGTAAAGATGACACAA
This sequence comes from Toxostoma redivivum, assembly GCA_013397375.1. Lineage (NCBI taxonomy): Eukaryota > Metazoa > Chordata > Aves > Passeriformes > Mimidae > Toxostoma > Toxostoma redivivum. The sequence goes on along the minus strand of VXBI01013959.1, from coordinate 125,931 downwards.
CAGAAAAAGATCCAATCTATTCTCAAAGGTCTGTAAGAACTCAGAACTCCATTTTGTAAAGATATGACCATCAGATTGTAACTTCCTATTATATTACTGCTCATCACCTGTGTCAGTGCTGCTGCATGATGCCCTCCCTTTATTCAGGACAAACCTTTGATGCTTAGGCTGAATAGTACAACGGGGATGAGCTCACACCTCAAGAGGTGAAATCCATCTCAAACCAAAGGCAGACTTAATCAAAGTAATTTAGGCTCCCTTCAGAGAGTCAATGAGGGGACAGAGGCACCCTTTTCCATCATTCATCTCATCCTAGACTGCTGTCTTAGGTAAGAATGATGAACTCAGTCTGGAAAGTTTCCTGATGGGCTGCTGTAAGTCATTCATGGGCCTGAGCCCTGAAGTTCTTCAAACTGGTCTGCAGCCTGCAGGATGGATAAATTCCACCAGAAGAACTGTCAAACAACTGGTCTAATGCTCTGTTCAGCACCTGTTCCTTCAGTATTGTGTTGAAGTGGACAAAGGTGACCTAATGCATTATTTCTGGCACGTGAAGTTATCTCCTCTTCTGTGTTCAAAATGCCTTCATTTCTGTCATGTGGCAGATGCAGCCAAACATTTGAGAGGGGCTGTTCATCTGTCCAATAAACATGTACTGTCTCATCATGCATTGAAATTCTGTCTCTGGACTCATCTGTTTTCCTTTGCCTTTGTCCAGTTACAATAAGGAAAACAATGTTTTGCCTGTTCGCCTTATGACCAAAGTATTCAATCTTTGCTGTGGCCATTTTTTTCCCTAATATATTAGCAGGAACATTCTGTAAATGTCAGAGGACAAGTTCTGATATTTATCAACTTCCCTTTTAAAGATAAGGCTCACACAAGAAGAAGAGCTGACATATTAGAAAAGTTAACTAGAGAAAAAACTCTTCACTCTATAACTCATCACTACAGTGAGAGATTTAAAGCTTGATAAAGATGCTGCAATCAGTAGAAAATATTTTACATTGTGCAGCAGGTCAAACCACCTGATCATTTTCCCCTCAGGTCTCAAAATCCATGTCTTTAGTCTGCTTATTCTTCTCTATTGGAACTTTATTTCTCTAGAAGTGATTAAGATGCCAGACTAATTGAAGTTTAGGATAATCAAGGAGTTTTAGTTGATATGGAAATAGAAGTAGTCCATATTAGATAAAAGTGGTTGTAGCAGCTTGAAGGAATTTACTCTCAGAAGGAAAGAGAAGTGAAAAACAGGAATATGAGAGAATAGATACTTAACCGTGTTACAGACCTTTCTGTGTCAATCACACAATCATGGCTGCACAAGCCTAGAGGAAATTAACTTTGTGAGTCCTGGATTATTATTTTCTTTGTAACTGCTATTTATTATTTCTGTAATTATTATAGTCCTGATCTTTATGGAAGGAATATAGACTTTTTAAAATATGGAAATTTTAGAGACTTTTAGCTTCATATATTTTGTTTAAGTTTTTGAAGATTCAGAAGGCGACTTATAAGAAAAGCAGTTAATCTAATCTCTGAATTGAGCTCAGATTCCTTGTGAAGAAGGTCAGAAATATCTGATAATCTTTGCTAAGACTCTAGTGTGTGTTTAATTTCTTTCTTCCAAGAGATAACTTAGCCTCCAGAAGCATATTTGTGCATCTTTAAGTCAATAATTGGCTAATGATTATCTAAACACTGATACTGAGGTGCACAGGGGTGCCAAGAACTGGTCTTGTATTGCCCATTTTCAAAGGGAACACATACCTACACTTCTGCAAGGACAGGGCAATCATCTGCTCATGGGTTAGCACCCTATCTGGTGAGGTTCTAAGCAATTTCAAACACCTAGAAACCATCCTTCCTTCTCTTGCACACTCAAGCCTTTTATGCCCTTGCCCATGTGTTTCTGAGATATATTCTCCCTGTTTGTCTTTCCTCCCTTTATTTCATTCTATTAAACCTGTAGAAAATAAGTTTCTACTGTGCACTGAAACAACAATAATAGAAGACCTATCCAGCCTCTTATCATTTTTTCCTAGCTGGGATCTCAGTGCACCACAGAATTTACAAATATGTCTGAAAGATGGACCTCAGCTTCTACCATCTTTTCTAACCAAAGGACTGAAATATTGATTAGGGGTATAAACCATTTAAGGTTAAAATATGTACTGTAAATCAGACACCAACAGATGACTCCAAACTAGATATATAGCTGAATTAATTTAGGTTAAATGTGATGTCAGTGTGGCCCATTGAGTGACTTATGGCCTTGCATTCAGTCTGGGACTATCTGTTATCTAATAAGTCTTAGTTGATTTTAAGTTTCAGGGATGCAAATTGACTATGTACATACTTTCTTGTGTCAGTAACTAATTTTAGGTAGCTAGTCTAATTGAAGGTGTTATGCTCCTTTAAGTTGTCAAATAGAAATTCACATTTTCTGATTAATGTGATTCATTTATATCAGATTTGACTTGACAGGATTGACAGTGTGTAATATAGAACACAAGGATGACAGGATTCTCCATCTCCTCTGTCACATGTCATTATGAATTTTGTACTCAAGGCTGTGGCTTCAGTTTCTTACCTGAGATATGATAAGATTTCAGAAGTACTGCTGCCACATATGGCCAACACAATCTGTTCCCACAGCTGGGCATGTGCTTTCAGAAGGGTGACAAGCTAAATTGCTTTGTCATATTTGTAACAATTATATGTAACTGGCTTTGTGACATTTGGTCATGATTGAAAAATTACTGAGAAAAACTTGAAGAAAAATAGAAAATCCTTGAAATAAAGTTTTAAAAACTTTAAATTATAGAAAATAGCAAAAAATATTTTGGAGGGGGGAAGTACACAAGGAAAGTTATTTCTAACCAACACACCAGCTGGTGGAAGGTGAATATGTTAGATGGTGAACGTGGAGCAGTATCTAGAACTTGAAAAACGTGTCAAGAAATAAAAACATGGCAGAAAATAAAAGAATACCAATAGTTCCAGCACAGAGAAAAAAGAGGAAAAAGCAGTAGATAATGGAAAATGATCCACATCTGTGTCCATGGAGAAGGAATATACATAAGCCCATCCATAGCAAGGGGCTGTGAGTCAGAGATGCAAGGGTGGTCTGTCAGTCCTGAGCCTCTCACACTCAGGGACACAGGAAGCACAGAACAGAATCTCACCGAGACTACCAATCATATAAAATATGTGGGATTAAGTGGAAAATTGTGTATTCTGTTGCCTCTATAGGTTAAATGCCTTGCATACATACAGTGCATCTTGAATACTCACTTTCCTGTGCCACAACAGTGTCCTTTCTAACAGTGCTGGCAATCTCACTGCCTTCCTGAATATTGCGGCAAGGGCAGGACTTCACCGGCTGGAACAGATCAACCTGCACAGCCAATCCTGCCTCTCCTGGCCCATTGGTGCTACCAGACTCCCACCACAGCTGCACATGTACAGCTGCCACTGACTCATAGCATCACTCAGTTTGGATGAACCCTTGAAACACATCTGGTCCAATCTCCTGCTCAAAATCAGGTTCAACACCAGGTTCAGGTTTTTTGGGGCTCTGCACAACTGGGTCTATCAGGACAAGGGTGCCCTCTGACAATACTTTTGGGTTTCCTGATGTCAAGGCAGGAGTGGAGAAAACAAATGAAGAGCAGGTATGACAACCATGACTTGATAAAATAAAGTACTTATTAATAATGAGGAGAGTAAATGTGGGACAAGGCCCAAAATCCCAAACATGATAACCAAAGGAGCAAGTTCTTTTTGGAAGACAGTGGTTGAAGACCCAGACAAAGGAAGGTCTAGGGCATAAGTACAGGGTAAGAGGGGCACACTTGAGGTTAGGGTCCAATGGGTATAGGGGGAAATGGTGCAGAGGTGGAGTAAGGGAAGGCAGGGACCAACAGAGTAGGTTGGGTGGAATATTGCATCAAACGAGGGCCAGTGGAGATATAAGGAGGAACATTCTAGAAACTGGGAGTGGAGATAAGTAATTGGGGAATGAGGGTTAGGAATATTGTATGAGGCATTAACATAAGAATTCCCATAACTCTTAGTAACTTTCTTTTGGGATCATCACAACTTAAACAAATGCCTCCCAGGGTTTAGGGTTGGGGTATAATTCTTCTTAGGTGATGGTTGCCTGGCCTGGAATACTGGCCAGACTGACTCCCACATGGGTCTTTGAGGGAAGAATTGTCACCAAGGACAGAGATCTACAACCTCTAAAATGGCCAGGTTAAAGCCCCTGTCTCCCTTCTGTTGTAACAATTCACTTCAAGCCCTTTCCTACTCCCTGCAAAAGTGGATGTGCTTCCCCGTGCTCACTCAACCCTCCTCATACTACAGTACAATAAGGGAGTGAGAACAGAGAAATCAGGAATTAAATGGAACTCAGCCAAGGCGAAGACTATATTCAAAAAGTAGTAGCACTGCTATGGCCATGATGAATAAAAGGAAGGCATAGTGCTAAAGACAAATCTTTTACTAAAACCAACTGGGATGTCAGGGAAAATAAATAAACATTGGTATTTCCTGCCAACAAGTATATCATAAATATAAAATATGTCCTTCAAAAATCAGATACTTGTTTGAGATTCTTTGTTCTTTATGCATATTCTTGTACTTCCATCCTTGCAATTTTACAATTGCAATGTTGTTGCAGCTTAATGGTCTAAGGAAATTTTTCTGCATGTATATTACATTAAATAACTCTATTTTTTAAACACAGAAGAGAATCCTGGTGTTTTGTGGCCAGGGAAAATATAAAAAATAACTGAAAGTAAATTTTGAAATACACTTAAAACAGATAAATTCTTGAAAGTGCGGAACACCTACACCATATGCTCCATGTAACGTGAAGATTGCAGAAGATGTAAGCAGTGGCTGGTGAGGATTTCTTTTTTTTAAATAAATGAAAGCTTTTTTGATCTTATCTTTTTTTCCAAATAGTAAAATTTACCACTTATTCTCTCCATCCTTAATTTTTAAAGAGAAGTTAAAGAAAAGATGAAAAATATGTAGGCATGTTTGAAAATAATTATTTTCTATTATATGAAGGTAATTTTTCAATGAAAAAAATGTTCATATTCCACACATATTTCAGTTAGCATATTAGTGGTAATATTCATGAGTGGTAATAAAGATCTACAGATTACTTAAATGAAAGTGGCAACAAACTTGAAATGTGCTTCTATTTCTTCATAAATACAGAAAAATGTTGCCTGTGGTTTTTGTGAGTAATATATGTGACAGTACACATAGAACTATAAATATAAATACAAGAATAATGCAAGTTGTTTGGAAAAACTTAGAGCTGTGCGTTGATGGGTCAAGTATAAGTGGAATCCACTGTTCAGGAATCCACAGAGGACCAGGGTAGGTTTGACATTGTGTTTCACTGTTGCCAAACAAAAGATGCTCCCCTTTTATAAATCCTTGTTAAAAGGGCTTTTTCCAAAGAGCTATGATTCAGCCTGATCTTAAGAGCACTTCTCTTGTTACCCGCTCTCAGCTTGTCTAATCAGGGTCCTTGTAGCTTGAGTGGCAAGGCCAGTCCAATTTTATTCCTCCATAAAAGCATAGCTCAGGTAGAATTATCCCAATGTCATCATTGATGCTACCCTTTCACCAATTTCTGGTTCTTGTTTCTTTTTTTCGAATATTAAATAAAACCTGGTGTCTCAGTATATATTGTAACTTCTGCACAGATTGCATTTATTTCAGAATTCTGAGACAACCATGTGCCCAATGATCATATTCCCTCCACAGATACCACTATGGTAGCTGATACAGGTTTGGAGGTGAAGATAATGGAACCAGAAAGTTTTATGGTAATAATAGATCTCTTTCTCTTCATTACAGGAGGCATTCTAATTCATGTAATGTCCCTTCTCCAGCAGAGGACTCCAGCAGATTGCCCATTTTTGAGCTCAGTATTAATTATGCTTACTAGTGATTCTGTAGTTGAAGGTCCCATGATAAACTCCTATTTTATTTTTAGGGGTTCATAATTCATCTTTAAAAGCCCACTTTGGACTGAAATATGTCACCACCATCTAACACCGACTTATCTGACCCAGCAGTAATATATGATATATATGGAAGGAAGAAGCCGCACTTTGAATAATTCAAGGTGATTATCTCATGTGCAAAATCATTCTTTTCATGTGCATGTCATCAGAATGGCCATATAACTTTGCAGCTAGCATTGACAGGCTGCATCTCATTATAGAACTATGTCAATAAACAGGCTGGGTCCTTTAACCTACTTTTTCTTCCCGATACAATTTGCATACCAAGAACTGAATTAGGTATTTTTTAAAAGTCAACAGAAAATGTGGGAAAAACTAAATCTATCAGCCTTTGGACATTCCCAGTGGTAGCAAGATTTTTAATAGGAATCTTAAATTGTATGTCACCAAAGGAAAAATCATCTCTTTCGACTCTTGTATAGTGGTTTTTATGTGAATTATGCAGTTATTTGATTTCAGAGCAGAGTTACAGCTTTAGAGGACAGGTATGTGCATCACAAGACCTGACACTAATGAATCTTGATCTCAATAAAATCATTGGATTTAGCACTCTTTTTCCAACCTATAGACCCAGTTCAAAACTGAGTATTAACTTCTTTCTGCCAAAGAATACAAGTAAATTATAAATCGATGGAGCCTGTAGCTGTCAAAGCAGAATCATCAGAATAATGATTAAGCTGCCCTTTGTAAAAAGGAAATTAAGCTTCTACTTAATCCATCTTCATCCCAAGAGATCATGAATTAATTCTCTCTGCATTTTTTCCCCCAATCCCAATAGTGATGGGGAGCACACCAGGTGCCCACTGAGAGCTGGGAGCCATTAACCCAGCCTGAGATCTACCAGACTATGAGATATAACAGATTCTTCTCATTTTGTTTGTAAGCTTATCTGCTAGCCTTCCCAAAAATTTATATTGTACACCAGGAAAAGCCCTCTAAAAATGCAAGGATGGAAATGTGGATGGAGTTATAGCAGTGGAAATAACCATGCTACAGAGAAGCAGAGATCTTTTCTTCTCGAGAAACTATTGAAACATAGTTTTGGTTCTCCATTTACTAGCTTTCACTTCAATCAGCTTTCACAAAATGAGGTAATGCTTTTGAATAATTTAAATTCGAAATTAAGTAGTTGCAACACTGCTGTTATACCTATCTCTTTCCCACCTTTTCCTATTATAATCTTCACTTCCATCATTTTTTTATGTTACTGGACAGAAATGCTTCAGTGAAAAATGGCAGTTTATATATTTGCTGACCGTTTGACATTGATTCCCCCTTTTAAAGTGCACCATGTACTTTGCTCATTCCAGAGCACATTCCAGAGCTTCTCTTAATCTGTACATAGTGCATATCCTTCCCGGATAATTCGGTTTTCAGACATTCTTTGCTCTGATGAACTAGATCATCAATAATTCTGTATTTTTCGTTTGGGTATAGACTTACAGGATAGGTCCATAACTGAGATATGGCACAGTACACTTCACTTCCAAAGCTCTCTGAACTACAACTATTGAGACAAGAGCACTAATATTTTAAATGTATTCCTGTAGTATTAGCCTTCAAGTAGATGTATTACAAGGACTTCCCAAAGAAAAAATAATAGTAGAAATTTTGCTAACTATTAAGAAATACCAGGGAAGGCAGTAAATATCCCAGCCAAGCACTGTATTTTTAAAATATATGGACAAAAACTATCTTAAAAGAAGATTCTTCAGGATTCTGCAGTCTTTCGCAGTCATATGCAATGCTTATTATTTCATGGCTTCTACTTGAACCGGTATGATTCACATAAAATTTTGTTTAGAATTTAATTTTAAATGGTTCAAGAGTATTGAGGAACATTTAAAGAAAAGAATTGTAGCAGGTGAGGAACTGAGATGAAATATTCTTCTTTATGGAGGGATAATTATGTATTGACAGTAAAATGTGTTTGATTTTTCATAAATGTTTTAATTTAATAAATCATTCCTAACTGCTGATCAAAATGTAAGTTTAAAAGCATAGAGATTAGTACAGTCTAATAGCATCTTCCTGAAATTATTCCATTATCTCTTTTCGTAAAGTTCAGATTTAAAAACCTTGCTTATTCCCTATTGTTATTGGATGATAGGATGCTGTATAGAATAGTTTCAAAAGCTGACAACAAGATGTACTTAATAGTTTGAAATGGTACATTTTTCTCATTAATAAAAATAGCAGTTATTCTTCATTAATAAAAATATTTGAAATAATTGCTATCATACTCAAAATGATCAGTGTAAATTATAGTCAAAACATATTTAAAAATATTTTAAAGTATTCCAGGATCCTGAGTAAATTTAAGAATCACAAATTAATTAACATTTTAGGCTTCATTTTATTCCCCAAATATGAAAGCTGTTCAGAGGTTCAATTGAGGTTCAAAGCCTCATTTACTCATTCTCAAAAGGATGAATTTAAATTTCTGAAAAAAAATTATCCAAAACACTGAACAGCTGATAGTGCCACTATTGCTATAATACAGTTCTCTGATGTTTTCTCTTTTCCCATTAGATCAATACTATGTGAAAAAAACAGAAATACCAAGGAAAGCCACCACTGATATCATCAGACAGCTCTTGTTTCCTCAACAATTCTGTACACAGGATGAAGAATCACTGCTTGAGTGCAGTGGTTATTCTGGCTTAATGAAGCTGATAAGGGGAAAGCAAGAATCTTCCTTTAGCAGTGCATGTGTTCTGGCTGGCTCTGTCTCTTACATGTTTTGCTTTTAGGGAAATTGTCCTCATCTAATGTTGTTCAATGTCACTTTATCAAAGCTCTTATTTGAGGAACTTGTTGAGAAAATTAGAAGTGATGAAGTAGCCTAAGGAAGTAATGCCAGAGTGCACAGGAGATTCTGATGTGAAGCCCTGTCTTCCTAATTGTTATTATGTTTACAAGGACGCCCTTAAAAGAAAAATTAATGCCTTGTTCACACCTGCTGTAAAAGATGCTGCAAGTCTGGAGCTTGCTTAAATCATTCTTCCTGCAGCAAACTACAGAATGAAACTCAGGCCATTTAATTTCCAAATAACAGTAATTAAAATGAGTCACATCATCAGAGTTTGGCAGGGCTACAGCTTTCTTTTATTTTTTCATTTTCACATAAATTTCAACGAAGGTCAGATTTGTTGGGGGAGGAGAAGAACCTGCCTGCTTTTGTGCTCACAGGAGGTTAAAATATGACTTGTTCACAGTGTCCCTCATAGTTCAGGACTTAATGGTCCTTGACGGGGATAACCTAGAAGTTAATTTTACTTTGTGTCCCAAAAGCAGTCATTGTCACTGTAATCCTTCTTGCAGGCTGAAGGGTATCTTCACCACCTGATCAGACTTTCAATAGCAATTGATGAGCAATATCATCAGCCAAGAAGCACTTTCCTTGTGTTTTCTGGCAAAAGACAAAAAGAAAAAGAAAGAATTGTGCTAGTATACCTTTTCATAAACGTAATCCTTTTCAGTGCTCCTTACTTTAAATGTGAGATTTTGCTATTTGTAAAAATCAAAGTCAAGTATTGCAAAATAAGAAGCTACTTCCTCTTTGTTTTCCTTTGTATTGTTCGAGGCCTGCCAGGGAGAAGGATGAGTACATAATGGAGATCTACACCTTCTTTCCAGACTTTTTATCCAGAGAAAAGGAATACTTGAAGCCAAAGACCAGCACTATGAAGAAGACCTTTTCTCTAATCTGACAGCAAAGTGTCCATTGTACAAAAAAACCTCAAAATAAATTGATTTCATGACTGATAATCTCTAACTAAGCCAGTCTGGATAACACATCTTTGAAACATATGCACATATGATTTCTTACTTGTTTAAACTTTTCCAGATTCAGGGATTCTATATGTGGCAGGCTGGGCTTTGGCAGAAGACCTGCCCTCCACCCCTGATCAAAGTCCCGAGCAATAAATCTTCTCAAGTCAACATTTGTAAAAGTATTTTAATATAAGCATAACAGAATGCATTTTTTTCTTCCCAGAATTCTGTACTAAAACTGACAAATCTCATGTTTAATTTTGTATTCAGAATTCTATGCTATAACGGATTTCCTCAGCTGGAGTCAACAACAAAAGCACTGGCTTTAGGACAGCTCTGACACTGCAGCAGCAGGGCATTTGTCTCAACAAAACTGCACTAAATGATGTAAAGTTATGGCAACAGGAAACTTTGCTGTAAAATGGATTTCTTATGTGATTCCATTAAATTCTGTGGAGATTAGACAGAATCACTTGAATTGTTTGAGTTATAGAAAAGAATCCCTACCTTCAAATTTCTCTAATTGTGAAAGTATTGCTTCAATAGCAGCTATGATCCTAACCTTATTTTTCAAAGAAAATGCCTTTATTTTTTTTTTTACCCCAGAGAAGATGTTAGCATTATAATTATATTTATTCTTATGAATGCTACTTTCTGTTGGGAAGATTTACAGGGTATTTTGGTGGGTTTAGCCATTCTAATAGTTCTTCAAGGACATGTAGGTCCAGAAACATCTCTGTGAGTAAGGTAAGATATTTATTAGAATTTTCAAAATAAAAAATCATTATGAAAATTGTTTCAATTCTGTTGCTAGAGAAGTCAACCTGACTTCTTTGTCCTAGAAGGACCAGTCTTGCCTACTTAAACAGGCTGGTAAGACTGACAGGGATTTCAGCAAAGCCCCTGAAAACAGCAGATCATCTGCACAGAGAATAAATTGGTGCTGTGGCTGACAGGTCTACCCTACCCATGTGTAGGAGCTGCCAGACCAATCCTAAAATGTCCTTTGGCATTTGAGGAGGGGTCCACCTCTCAAATTTTGCACTATAGGAATTGAATGAACATGAGAATTACATTTTACTAAAAGATGTTTAAATCTTAAATAAAAATCAATTAAAAATATATCTACAAATGGGTGGAATAAGTTTAAATACGCTGCATGCTAGAAGTGTTTATCACAGCTGATGTCATTAGAATTAAAGCTGTATTGCTTTGTATAACTAAGAGTAAACATTCCAAACATGGTTCAGATTGTTTTCTGTCACAGCAGAAAGTTTAGGTCCATGTAACATTCTCCTAACTATGATAAAACCTTCTGGCCTTGAAAGAAAAGAAAATACATTTCTTGATCCATGTTACCCTTGGTAACTGATAGCATCACTTTATGAGTATTAGTGACTGGAAAGGTGAAAGCAGTTTGTGTGTTAAAGTGGAAATAGGCAACTTTTTTTCCAATTACATGAAAATGGAATCTTTACTCTCATCAGCTGGTATGATAGAGATCAGCTTCTCTCAATAAGTCAGTTATCAACCAGTATATGCAGTTAGAACTGGTTTTAAGTATGGAGAAGAGTAAGCAAACAAAATAATTTCTTTTTATACAAAGCAAATAGTACTTGAATAGTCAGCCATGAGGAAAATTCCCTTCCCTGACACTGCTCACATGAGTGAGGATTATTCAGTTTCACAAGGCCTGTCCTTGAATTGTTTTTCACTGGAGTCATCTCTTGTAGGAGATTAAGACAAAGAAGCATTTAGCAGTACTAGGAATGATCAAGAATATTCCCTAAGATGAAATTTCATCGAAGTGATAATAACAGACTAAAGATGTAAAGAAAAAAAAATGCAAAATATTCCCTAAGGATGCATATAAGCAAAATAGAAACCATTATCATCCCCTTTGAGCTCCCCTACTATTTCCAGTTTGGCTGCAGTTGAACAATATAAATTTCCAATTCAAACACTATTTGTCCTTCTGAACACACAAAATAGAATTAATATCATTATGACAGGAATAACAGAGTAGAATATACTGAGTGTGAAAATGAAATATGACCTGGTTTGATGTAAAATAATGTCTCCCAGCTCAGTGCTCCTGCTCACTGACACAGCCCCCCTGCAGCTGTGGGGTTTTTTATGACTGTGAGCAGGTTCATGTGTCCAGCACTAACACTGAGCACACTCAGCAGCAGGAAGAACAGCAAGGGTGACTGCAGGGCTGTGAATTCCTCACAGCTCCATCATCCCTGTGCCAGGCTCAGAGCCACCCAGTGTCCCCAGAGCTGCTCTGGGCTCTCTTTCTGCTCCACACAGGTGGGTCATGCTGTAAGATGGAAGGAGCTCACAAGGAACAGGATGATAGGTGGGCTTTTAGCCCCTTACTGTATAACATTTCAAAAACTATTTAAAGTGAAGAAGAGGGAAAATGTAAGTATTTTTGCAGTACATGCTGGAAGCTCCTCAATTTCTCCTCTTTTCTCCATTAGGTCCTTCATTAAAGCAGGCACTTCAGTGTCCTGGTAGCTGTCTGCCAGTGGGCATCAGAGCTCCTCTGAAGGAGACTGCTAAAGTGGGGTCACATTGCTATCTTCTCTTAACACTCCTTCAGAAGTTATTTATAGGAAACTAATTGTCTTTGAGATGTCTGTCCCCTGACAAATTTAGATAAAATTGGTCAATGAACTGAACATGATTATAAATTGACATATGAGGGTATATAGGCAGCTACAAAGAGGATGCAAGCCTTAGGAAACCAAGCTAAAAAAAAAAATTAAAGTGAGACTGTGGAATGATGAACAGAAATTAAGGGGGCATTTTTTTCCTTTTAAAACAAGACTTAATAGATTTATTAAAAAAAAAAAAAAGTATGGACCAGTTATACAACAGAATGAGGAAAACAGAGGAGGCCAACTAAGCCTTACTGTTTTGAAGGACAAGAGAGCCCTTTATGAAAACACAAGGTAACAAACCCAAAATAGAATGTGCTTGAAGTAAATTACTTAGATTTTTAAAAGGTTCCAACATACAAAAAACAACATTTTCAATTGCGTAGCTGAGATGACAATTACAGTAATTATTTATCTTAATAATTTGGAGAATAAAATAGTGTCATGATCCAAAAAAGTCAGTCTTTTCAGCATGATATATTGTAAGCTCATATTAGTTGTGTTACAAAGCCTTGGAGCTTCACGTGAAGCTGGCTGTGGGCTGAGCCAGCACACAGGTGAAGATGGGGAGAGCTGTGCCCTGCCTTGCTTTGCAGGTCCTCTCCCTCAGCTGCACCCTAAGACAGCAATACTCAACAGTAAATTTTAGGAAACAGCACCCCCGTTTTTATTTTCCTTGTTTGTAACAGCAGGCACATCCTGCTACACTGCCATGAGCTTCATTGTTTAATAAAGAATTCAAAGGGTTTGAAATAAACAGCACTTCTCCTTTGCAAGAAAGAACACTTAGGTTTGACTGCTGAAACCACAAATTTTGATTATTCTTGGAATTACAACTTTTTCATTTTATTATGGACAATTTTTGGGGTTTATTGTGGATAACACATACTTCTGAAGACAGCAGAGAAATACTATTGAAACCTCCTCTAGTAGAGCATTTTGGAAAAGTCATCATAGTATTTTGACTGACTTCTACAGTGTTCTCATATTTACACTAAGATTGGTATTATCTTATTTCATGCTTCATTTTGACCTTGTTCACCTGGATACCATGAAAGCAAGCTTATTATTTTTCCCCCTGACAAATGTGCTGAGGTCATTACGAAATCAATCACAAGCACTAATAGAACTTCTTCAAATGAAAATTGTCTCTAAAACAAATTGTGATTCTTCAGTATATTGTGGCATTTGTTTTATGCTTCTGCATTGAGTTCCTAGTTTTATGCAATCTGCTCTTTGTTAGTCTCCTGTGATCTTCTAAACTTTGCTGTTTAGTGCCTGAAGGAACAAATAAACTGACCTTTGTGTTCCAATCTTCAAATTCATCCAACCTACAGTATACCTAGACACAAGCCAAAATCTATTTTAAATTACTTATGCAGTTACAGAAAAAGTTGCTTGCGAAATCTGAAACTGTATTAAGCACCTCAAGAATCTCAATAATTATTTTTTCATTGCAATAAAACCCTCTTTCACATTTTATATGAATAGGGGGGAAAAAGAAGATATTTTTCCTGGGTTTGAAAACATATAATTGTTGTCTTTTTGGTTGTCTTTTTTGTAATTTTTGCTCCCAATTTCTTTACAAGAACTTAAAACTGTAAAACTGAGGGTTCCTGAAGTAATGCCCTCAATGCTTTTTTAAAGAATTAATTTACTCCTTAGAAAAAAATATAAATTTACCTGTTGGTTTACTTTTATTACCCATCTAATCCCTATCCATTTGAAGCATCTCAAAATATTTATGTATTAATTCTCACGACATTCTGCAAGCTAAAGAGTGCTATTATATTTATTTCACAAGAGCCTCAGGCCATAGAAGTGTGTTTCAAAGCAAGCAACTAAAAGAGCCTCCAAATCACACATAACTCAGTGCCTTAAATATTTGTATCTCTATTAATTTTTGTACTCTCTTAAGATGAATAAAAATTGTGAGGCAAAGAAAATAAAAAATCAGTGGATTAACACTGTTAATCTATTCAGCTTTGGTATTTCTATTAATTCTTTTCTGGTTAACCTTGTAAGAAGCAGGCGATAGTGAAAACAAAATCTTAGCATAAGTGGCAGAATAGGCTAATTTGAATGGGCTTTTATATTTTGCTCACAGTTTAAACAAATGCAAATGTTATTCTGAAGGAATTTTGAGGTCAATTAAAAATATTTTTTTAAAAAAATTGAATAATTTAAAAAAAAAGGAGAGGAAAGACAATCTAACCTCAATGTCATTTCTCCTCCAGTACTAAGACACTCAGAAGCTGCCATTAACCCACCATAAGATGTGTAACTCTTACATGAAGAGCACCAATAGACTCTGTGATTCTTTCAGGATGGAACTGTAAGACTAGGATTTCTCTGCAGCTCACAAAAGCAGTGTTGGACTTCACTTTAAGAAACTAAAGAAACTTGTGGTGTAGATATTCAAGTAATATCTTACTGTTTAAAATTTCTACTCATGGAAAATACAAGATAAATGCGAGCAACCACATGTGAATCTGGATTTCAAGTTATAATCTGATGGATTTCAGCATGGGATCAGGGTCCTCAGATGCCATAAAGCAGCTTTTCTCACCCCAGTTCCAACATTTCCAACATCAGTAGTGTGCAAAGTTGCAGCTTAAGAAATTTTTTTCCATAAAAATTTATTTATTTTATTATTTGGACAATTTGAATTTTTTTCACTCTTAGGTGTAGCTTTGATTTTAAACATACACAAAATTCAGTAGCTTTGGATCTTGGAAAAAGAGAAGCACTTTCAGTTCTGCCTTTGACTATACCGCTCAAAAAGACATAGCTAGACAAACAAAAGAAAAAAGAAAAAAAAACAAAACCAAACCAAAAACTTTAATTCATCACCATATTTTCATCACCAGAGGAAGACTGGGCACACTGAAAAACTAGCAAGTACACTTTGCTGCTATCTAGCTATGCACTTACCCTCCCACCTGCCTGTAATGGCCAGCATGGCCATGAGGTTGAGAAGGGATGAGACAGGACGTGCAGAGTGTGTCACAGAGGGGACAGCACACATCTGGGAGGGAACAGCAGTGCAGCACGGCCACAGGGTGTCATCTCAGAAAAAGGCATCCCACTCACACAGGGACATCACAGGCATGCCCAGCACCTTTTGGAATGTGCACAGATCCTCCATCCTTTGCCTTGGTGTGCTGCAAGGAAGGAGACAGATATAAAAATGTGCCCCTTCCTGGGTACTGGGCTCTTTCTTGCTTGCTTCTTTCTGTTGTGTATACCTTGAAATCAGGGAGTCACTTCACAGACATTTCCAGAAGGCTGCAGAAAAGACCTTCAGATCCAGAACTACATTGAAGCATTTTACAGACTTCCATTGGAGACAAAAGAGGTGAAGTTAAATAACTTTAAATTGGTTTATCTTGTCAAATTCCAAAGAAAAAGGGCCAATGTCAGAAGGTCTATGTCATCATAACTGCCAAAGATTTTTTAATACCTTACACAAAATTAGAGAACATATATATCTTGAGAGAATGAAAGAACACAGGTTTTTCATTAAGCAATTTGTTGTGGAAGTTCATCTGCATATTGCACTTCCAAGCTCTGCTCCCACAAAACTGAGATGACATGAAATCATATTGCCCTGTTCCTTTATATCCCTGATGAGAAAAGGAAGTCATTGCTAAAGCCCATTCAGTCAAGCCTGCTGCCAAATTCCTATAAGAAATCTTTCCCAGGAAAATGACTCACAAGGAAACCAGAAAAAAGTAACAATTAAATGCCAAAAATGTTTCAAATCATCACTGGTCAAGAATACGTTTCTGGGACAGGATGACCCAACAACCTTATTTATAACTTCATAAATTAGACTAAATTATTATTATTTTTACTGCCTATTGCTAGTCTCTGCAAACACTGGACTCCAAGAGAGTTTTCATCTCAAAGAGTTTGCTGGCTAAGAGCAATTTATTTCTAAAAAACAACAACCAAAACAAACAAACAAACAAAACAAAAAAACAAACAAAAAAACCCAAAAAAACCCAAAAAAAAAATGTGAGTCAAATCTATGACATTGCTATAATTAAATTCATAATTCACACAAAAGGCTCTTTTATTGATAATTACTTAAAGAGTTTAAAAATATTCATTAAAACACTTTGATTTCTAAGAGATAATACTCATTAAATTATTTTCTCCCTAATTTTCTTCTTTTATACATTTTTTATATTTTGTAATAGCCTGAAGCAAAACAATCTGGACTACCTAGATTTATTTTGTTTTCCTAAAGACTTGAGTTGTAATAAGATTGGAGAGCAATGGGTGGAATGCAAACTTTTTTTCCCCTGAAGTTTAAATTAAGATTTCTGTTTTGCTCGTTTTACAAAAGTCTATTTATGTTCAGTAGAGCAAATATGTTACTCAAGAGAGTCGAGTACAGATGAGATAGAGCTGTGAGTTTACCACCCTAACAGGGCATTAATCCTACACATATAAGGGATTTGTGTTTTTTCCCACATAATAGTCTGGAAAAAATATTATTACTGGAGTTCTTTTCATTATTATTTTCATCCCAGAGGACCAAGCTGGCAAGGGTTTCACAAAAATGTATTTTGAGAAAGTTCCTTTCTTGTAAAGATTACAATTTAAGTAGAAAAGAGAGAAATTAGAAAGGGAGGTCTGACAATAGAGACATTACCCAGAGTTTTGCAGAATTTTTATAGTGTTTAATTATTATATTTATTTGTATCTCATCCTAACAGCAGCTCTGTTCTAAAACCAAGAACAATAATGACTAAATCTTGTATCTGAGATTTCACTGAATGCTGAGAAACAACTGAAATTTTTGTTTGTGTGTGTGTGCATTGAGTCTTACTCAGGCTGAGTCTTACAGAATAGCATGTGGGATTTGTTGGGGGTGTTTTTCAAATATCAAATTTCAAATGTCTCATGGAATTTCTGCTCTTGCAATTTTTGGCCCAGGGAGTACATCCTGCATGAGCCCAATCACAAATCATAGCTTGGAATTATAACATATGTGGGCCATAGACACAAACACAACATCTCTGAGGCCATTACATGCCTATCACTGTCACTGGAATTTTAAAAATGTTTGAAGAGGAATAACAGACAGATGGCAAACTCACAAAAGCTGTGTTTGGCTAGGAAGCTATACTGGAAAACTCAAAAAATGTACCAAACTCTAGTGTCTTGAAGGATGGTTCTTTTTCCTTTGGTTTGAGTTTTGAATTAAGACATGTCAGGAGCAGTGATATCACCTGAACCTGTTAGATGAGTCCTAGTCAGTTTGTAAGTCCTGCATGTGTTGAGTCCTAAAGGTTTGGATATCCCAGATGAGATGCTGGGCTCTACAGTGCATACATGAAGATGTTACCTCCTCTTATCAGGTTGTGGCATGGTATCTGTGTCCAGCCACAAGGGACTTAGTTGTCATCCTTCAAAAACCTTTTAAGAAAAGAATATTTTAGAATCTTCAGAGCCATATGCCTTCTGGCATGAACTTCAAATAAAGCACCAGCTCATCTTAACAATATGGCATCACATGGAACTGTCCATTGAAATTTTAGCAGTATATTTGAAATGCCTAAAGGGTATTCTATAGATAATATAAATAGGCCAATAGTACTGTAGAGCTTGGACTGGAAAGTGATTCACTCCCAGATACCCTTACCATTCTACACACTGCTGATAAATCAGGCGCAAAGGAATTGGTGATTCAAATTAAAACTTCTTTCAAGTACAAGATACACTTTACCATTGCTGAATCCTGAAGAAAGGTAGTTTAGCTGTGAGAAATCCACCAGACTTTTTTTTTTAATCAAATGTAATAGTATTAAGTAAATTATAGTTGTACATTCCTGGTTCCATAATGGAAGGAAAGCAGGGGAGAGATTCACATTCAGCATGCTTATACTGCCTCCTGCAAAAAAGGATGCACACCAACATGTTCCCAGGATACAAAAGGCTAAGACATTCAAGCACTCCTAATCAAACTTTTAAGGAAAACATCCACTGTCAAAGTGATCTTTTCTCTCTTCTCTCACCTCCCAGGTGAACAGCTAGGGAGCAGATAGGCAGGTGAGCTGCCAGTGAGACTGATGTACCACCAAGATTTACTGTAGATTCCCTGTTCACTTATACTACATTACCTGTCTTAACACTGGAAAACATCTCAATCCCCAACAGCCTGGCCCTTAGTTTCCATTTAAGTTTCAGTTTTCATTCAAATAAAAGGATTACATAGCTATAACTGTCCTTTACTCATCCTGATCTACAAAACAACCCACTGTACTCAGCACATTGTCTAAGGGAACTCCAGTCCAGTGTTTAGCAAAGGGCCCTGTGGGTTGGAAGGCACCACTGGGACCAACATGCTACTTGAAGGAGGTCTGGTTACAGCAGGTGGCTCTGGGCTGTGTCCTTTGCACTTTTAAATCTCTCCTGGTTGGACTTTGTACTGCTGATCATCCCAGTTTTAGCCCAGGAGTCCAGACAATTTGCAACTCACCATCCAATCTATAACTCACCACCCAATCTATAATTCACCATCCAATTTATAATTCACCAGTTAAAGGATATTATAGGAGATCCTGACAAAGGTCTTGCTAAAGGCAAGGTAAACATCCACTACTCATCAACACTGTCAGCCCCTCAGAGAAATCAGGCTAGTCAGGCATAGTCTCCCCTTAGCAAATCCACCTTCATGTTTCATGGGGCAGGAAGCAAAAAATATTGGTACCCCAGAGACTGAGGATAGACTGAGCAGCCTGTGGTTCCCTGGATTTTCCTTCTTTCCCATCATCTTTCCAAGAAATTCTTTTCTCTAAAGGATGCAGGGAAACCAAAATTCTGCTAAGTAACAGCACCCAAAATTCGTACCTCCAAAATTCCTGCTTGCTTTCAACTCACCTCTGAAAACACCTGAATCTACTTTTATGAATACTTCTTCACAGGAACATAGAAGCTACTTGAAGGCATGCTCAAAAAAAACCCTGTGTTGGACAGTGTCTAGCTGAAAACTGAAAAGTCACTTCAGTAAAGTCCCAGCTACTTCCCTTTCCAAACTCAGTTAAACATGTGAAGCAGACTTCACAAATTATTACTTGTTCCCTTTCACCTGGAAGTTTCTTGATTAAAACTCTTATGCACAATGGGAATTACACAGATTTCCTCTTCTGCCTGAGGAAATCAAAGCTGTATATATAATTTCTACCAGAGCTGTGTCTATCCTGCTCTTAAAGCACTACATAGATAGAATTCTTTTGACTTCCCAAAACAATTTGCTTTATTGGTACACAGTTCTCCATCCTTTATTTTCATCTTTTTTTATTAAAATTTAAGACAATTACTTGTTTCCAGAATGGAGAATACTACACACACTTGTGGATTTCCATACCAGGAATGTAAGAATCACTTTGATCATCCTGTTACCTTTCTGTGCACACTCTCTATACTTTGAGCAGTGTCCAGAGTTGGATGCAGCCAAGCCTCCACTATGCTGAACAAAGATGGAACAGTCTTTGACAAGCCTTAAGAACAATAGCCTCGCTTATGCATCCCAATTTGTAGTATGCCTTTTTCACAGCATGGCATTCCTGACTCATACTGAATTTGTCCCCCACTGCTGTCCTCAGAACATTTTTGATGGTCTGGTGCTAGCCAGGAGTTCCCCACATGAAACATTAATTCTCTCCCTCTTTCTCTCTGTTTTGTAGAGTTTGGGTTTGGGGGTTTTTGTCCTTTGGCATTTTGAGTTGGCTTTTTGGCTGTTTTTTTAAGAAGTGGAGAGGGACGGGGGGACGTGTCTCAGGGGTTGTAGGGGATGCCACAGTGTTTGATTTTAAAGGTTATAAATGCAGTTCTTCAAGAGGGATTTAAGCCTGTGGAACCCAGAAGACTGAGATGTCTCTGTACAGCACAGTGGTGAATTATTCACCTGTGTCTCTGTTACTGAAATGATTCTCCCACAACAGCGTTTTGAAAATAAAACTCTCAAAGTATCTGGAGACTCAAAGGCTCTGCTGAAGCATCTGGTGCACTTTGTGTAGGGCACTGTTTCCTGAACCACAAAGACTGGACCTGGTTACCTACTCCTCTAGGGATAAGACATTTTAGTGAAGTCCCCATGTGAGTTGTTTTCAGCTCTATTCACTGAAATTTTAGTAGCATAAAGAAAGCTGCCAAGAGTGAAGTTCTGATGAAAACCACCATTCAGAAGAAATATACAGACAAAAAAAACCTTCTGGATCCTCTGACATTTCCCTTTGAAAGGGTCACATTTGACTCTCTATGACTTCTAGTAACATATGCTTTATTGTAATGAACAATGCATGCCCTGTTTGTATTTAACCTGAAAGTTAAACAGATTTTGAAGTACTAGGAAGCAAGCAACATCAAATATCCTCACTTAAATACCTTACTGCAGTGGCCTGAAATTAATGTGACCCAGCAAGGCTTTGTCTGGAGATAAGGATTTATTTTGAAATTATAAATCTGTTCTTGTCCATGGTACACACACACTATTTTTGCTACTCAAAAAAAAAACAGTATGGAAGGCCCTCATTAACATTTCGCAGTAGGCTTTTTTAAATACAAACTGGAGAAGTTTTTGTCCAAACAAGGGGTGCACCTGGATGAGGATGTGAACTGTTCCAGAGCAGCTGCCTTTTTCTCAGGTGAGAGGAGACGAGGGGATAGGCAGGAATTCACCATCCTGTCTCTTGGCTTCTCTTCACCTTTGGCCTCCAACATTGGCTCCACACAACAGAGGAGCATAAAGGGTGTTGAGCACCTCAGTCTGCCCCTAGATTTGAAGGCAGTTGTGTGTTTTATTTTGGTAAATCTCTGGTAGTTGTGAGTTTGGATGCTGTGACAGCAGTTCTGGGGTGCATTGGCACCCACAGAGAGCTGCAGGGAGCAATGCTGTTCCACACTCCTTTTCCCTTCCAGGTTACATCTTTCTGAAGGCACCCCAGGTGCCAGGAGCTACAGTGACATGAGAGACAGTGTGATCTGATTGAATTAAAGAGGTTAGGAACACATGGTGCATACAAAGACTGCAGAGCCATAAGTTGAAACTGAGGCAGCATCCCCTGGAAAAAGCATTTACAAAAGGCATAAAGATCATTTAGAGAATGAGGGCAGTGAAGAAACATGCTGGTAACCTATGGGCAATCATCATCTGTAATAAGAAAGTGGTGAGAGGAGCTGAGGAACACACATGGCTGGGCAGACACTGCAAGGGTGAGAGGCAGCCGCAGGAAGAGGAGAAATAGGGGATGCAGGTGGAGGGCACAGTGCTGGAGGCACACACCTTTATGGGAGAAGATGCTGGGGCCTGGCACTGTGCTCATATGTGCTAAAACCCTGCTGGAAGTGATGGCTTCCCACACAGTTTGAGTTATGGTGCTGTTGGCCCTGGCCAGCACGATATTTTCTCACAGGAAGCAGTAATTTAGGTATGCTATAGCTAAGATCATGTTTGAATACAATTTTTGAACCATCCTGTCCAAAAGCAGGATGCTGGCCACAACTTAATTGTCTGTGGAGAACAGAGCAGAATGAGTTTTCTTATCATTCAGTCATTAAAAGTCCAAAGAAACACCTCAGATTTTATTCTTTACTGGTGCTGAATAAAACCTTTAAAATTTTTCAAAGGATCCACTGATGTCTTCAACTAATCACTAGTTATTGGCAAGAGTATAAACAGTAGCATTGAAAGTTGCTGGAAGCAGGAGGGAGAAGGGAAAAGAGTGTCAAAGTGGTCCATGATATCTTTCACATATACCATTCCAGAAAAAAATGGAATACTGAACTATGCTGTAAATCCTGCAGCAGCCACATGAAGCACTCCCATTGCTTCCATTTGACCAACTGATACTGTAGAAGGAGCTAATATTTTTTCTGCTTCTCAAAGTATCATGACAGTACAAAAGTGATTAGAATTGCCAGCCAACTGGCATGATGCTAATGTGAGTTCTCCAACTGTGCAGCTGCTGCCCTGGCATGCTCTGCTCTTTAGATAGCAACAGTTGTATATATTAATTATGCCAGCAGGGAGACAGCAAATTTATGACAGTGCTTAGGGGAAACCTGAATGTACCTGGCATTTACACAGAAGAGCTGAAAAGGCAGCAAGCAATGATCTTGTCTTTATACTGGTAATTTAAACAGTTCTTATAACTTAGGCACTCTGGCATAGGTTGAGGTGAGTGAAAATATATTTTTAAGCTAGTGCATAGGTTGAATCCCTTAAAATGCTTTAATTACCTCTCTTCCAAAGCACGTGTCAGCTTGGATAACTCGTGCCTGCAGGATCCTGCTGGCTTGCATCCCTGCCATGGTGTGAGGATGCTCTGCAGATTCCCAGAGGTGAATCCCGGGCTGTCAGGGATCCTCAGGGACTGCCCAGAGCCCCCGTGAGCAGAGGCTGATGGATCCTGGCCACAGGTGGAGCTCCCACTGCTGCAGAGCCCCTGGCAGCTCCCTGAGCCCTGTGCCCACCCTGCTCCCTCCATCCTGCCGCTCGAACAAAGCATCACTCCTGCATTGTTCACTGCAGCAACTCAGCCAAGGAAGCCATAGCAAGACAATAGACATATAACCTGATAACCTTGTTAACTTGGTTGGATCAGAGCCCTTAACAAGTAGAAGAGTTTAGTAAAGTGGAATAAAAATATTACAAATATTTCTTGTCAATGTCTTTTCAGCTGTGCCTTTGAAAACATAGCATTTCTTGTGCTTTTATTTAAGATTAAAGCTAAGCTCAAGGACACTAAACAACATTAACAAGGCCAGAAATTACTTTAAAAAAACCCTACTACAAATGCTAGCTAGAGCAGGCAGACAGATTTCTTCATTGTGTTCAAATATCTGCAAGTAAAATGACATAAAAAGATATAGATGTGCCATTCCAAAAATCTCTGTGCAGTAACAATCTATAATGTGCTGTTTCATATTTTATCAGGACCAGGCTGTGGCAGTGCCAGCAATCCCAAATGAAGGACAATGTGTATTAACACTGCCACATTAGCAAGTGAAGAGCAAATTGGTGATCCCGAGCATATCAATCACCCACTGCTCCTCTCAGAAAGAGTCTGAGCTTCCCTTCCCACAGCAGTTATCCTGATCTGACTGGTGCCCCACAGCAGGATGAAGCCAGAAGGCATCACATCCCACACCACTGCTCCTCCTGGGCTGTGCTTCCTGAGGCAGAATGTGCACACACGTGTGTTCTGGTTAATTAACAACCAGAAATCCATAAATCCCACTTTTCTTCTTCTGTGATTGTTAGTTTGTTCTCCATTACCTAACCATAGTAATTGCATTTTTCATTTCAAAGCTTTCTGCCTTAAAGTTTATTGAAGACGTTTTTAAACACTTGAACAAAAAGTTGTATGCAGTGCTAAATAATGTCTACAAAAACTAGAAAGAGAGAATGTGTTATCTGTGGTCTCAGCTTTCTTGCCTTAGAGGAATCATATATCACATGGGATAGGAATGTCATTGTACTTGTATCATTTCCTAGAGGTTAATGAAGAGTCCAAATGTGAGATGTTATTTAAGCAAGGGATTTTTTTATATATTCAGGGAATTAAAATTAATTAAATTGGTAGCATTTGTTCTATTTTTAGTCAAGATGAGCAGATTAAAAAAAATTCAATTTATAAACAGTTGGAGGAAACCCTTCAACCCAGATTTGTCTGTCTTTTGGTGTTTCTAAAAGTGGCATTAGTTACTAAAAAATAAACTGTTTTCTGGAAATCTGCCTAGTGCTGAGCACTCATGAAAATCAGATAACTTGTCTACATGCCAGAAAATAGATTGAGAGATCTAACTTCAGGCAGCCAGACTTGAAAGGGAAGAATCAATCTTGAGGAATCTTACTGCTACAGTTACATCCATGTAATTTTTGGTGTCAGCATTATTTTTGTAAAAGAAATTGTCTTATTTATCTTAGAGAAGATATTTTAGGAGCTGCTTTCCCTGGCAGAAGGCAGCTGCAGTTATATTGGTAGGTCTGTGGCTTTGCTTTTTTTTTTTTTTTTTTTTTTNTTGTAAAAAAGCAGCACAGTAAAGCCACGAATTTTGAGGAAAAGTAGATAAATTTTTAAATGTATTTTTGGCAGCGGAAGTGTAACTCCCTGGGATGTCCTGATGACACAAATGCCTTTAAGACTGCAATTTTCACCTCTTCAAACTGTGCAACCTGAGCTTGCAAGAATGTGTCTGTGTGTGATGGCAGGACAGGGTCCTCACTGATTTGGATGGGAAGAGAAGGGGAAGCTCCAAATCTGTTTCACACGACCAGAGAGGCAGGGGAAATATCCTAATGGAGCTGCTGGGGAGAGACAAGTGGGCTCGAGTTTCTCTGATGCTTTGGGGCAAGGGGATATAAAATTTCTGAGGGTCTTGTTTAGACACAGCCTGGGACTATGGTCAGGAGAGGGCAAGTGGCCACCCCCTCTGTGCTGCCCTGAGACAGGGAGGGTGGGCACGGCTGGGCAGCCTGGTCTGACACCAAAATCTGCTTGAACCAGGAGCCTTTTATCAGGACCTGCTCTTCACAGGTCCCTTGCATCTTAGTTTATTTTAGGATTGTGCAATGAGACAGTCCTAGAGAAAGGAAGGAATCAGCTTGTTCCCTCTCCTTCCTCTCTCCCCTGTCATGAGCAGGGTGATATGCAAGAAATTATTTAAGAGTCAGCAGATTATTCCAACTATAAAAAGGCAGTTACATAGTAAGCATTTTCCTTCACAAGTTTCTCCTCAGTCTCAAAAACTGGGCCTGAATGTTCTTTGTGTCTTTAATAATCTCATTGTTTAGCAGGAATCTTTTAGATCTTTTATTAATTTCCAGTAGCATACTCTGAATTTTCTGTGCTGAGTACATTATTGAAGCCCTATTTCAAATCACAGAACTTGGGACTATTGAGAAAAAGGCTTTTGGGGGAAGTTTCTTGATTGTATTTTTTAAAGATGACAAAATAATTTAGCACCTTTTTTTTTTTTAAATAAATACAGCTGCTACAAAGTCAATACTATTTCACTAAATCTCTGTGTGCCTTTGCAAAATAATCTTTGCTAATAATCAAGAAACCCAGTGACAGTCTTGATCCACCATGGGTTTAAAATGAATGTTATCCACTTCACCAGAAAGGATAAAATTTCTGCTCCAGCAAGCAACCTTTTGAATAATAGAGATGGGAACTTTCTGAAACCATGCAACAAGCTGCTTAATTTCTGCTACTGTGCTCCAAAACCTTGTAGAATATGAGAATTTTTAGTTGTGCTAATGACGCATCATATGAAAGATTAATGTTTGGATAGCTTTAAATCCCCTGAAACTTCTGCTAAGAAAGAATAACTCTTCACTGAACTGTATTAAATAGTATCAAAATACTTCCACTTTTTAGAAAAATCCCATAGAATTAAAAGAAAATAAGCTTATATTTCCAAATAATTCTTTATTAGAGCTACAGTGTCTGATGGCTTTGTAGTGGATATTTTTAAGAATACTGAGAGCGTTATTTCTTATCCAATCCAATATTATTTGTCATCTATATTTGTTTAACTCTAGACCAATAAAAAAGACTTAATTTTTTACTCCCCTTTTTTTTAATTAGGGGTACATGTCATGAAACAATATATCTGCATGATTTTTACAAGTTCTCTCTTATTATATTTTCCAATACTTGCAAGTCCTGTGTGATTTGAGGAGATTGTTGCTTTTCTCCAAAGTGAAACTGAATAAAATGATATTTACTATATCCTCGTTTAATGTTTAGTGTTTGTCTTAATATTTATTGTCTTAATGAATTACAGGTTCAAAAAACAAAGTTCTTTTCAGCCTTGAATCTTAAGCCTGTAAAAGAAGATTTTGGAAAGAATTTTAGAGTTATTTAACAAATTTGTAAAGTACACAGGAGCCTTCTGCACATTGATATATCCCCTCTGGATTTCAGAAAGGTGCTGAGCATTCACATCTTTTGGGTCTAAAGAGGAACTGGACATACCTTGTACAATCTCTTCCTTGATGGCTCAAGACATGCAAGCTGTCTTTGTTACCACCTTCTCAGGATGCATGTAAATAAAATTTTTGCGTAGATTAGCCAATTGCCTCATTAAAACATACTCAGAGGAAGCTGATATTTTGTAGTTTCTGCTGTAAATTTCTTTACATTATTTTGATTGAAGATAAAAATTAAAATTTAAATTTAAAAAGACATCCCAGAATTAGCTCAGATTTCATGGAGTCTTCCAAGGTTAGTAAGAAAATAGAAGCAACTTCTATTTTCACTACCAATGAATCTTTTGTTGGTGCCTATGTGCAGTCTTTGGACACAGCTAGAAAATAGCACAGGTCCTTCTGTCCCACTGCAGCAATGCTGCTGGTTCCAAACGTGGAAAGCAAAGCAGGAATCTTGACTTATCCTTTTGTTTTGGGATTTTCTTTGTCTGACTAAAGTCTGCCTTTGATAGAAGCAGCTCCAGCCTGAGGATATATAATATATATATAAACATATATAACACCTACACAAACAGACCTAAACAGCAGAAAGCAGACCTAAGCTCTCTTGCAGCATCAGCAAGAACTGCTTGCTCTGGTTGAGCTTTGAACAATTCCCAGTTGTTGTGCCTGTTTACAGACACACAGCAGGACAGACAGGGCAACAGAAACCAGTCCCTAGGGTGAAGGCATTCCAGCTGGAGACTTGGCACTCACCCTCTCAGTGCAGAGTTTCAAGAGTTTACTCCAGATTCAAATTAGAATGCTAATTTAAACACATCCAGTAGACTGGATAAGACGTGACATCCTTTTACTCTTTCCCAGAAATAAGAGTTGCTGAATTAAAATTTAGATTCCATCACTGGAGGACATTCATTTTCTGCACTGTGAACTCGATACTTTCCCACCTCTGAAAGAATTTGTCTTGCCACTTGTTTATCCTGTCTAGCAATCCATCAAAATAGCAGGAAAAGGATGAAAGCAAGCAGATTAAAGCTTAGAAAGCTATTTGCAAATCTAGTTAATTGAAGGGCTACCTAGGAGGTAAGGAACTCAGTCTGGGCACATGTAGTGGTGCTGTAGTCCATGTTAAGAGGGAAGGAGCAGTGTCTGTCAGCACTGGAGTTTCACTCTTATGTCTGGGGACTGTGCTTTAAGCTAAGAATGACTTAGCAGGAAATAAATTCTTCATGTCCACCTCTGTTTTCCTCAGGATCTCCTCACTTGGAGCTGCAGGACACAGCAGTGCAAACAAATGCAGGTAAGGGAGCAGCCTCAGCCTGGTGACCCAAGGGGAGTCAGTGCCCCCACATCACAGCTCACTTCTACAGAGGTGTGCCCAAGCTCCCATTCCTGCTTGTTGTGGTGTGAAAATAAGGCCATAGCAAGTAGTATTAATGAAACAAAAGCTAGAGAATTTAATGGTGCTTTTCATTGGCCACAGTTGCAGATTTTATGTTTGCTAGTATCCCACTCAGTGTCTCACTGTCTCTCACTAGGATATGAGTAAAGCTTGTCACTTCTTCACTTTCATAAACTTCCATACACTTCTCCATAAAGGAGGTTTTCCAATTAATTTCCCTAAATCCTTCCAAGCAGGTTCTGAAATCTGAGTGGAATTATGCTTGAGGTGAACACTGAGCAAAGGGTGAAAACAACTGAAAGACAAATTGGAAAAAAAAATGCCTTTAATTACTGTATCAGGTAAAATCTCATAATCCTTTCATTAATGTGATGTTTAACTGGTAAGGATTATCAACTCCATAGCTCAATAGCTTCTCTTTTCTGAAAAAGCTCAGGACCTTTGCCATAGAATATAGATTTGTAAATCCATATGGTTTGCAAAACCAAAGAATAAATTATTGCCACATCTGAAGTACCAACTGCATTTTGGGGCTCCTTTGCTTCTCCCCAGCTACCATTACCATTATTTAATTAAATTCCAAATAAAACACACAAAGGTAGTGATGTCTTTGAATATAAAGACATTCAAGTAATTCCTGAAATATCCTCAAGTCTATTGGTTTTTATGGCTCAATTGACTTAAAAATAAAATAAAATAAAATAAAATAACTTTTAAAATAAAATAAAATTAAATAAAATAAAGTAATAATAATAATAATAAAGAAGTATTAAGTCCAATAGATGAAACCCAGTGAATCAACATGGTTTTATAATATGGCAAAAATATCCTGTTTTACCTTTTTGTATACAGACAGTATTGTTGTTATTATTATCGTGCAAGTATGTCAAGGGCATGAATGCAACATTCATATCAAAGGGGAACATTTTTTCATATTAAACATTTAAATTAAAAGGAACTCTTATTAAAAAGGCGAGTGAAGTTGTTTTTCATGCAGAAGTCACTGAGGTTTATCTGTTGCTGTGATGTTGCTGTGCTCAACAGCATGTATTAAGCAATAAAATGTGACAGAGAGTGCAATGCTGAAGGTTAAAATATGACTAAAGGTGCATTATGAGTCACAAGGCTGAGAGAATAGAGATTTTAGTCTGGAGAGCAAGGCAGTCACCTTCTGGAAACGGACTGCCCAAAGTGACTTATGATTATTGCATGAACGTAGAATACCTGTAATGCTATGGTTAACTATGGATTCTCAGATCCAGGTCATTCCATTACCTTTTTGGAGGTGAGCACTGACAAGGGAGGCAGCTGCCTGCACGGTCAGGAAAGAAGTATGGCCAAGTCCAGATATATATATTGACCAGGAAGTGCAGATTTGAGTTCTTAATTTCTTAAAAATTTCTAAATGCTTGAAGTCTAACTTGCTGAACTGCTTAATTCAGCTGATAAGCAGGAACCTCATGCTTTGCTCCATATTTTCAGGTATTACATAAATCATATTATTTTGGAAGGAAAGATAGTTTTAATGTTTAAATGGTAGCTTGGATATATTAATTTCAATATAAATAATTTTTAAAATTCCATTTTGGACCTAAGATATTGAACAAAGCCAAAGTTAAAACCAAATTTATTTCAGTTTCATGTAGGACTTATTATAGAACCTCATTTAAAATAGAAAAAAAACCTGTTGCCAAATTACAATCTAGAAGATGACAGTAGAATTAAACTGTCAGCTGGTACTTAGAAAAGAGGTATTGTTCTTCTTCCTTTTGAATCAAGCTTTTTGATGTTCTTCTAAGCTCTAAATTGACACAGAAATCTAATTAAGACACAGAAATCTAATTAAGACAGTGTCTTCTATGTATTTCAATATTCTGAAGTCCATTTCTTATTTCTCAGTGATCAGTATACATTTCAGAGTATATGAATAATTGTCCTCTCTTTATTTATAGACTTTTCTTTATTCATAGAACTGTCAGCACTTTGTGTTTGCCTACAAGAACTTCAGGCTAATCTAAACCTGAACCAGACTCCTTGAGATACACCACTTCAAAAGATAAGAAAATGACACCTGCCCTATTCATGAATAGTTCTTCAAAAACAACAGAAGCTTCCAATGGGAAATTTCTACTTGTGATCTAGCAGCTTAAAGAATCATTCTAAAACTAAAATATAAAGCCAAGGTTTTTCCAAGGGCATAAGCCTGTGAAGGTCTGTTCATGTAAAAAACCCAAAACATCATCTCTAACTGATTTCATTGTTTTGAAGAGTGAAATACATCCCTTGCTACCAAATTAATGGTGGTTTAGTACAGTCAGAAGCAATGACACATCCTACCCACCATGACAACAGCCACTGAGGAAAGTGGTCCCCAGCCTTTGTCCCAGCAACCTTAGGGTGGAAAACTGGTCAGAGGATCAGCAATTAATTCCCCAAGAGATATCTGTCCTTACATTACAAAGTCTCTTGCTTTAACCTTTCCCTAAATCTGTGAATCTCACACAATAATTTAGAACTCTAATTGACAAAAAAACTGTTGATATTTATCCTTCTCTTCCTGTGATCAATTGACTTTCCCTTTAATTGCACTGTCTCAGCTGAGGTCCGCAATGCACCATTTCTTAGGCTGCTTTGATAAAAATACCTCAGGCTCCTCTTACTCATCTCTCAGGTTAGGAGCTTATTTTGCCTTCCAAAACATGCTATAGAGCATTTACGGTTTTAGAGATTAAATGGTCTTAACTAAACATTAATTGGAATTGTTAACAGTACAAATAAATAAGGAGAGAGAAATATAAGCATGAAAATTCAGGGAAGTATTTTCTGTTTCTGCCAGCATTCACTCTTATAATTAGGTGCAATTAATAAAATTACATAAATAAAGTTTATAGTTCAGATTCAATAATATGCTCCAAGGCCTGTATGCAGGTTTCCAGGATTTTTTCTGCCTTTTCTTCAGTGTCTTTATTCTTCTATCCATCTTGCTTCTCTTCTCATTGCTCTTGTCATTATCAGACATTTTGTGCTTAGAGTTCTCATTACCAGCCCAATTTCCCACAGAAAAGTTCAATTTTATAAAGAAGAAAATAGAAAAGGAAAAAAAAAAACCTGTGTAGTTATACAGCAGAATCTCCTATTCAACTATACATAATTGTATTCCCAGGATAAATAAAGCACTTTCTTTCCTATATTTTACTTGGTTTTACAATCAAACCTTTTTGAGCTTCTGATGTATCCAGGTATAGGTATGAATATATGTCGGGTATGTGTGCTCACAGAAATGGAAGCAAAGATGAAAAAGAGCTTACTAAATCAGCATGACAAAGACTCTCCAGCTATACCTGAGGACAGTGATCCCTAAAGGAATGAAGAATAAATCTCCTATGAAAAGTGAGAAAGAGAAGTTTGTTCTGTGTTGAACTGTGAGACCTGCCATGACACAGAAATGCCTGAAAACAGCAGAATAAAGCTTGAAATATCAGTCAATTCCTGTCTTTGCAGGGCCTAATTACAGGACCTTAGAGCATCATCAGATTAGAGCTAAATTGGATAAACAGAAACATTGGAAAAGGGCTTGGGAAGAGACTACATTGATAATTTGAGATCCATAAAGATGTCCATTACAGAAAAGAGGATGGAGTGATACTTAACATGTGATGAGGAAACCTCTGGATGCCTGCTTGCTGCTTTTATGTAATTTACAGAATGGAACCATTTCAGAAATTCTTTACCTATCTTTAACCTTCTATATGAAACTCTTAAAAGTCTGTGCATGTGCACTGGAAAAAAGTTCTATTTTCACAAGTGGAGGAAGTCTGAGTCGTGTTTCTAGATTTTATAATGCTCATGAAAAAGAAAGGAACAATCCTTTCTGTTGCAGAAATGTCTTGTGGCTTGACAGAAAGATTCAATTGTCACAATTCATTCCTCCCACTTTTTCAATTTGTTAGCCATCTTTTGCTTTGTCAAAGTAGGCTCAAGAGTTGTTGTTATATTGGGTCTTCAAGCACTTGTGGAATGCAGTTAATTTTCATGGGCTTCCAAAATTCAAACATTCACACTGTGATTCTTTGAATTACGCACTTCACTAGAAAGGTCTTCAAGACCTTCCTGTCTTTACAAACCATATCCACATACTCTGATGAAGAGTGGACTCTGCCAGTGTTCCCACAACATTGATAAGTATCTTTTTCTCTCCCTTTAGAATGTCCCCCTTTTTCCACTCAAATACAATGCCAGTTCTTTTTAGCATTATTGTAAGTTAATTCTTCTAAGTATTGCCACTTTCCTTATGAACCTTGTCCTATATTCTTTTTCCTTATGATTTAGCATATTAAGACATTCTTTTCTCACTCACCAACAGCTTGAGCAATCCAGAACACATGATCTGCCTCTTTTCATTATTTAAGCACCCTTTCATTTTTTTGCCAAAAAGAGCAGCAAAGGTTTATCTTTTCTTCCTAATAAAAACACCAAATTAACAACCAATATCAGCAAAGGCTTATATTTTCTTGTCTGTAAAAGTACCAGATATTGCAGTGGCAAGCAGTCATACTAGTGGGAAGACTCCAGGCAGATTTCTATTCAGTATGGACAAGTGTAGCTGGAGAGCCAGGCACAGGTTTGTCCATTTCATGGACCTACACCAGAGACATATGACATGATCTCAAATACTGTTCCCCACTTTATAAAGATAATTATTTCCATTCCCTTTCAGAAAACAAGGAGCCTATTAAGCCCTACCTAAGATTAGGTGACTTGAGACAGAACATAAAATTGAAAAGTAATGTAAGACAAAAGCAGCATCCTTAAGGTCACATCGTTGTGTGTCATCTATCCATATTGCAGTCTTGTAACCTTCCTGTCCAAATATTATGAAATAAAATGCCTCTTATTGTACCTCTATGAAGT
Organism: Toxostoma redivivum; assembly: GCA_013397375.1. Taxonomy (NCBI): domain Eukaryota; kingdom Metazoa; phylum Chordata; class Aves; order Passeriformes; family Mimidae; genus Toxostoma; species Toxostoma redivivum. The sequence continues at coordinate 93,165 of VXBI01013959.1, read as the reverse complement.
CAGGAATCTTCCATTAAGAAGGGTCATCTTAAGGCCACAGCACTTTGTTATGTTACTTCCACATTGTTCTCCTGCTACCGTGTCCAAAGGGAGGGATAATGTAGACATTGCTAGTGATTGTAGTTACAATGTTATCCAATCAAAACTTGATTGGAGTATTAAATGTATGATACTTGTGTGAAGGACAGTCTGTACCTTAGGATTTTTTTTAAGAACTGGTAATAGTCAGGCTGTTAAAAAAAAAAAAAAAAGGAAGGATTAAAATTAAATGTGTATTTTTCTCCATTGTGCTGCATCTGTTTTCTGTCAGAATGAATCCTGCTGATCTTGGTTTCAAGGTTTCCATTCTGTGTGCTTTTAAATCAAGGTCAAGCAGTAGGCAGCAGAGGGACCTTGAAGGTGTCATTGGCTAGAAATACATAAGCTTTATAGCTACACCACTAATTATTTATCATTCATAGAAAGAAATATAGATGGGCAAAATTATATAGATACTGATACTTCTATAGCTGCACCCAAATCAGAATGACAAAAGACAGAAGCTTAAGATTATTTGGCTGTGCATGTGAGTATACATGTACATTTATTAGTGAGTGCAAATGTCTGTATGGTGATATGTGTTCCAACCTCTGTGTCCAGAATGAACTTGCTTCCTGTATGTGCTATATTGCTCACACATATGGTCTAAGATGCCTGAGAAATCTATGAAGGGAAAAATCATTTTACAAAGCTGTCTGCCTAGTATGGTTATATACTACAGTGTGTTTTTTCAAGGTGGTTTCTTTTCATTAAAAATAAAGCCCTTGGAATGAGGCCTTACACCTGAGAAAGCAGACATTTTTTTTAGTGGAAAAAAATAGAAAATATTACTTTAATAAATTTGGCCCTCCTTTGTATTCTTTGTTGTGTTTTTCCTTAATTTTCTGTTTGCCTTGAAGAAGGTACAACATCCTTGTACACATTACCCGTAACTTATGGCTTCTCATGGATTATCTGTTTAACTTGAATTTAAAGCAGATTTTATTGGAATGGTTAATGTATATTCAGGGAAGACATCCTGTTTTTCTAAAGCAGATGTGACTTCTGAAAAGCAGCAGGAGCAGGGCTTTATATTTGTCAGACAGACACCATGCTGACTGACACAGTGGGCTCTCAGGAGATATAAAAAACCAAACCCCAAACAACTCATCCTCTCAGTGCCCAAGTGTAGGGGCAGTTTTTTGTCTCCAGCTGTGCCTACACTCCTGGACAGGCAGTCTCTATTGGGATAAAGACCCAGCTATCCTGTCCCCATGGCCAGGGAGCTGTGGAGGTGCCCTTAGCTCAGCCCCAGGCTGGGCACCCAGAGCAGGACTGGGAATGCGCTTGGGAATGTCCCCCGTGGGTTGGGTGTTGCCTCGAGCACTGATGCTGGCACTTTTCAGCTGTTTCCATGACCAAGGCTGCTCACACAGATCTGCTGATTGCAGCAGTGGATGCTGAGCTTGTGCCATACACACCATAGCAGTCTGGGAAGGGGCTATGCCAGAACTGGCTTGATGGATTAATTGCTCATTAGCAGCTGAAGTGCCTTAGTAGCCACCAGGACAGCATCTGCCAGTTCACTTTCATCAAGGAATCTGGTTTGCATCCTCCAAGACAATCTCTGATGTGAGATGCAGTAAGCAGAGATGGAAATGCAATCCTGGTTCAAACTAAAATACCACATCTGGTCATTTCATGAATGTGGCATATTGATATACTGCATCTGTATGACATTCTGCATTTTCTGTGGGCAAAGTATGCAAAAATATTCAGACTTCACAAATATAAATATTTTTCATAAGAAAAACTCCCAGTGTTTGAAAGAGGACGAGTTTGATTCACACAGTATATGGCTTTTTTATTCAAACTGCCAAAACCACTGAATTTATGTTGACCTAATAAAAAAGTTGGAAGAAAAATTCCTTTAATAAACTTCCTTCTCTTTAATATATGACTGAAAATGTTTCAGTCTACCTATCAAAATCATCACTGATGTTAGCAAACTCACATTTCACAGATTTTCCAGGGAACCGTGACATTCCCTTACTAGGAAATAAAAATTCAAAAATACCCTGTCTTAATTTAAGGGAAAAAATAGACATACTCAATTTAGGCCACAGCACAGCACACTGGTTTTTTTCCTCTATTGCCTTGTCCTCTCTAAACAATTCAGTGAGATAAAGGTCAACTCCCAAAATTTCTCCTTTTATAGAAGAAGCAGAAACACCTACATTTGCTGACCATTAGTGCTGTGTCATGCTTTAACATATTTCTCAGTTTCTTCAAGTTCTTCCTCTCAAATGAAGATGACATTTTCTTCCTCCCTTCCACCCCCTCCATCCCCTATATTTCCATGATTACTTCCAGTTTTGTCTGCCTTGTTTGCTGCTTGCTTTCTTCCCACTTGTCCAGAGTAGTGGGAAACTGATAAGAACAAAAAAAAAAAAACTTTTTTTAAGACTGCTAATTGCTGCCTGCATGAAGGTGACAAAGGTTCACAAGAAGCTGAACATGACCCAGCACTCACAGCCCAGAAAGACAAAGGGATCCTGGACTGTGGGCAGCAGGTCAAGGGAGGTGATTCAGCCCCTCTGCTCTGGTGAGACCCTCCTGGAGCAATCCATCCAGCTCTGGGATCCCTGCACAGGAAGAACATGGACCTCTTGAAGGGAGTCCTGAGAAAGGCCATGAAGATGATCAGAGGAATGAAGCACCTCTCCTATGAAGATGGGCTGAGAGAGCTAAGGTTGCTCACCTTGAAGAAGAGAAGGCTCCAGGGAGACCTTAGAGCACCTTCCAGTGCCTAAAGGGAGCCTAGAAGAGAAAGAGAGACAGGGATATTTTACAAGGAATGGTCTTAAGCAGAAGGCGAGCAGATTTAGATTAGATATTAGAAAGAAATTCTTTACTGTGAGGGTGGTGGGGCACTGGCACAGGTTGCCCAGAGAGGCTGTGGCTGTCCCATCCCTAGAAGTGTTCCAGGCCAGGTTAGATGGAGCCTTGGGTCTGCTGGAAGGTGTTCCTGCCTGGCAGGAGGTTGGAAGCAGATGATCTTCAAGGTCTTCTCCAACCCAAAACATTCTGTGATTCTGCAATCACTTGACATAGAAATCAGGAAGTTTTGTTTAGAGTCTACTGTCATGAGAACAGAAACTAATGAATTTGGGCTTCCATAGGATTAATTGCTTATAAGTTTCTTTTGAGATTCTTATGACTAAGATGATGAGGCATTAACTCTCCCTGAAATGTTTCCTCTGGAATAGGAATACACTTTTGTCTATGATGGAGCCACAGTGATTTCACATGAACTGCATAATTACTTCAGCCTTTTTTCAAAGTGGGCCTGGAAAGCATTTTCCTTATCTACCCAGCTCTCTAATATATGAAAATATAGCAATTGAGATTTGCACAGAGTGGTCAGTCTGAAGATACAGGTTTATGGTGGAAGAACAAGGCAAAACTAGGTCTAAAAATGTTTTCATTTGTACTTGGGGGGAAGGAAAAGAGTGTAAGGCTGAACTGCTTATGAAACTCAGCATATATTGACAAATTATTTTGATTTCTCTAGAGATACATTTCAAGAGAGTAATATATTAATTTGAAAGATTCCATGTAGCTGTATTTGTGATTTGCAGTGCCCTGACTGGACCCCACACCTTTACCCAGAACTGCTGCAGCTTTGATTCATACACCAAGTCTTGGGCACTCCAGACTTTGGGCCCAACTGCAGCAGCTTTGCAAGAGATTCTTTACAACTGAAAAATAGCTCAAATAGCATGTTTTATCAGAAATGGGTTTTGATAAAAAATGCACTCCACAGGGAGTGCATCTAAAACGGAGCTTTCTCCACAGGCACTCTCCTTTTATGCACATACAGCATCTGTAATGGAAATGAGCCTCCCAAACTGCTGCTTTTAGGTGGAGAAAATGGGAGGGGAAAATGAACCCAGAAGGCAGTTTCGTTATTCAGAAGGCAAATGGATATATACAGGATTTATAAAACTTTTTTAAACTGATCACTGGGCTTGCTAATGTCGTACACTGCTAAGTGGGACTAGACATATGACATCTCTGTTGCTTTAAATGTGTTGGGAATTTCTGAATATCAGTTCTTCCATTGTTAATACTGCCAGCAAATTTTTGCTCATGCAAGGTCATCATAATCCTGGATATAAACACCAATACTTCAGATTAATTTGATTTACTGGGAATAGCACCACTCGGACAACTTTTAAAGTGAGCCTGCAGCCTAACAAGATTTAGTTCACAACACTATCTTTGCTTCTTCATTATTTTTTCCCCTGCCAATTAGAGTGAACATTTTCCTTTCTTTTACTGTCTTTCACATCATCCCACAGAGTAGCAGCGTGTCAAGGCTGCTGCATCCTGCAGAGAGAGTGAGAAGTTGATCTATTTCTTGTCAGAAGTGTGGTAGATGGGAGGGATCCCAGCAGGCACCAGCACTGGTTTGCTCTTCCATCTAGGCTTCCTCCTTCCTTTTCCATCCTGGTGACTCCTCTCCTCATGAGGTCCCTTTGTCTCCACGTGGTGAGCACCTCCTTGTTCACTCTATTCTCTACCATTCAATTAAATTATGCCTGTTGATCAAGTGTAAAATTAAATACAATCTGTACTAAATAATTCCTGTGTCATAAACCCATTTGTGCACAGCTTTTTTCTCAGGCATATTAAAATAAGCAACAGCCTGGTCACTGAAACTGGTGAGGGCCCCTAACATCTAATTTTTGTTTTCATTTCTATTGTGGGAATTGTAATTCCTGAAAAATTTCACTTCATAAAACTAATTTCTGGATTTTTCCCATACAAGAACACCAGAAAAGGATTGAATTCTAAAGCACAAACTCATCCAGGCTGATGTCTGACTGCTACAGATGTGTGCTGGAAAATTATTGCATCTGAGTTGAACCAGGCAAAGATTCATATATTTTAATCCATGTTGATTAAATGAATATTTTTCCAGTGACATTTTACATTGCACAGGCAATCTGGTCTCTTCAAGGTTCCAAGAAACACTAATCATAAAGGAGCTCTAAGAGTCTTTATTAACAATTTAATTTCTCTAGGGTATTTAATTCAGAGCCCTTTAATACTGTGTTTGACCTTTCCTTTCCTACAAACTTATTTAATTCTGCTCCTAAAAGTGAATTTTGGGACACTGTGTTTTTAACTTTTTTATTTTTACTGTGAAATGCAGCTTATTCTCATTATTTTTTTTCCAAATCCACTTTGGACTCCACAGACAAGGGCTTAGAATCTTCAGAAGTAATTCTCTTCAGTTTCCTAATGTATATTCTTAAACTTCAGTCTCCCTAGAGAAATACAGTCCTAATGAGCTAAAGCACACAAATGAAATTACCCACCATTTGGCATTACCTATATCTGGTGTTTAAAGGAGTTCATATGAAATTTTAGCTGTAGTAAAATGTCCATTTATACATCAAATAGACAAAAAATTACACCTCCTTTAATTTGTTTCAAATTATTGTTTTCCAACATGTTGCAAAAATTGTAGTTAAGCAGACAAGCCACATTATACCATCCTGTGCTGGTCTTAGCAAAAAAGAATTTTGCTTTGCAATGAGCCTCTGTTTCCTTCTATATTCTAATATAGTGTGGGGATTAAAAATATAGATAGTGAAATGATAAAAAGGTCTTTCAGTTTTCCTGTATTAAGTTGTGCTGAGACTATTTTATCCCACTTGGATTTTAGCACAAGTTCTTCACCTGGTTCATTCTCCAGGTAAACAACAAGCTGGACTGGCCCCCAAGCCCAGGACCAGGTCCCAAACCGAGAGCCAGGTCAGGGCCTAAATCCATCAACACATCTGAGTGTTGAGGCATCCCCTCCTTCCTCCTGCTCCTTCCTTTGCCTCCCCACATCCAAGTTAAAGTGAGATCCCCTTGTTTTCATTTGAAATGAGGTACTCCAGGGAGCCCCAGCTTGTTCCCTAGGGTAATTCCCAGCTCCCAGTTTATTTTGCTCTCAGCTGCTCTGTTGTACCACACTCTGCAGGGCCTGGGTCCTTGAGATACAATTATTACTTCTTAACCCTTCAAGCAGAAAATTTCTGGAATTATCATTTATTCCACATGTAGACAAGCATCTCTACTTATCTCCTTCCTTTCACACAGTGAAATGTGTACCTTTTATTACAAATAAATGCAAATATTTATTAGTAATGTGTGCAGCCATTATTATTGTTGTCCTGGTTAATGCTGTCTCTGAGGCAATGGCTTATGAAATACTGCTTATGGCATCCCCAAGTGGAAGCAAAACAGTTCTTAAAATGTTCTTTGCAGAGTTAAATACAAAGAGTGAAAATAAATAATGTCAGGTCCTTGCCATGATCTGCCCATTTTAAACTTTTAGATGGCACAAATCATCATTAATGAAGCACTTAACATTACACTCCCGACAGCAGAGCATAAAAATTACTTCAGTCACCCAAAGGATAAGAAGAAACATGGCAGATAACTTCTGGAGGGGAAAGATTTATACTCTTTTGATGAAACTTTATGGGTTGCAGTTTACATTAGAATAAAGCAGGGGAAAAATGCTTATCTCTGGAAAGCTTTTGGGGGGAGATATTTGGAAGGAAATTGTGGACTTTTTCCCCAAATGAATGAAGAAATGTCAGAGAGCAAGGTCTCAGCAGTAGTGAAATCTGGTTTGCATTATCAGCTATTTTGGTATAAAATACTGTAGCTGGAGTAATAGGACATAGAGATTTGCATTATAATGAAGAATAAAGTAAATTCTATTATGCAAGTCGCCTTGTTATATAGATTTTGTCACAATTTGTTCCAAAATAGCTGACAGCAAGCTCAACAGCTGGTATTTAATGCCTAATTTCCTTCCTGTTTATTTGTAAAAACAGAATATCTTGCTCTTTGTATGAAATTATTCATAGAAAACAATCTCAGATTCATATGCCTGAAAGGCATGGATCAGCACAAAAGCTCCTTTTTGTGATAAAGGATATGGCAGTCCAGGTGAGAGTCCGTGAGAAACAAGAGGTTTCACTCACCTCCACTCAGAGGCATGGCAGGGTTTGTGTGGAGCTGGGATGGAGGCTGAGAAAACCCTGGTGATGGAGGGGGAGGGAATTCTTTATGGCACAAGTTGATTGGTGCCATAAGAGGAGACCATTCAATCCAGACTGCTCCATAGTGGGAAACAGGTTTTAAGGCAGGACCTGGACAAAGGGGAAGAGAAATAACTCTGTAGAGAGTATTAGCATTTTTCGTCAGAGGACAGAAAAATATAAGGATGGAGAGGTCATTTAGCAAAACCAAAATGAACAAATTAAAATTTTCAATGCCACATTTCATTGTGCAGCGATTTTGAACAGAACCAGCAGAAGAAAAAGGTAATCTTTAGCTTGGTTCCACCATGCATGCAACTAGAAAGAGAAGATTTGCATGTTATTATGCCTTCCAGGTGAAAAAAATAAAAAAAAGGCAGAAAAACCCCAACCAAACAAACAATCAACCAAAAAGTCCTACAATTCATCAACATTTCACACTATTCCATCCAGAACACAGAATTCTATTCTCCCATAGAAAGTGTTTTGAGGAAAACTAAACAACTAAGCAATATATCATATTCAGAGAAGTGTTTTGCTCTCCTGAGCTTATAAAGATGGCATCTAGGTTCTGAAATTCAATTTGTCTGCTTATCAAGAGGAACATTTACTCTCCTCATTGCAATCAATTCCTACTCAAAATAAGGTGGTGATGTTAAACGCATATATTTTCTCAAACTTGATCCACTTGATTGAAAATTGGGGATTTTCTCTCTATTTATTAACCAAAGTATTTCTAAATTTAATCCTACTTTATGTTCTCTGCAAGTACGTGATCTATTTAAACCCGGTTTGTATTGTTTCACACTTTCTCAGAGTTTCACCTCATTCACTACCTATTTAGCTTATCCTTTGAGAAGAACAGATTGTCTTTGTGGAAGGATCAAAACCATCTTAAAGTCTTCTGGGCTCCCTATGTTCTATACAGTAATTCTCTAGAGTATCACAGACTCTCCCAAATGCCTCTGGGATGAAATAACAAATAGCAGCACAAAAACCAATAGAAAATTTTGATGTATTCACATGTTACTAACCAAGGAATCTGTAAAAGAAAGGTAGCCTAAATTAAATCCCTGCTGATCCTAGATCAATATTTTGCTGTTATCTGTACTATAGATTGTTGTAGCTGTCAAATTTATAATCATTATAACCATATCCCAAACAGGAAACACAGAATTAACTCTGCTCATAAATTTCTAGAAAATGTATCACTAAAATGCCACACAAAGGTGAAAGTATTCCTTTTCTTTGACCCATGAATTTTGCTCTCTATCTAAAATGGGTTAAACAATCCTACTGGATAATGTTTTTTTGTTTGCTTGTTTGTTTTTTTAATTAGAATAATTTAGAGGAATTGGTGTGTAATGCACATTCCATCTTAACAATTGTGCAACCAGCTTTCAGAAATAGCACTATAACTCTGCCTCTGATTTTGTCATGGAATGTTTTCATTTGACCTATTTTCTTCCAGTACTCCTGATGGTTGCTCTGGGAAACCAAGACAATCCTGAGCTTCTGCTAAGTGTAAATGTGTCCCTGTGGTTATTAATTTTTTTTTGAAATATAGGGCTAATGCTTTTCAGCACAGAAGCTGGAGAAAATAGGGATTACTGGGTATGTGATAAATGCTGAATATGACAGACTGCTGGAAATGTGTTCAGTACCATGAGGGGAGAATTTCAAAGGCAAAAACAGGAGTTAAGTGCCTTTGAACATTAATGAGACATTGGTAGATGAGCACCTGTATCCCTGATTAACATAATGACAGTGGGAAAGAATAGAAAATAATTTGGTCACTAGAAACCTGTTTCTTATGCAGTCTTCAGTAGCTCTTTATACTGAGACGAGATATTTTAAGGGATCAAATAATTTTTCTCTTTATTTGTCCACCGAGGAAAATCATGCACTTGAATGACCTGTCCAGGTAATCACTACAGTCTGGTTTGGAGCTGAAAATGCAGGTTAAAGCTGGTGAGTGTGAAACTTGGCTATTGGGAAAGCCCCCTCTAATCTCACTGATTTTCTCTTCCCTATGTTGAAGATAATTTTGATCTTACCTGCTGCTGCATTCAGCATCCACACAGCTCTATTCTAATGTCTGGCGTGCTGTGACAAAGGGAGTACCAGAACTGGGCAGTCTGACTGACACCTCTATCACCATGTCACCATGACTCATGTGAGCCTTTGATATGGTCAGTGGCTATTCTACATGAGTATATATTTCAGGAGCAATATCTGGCCAAGCACTGAGTGTCTTCACTAGGGGGTTGTGGGGGTGGGGGGCACCCTGTTTTCCCTGGAAGGACTCTGAAAAGAAAAATACTTTGATTTTTGTCTTTTTCTTCGGTTCATGACAGCTTGAGTGTTCTCAGTGAATTTACCACATACCCCACTGTACATCAAGCAGGACACACAAACAGGGTGCATGGTAACCCCCTGCCTGGAAGGTGCTCAAGGGCCAGGCTGTGCCTTCATGGGCAGCTCCTGGAAATCTGGCAAATGCCAAAAGCTTTTATGAAATGAGTATTGTCAAGCCCTGAAGAGAGTCAAGGCATTTTTTTGCCTTGCTGCTCTGGAGGACAGAGACACATTTTCAGCGGGGCTGAAGCAGCACTGGGGCACTGGAGCTGTTTCTCCCAGGGTAGCAGAGGAAGAAGGGCCATGCTGAGACCTTTGGCCAGCAGCACACTGGAGTCCAGCTCCAGAAATCCCCAAATGCCATCACAGCCACAGCTGCAAGCACTGACCAGAGCCTCCACTGCTGCATCTGCACTGGCACACAAGGAGGCAAGAGAGAAGGCTGAAGCCTCACCTCTTCCTAGGATCAACAAATAAAGCACCCAGTAAAAGCTCCTTGTTCAATGGGAGTTTTTTATGATGGATGAAACATTATCTTTGTAACTTACATGACATTTTGAGCCCTTCTGTGGAAAGCATTTTCCATCAGAAATGTTATTACTATTTAATATTTTCCATTTGGTTTGAGGTGCAGTTTATACACAAGTTATCTCTCTCAAGAGAAACAGACATCCATAGCTTACAGCTTGAGATCGAAAGAGATCATTAACATAGTGACATTTGTGGAATCATTAGCAAAGGTGATGGGTACCCTTGGCAGCCTGGGGAAAGATTTTATACAGTGCAAAAAGGTCCTAAAGGCATTCCTCATAAAGATCATAAAGATCTTCTGTCCCAGTGACACAATTCACGCTCTGATTGACAGAACAAGATTTAACTCTGGTTCTGTGAAGACTGATTTTCAGTTTAGATACTTAAAAGCATACATATGTTGGCTAGGGAAGCCTAATGAAAGCAGAAATCAAAGCAGGGTGAAGCAGCTAGACACAGAGAAAGCTGTCAGAGAAGATGTGCAGCTGGAAGATGTGAGCAGGAAGCAGGGTGAGGTGAGACACCAGCACACAGTGCAGTGGGTACCACACTGCCCACCTCTGCTGCCAACACCTCAGGACCTTCTGGTAAGAGATACTGCACCAAAAGTGTGACTGGTTTTGTGTATTAATCAAAGACAAAAAGATACATTTGGTACATTCATTGGTAAGCAAAGAAGCAGGCCCAGAGAGAATAATTTGTGTGCTTTTTTACTACTGACTTTTTAGTATCAATACTGAATGACAGCTCTCTGACTGCTCAAAAAAAGTATCTCTGGCTAACCAGTGATAAAATTCAGAAGAAAAGTTGATGCAACAGAGGCATAATTTCATCTCTCTGCAGCAAACTGACTGAGGCAATTACATATGATGTCTCTCTGAAATCCAGCAAACTCCTGTGGATAAATCCCCTCTTTTCCACACTTCAACACTCTTCAGAGTGCCACTCCTTGTGCACAGAAAAGGCAATGATTTAGACAGCAATTTCCAGCAAACTTTTCAAATGCCATTCTGTCAGTAATCTTCATCCCAGGATGAAGAAACATTTCCAATGGTTTTGAAGTTTTGGAAGATCCATTGAGATTTCCAAGACAAATTACAAAATGAAAGACCTACTTACTACTTTAAAAATCCATTTTCAACTGAGAATGATATGATTTAATGCCTAGGATATCTGGATATATTTTATTTTATTTAAGCAATACATTGCTAGATTTATAATTTATGGATACACACAGGATGGCTGTATCTGGACTTCTTAACTCACAGTCTTTGCCTCAACATTGGATGCTTGTATAACACAGCAACAAGTTCCTATTGACACATCAACATTTCCTATTAAATCATCCCATGGTGGGAGCCTCAAATGTCCTCCCCAAGGCCTTAAGTACCTGGGCAAAAAATTCCAAGCAATTGCAAGCATTCCAAGCAATGAATGAGGATTCACTGCACAACATTCCTTTACAACTCTCTTATTTCTCAGCACTTGGATGTCAGATCTCTCCTGCTGTATTTGTGAGCCAGCTCATCTTACTCCCTCCTTTTCCCTCTTTCTCACCACCTCTCTTTTCTCAAGCTTTTGCATCATGACCTCTTTGGAGATAGTGTTTCTGGCTGCCCTTAGCTCAGGGCAAAAAGCTCAGTGGCTGAGCAGTTCCCTACGTGGTTCCCATTCAGAACAGAGGAATTCTGGCTGAGCAGCCAACTCCCAGCACTGCACCAGGCAAGCCCTGTAAAAGTGATGGATACCTGCTTTCCCCCAGGCTTTCCCTGAGTAATTCAGCCATGTTTTGGCAACTACGCAGCTATCTGGAAAATCTCCTGAATGCATAAATATTCCTAATGCTCAAGTCCATTCTCTTCCTGTATGTGGTTAATAGTAGAATTTGCTCTTTGTAGTGTCCTACCTGTTTAACAGGCTCAGAGTCACACAGAGCTCTGCTTTGGTAATACCAGCCCAGCTGCACAGGCTGACCGAGCTGGGGCTGTGCAGCCTGGAGAAGACAAGGCTCCTGAGAGACCTTAGAGCCCCTTTCAGTACCTTAAAGGGGCTACAAGAGACACAAAGAAGGGCTTTTTACAAGGATTGCAGTGACAGGACAAGGGGGGTGGCTTTAAATGGAAAGAGGTGTAGATTAGATGTTAGGAATAAATTTTTTATGATGAGGGAAATGAGGCACTGGAACAGGTTGCTCCAAAAAGTAATAGAAGCTCTATCCCTGGAAACATCCAAGGCTCATTTGAGTGGGGCTCTGAGCACCCTAGTATAAGGTATCTCTGCCTATGGCAGAGGGGTTAGATTAGATGACCTTTAAAGGTCCCTTCCAACTCAAATCATTCCAAAATCAAGCAAGCAGTGAGGCAGCCTTCCCAGGGCAAGCAGCCAGGCAGAGGCAGCAGCAGAAGGGAACCGAACTTCACCTGAGGGGCACAGAAAGATGGGATTGCCCAAATGGAATGTGTCATCCTCTGAGCCTTCAAAATAGAACTAAAGTTCCTTACCTCCTGTCGAGGTAAGGGGATCAAATGGCCTCACAAAATGTCTCTACATTAGGAAGGGAAAAACCAACAAGCCTGAAGACCTTGAAGGGCTGCTGGTGTACATTAGTAGGTGTCAAAGAGATGCTTCTGATTTAATCTTTGACAGGTTGCTATTTTCTACATTTTTCAAGCAACTAAACCCTAGATAATTATCTGTGTCTGTTCCCAAGTTCTTAAAATGCCAGACGAAGGGATTTTTTTTCAGATTTTCCTATAGTGTGGATTTTAAAAGCTGACAATGGTAAAACAATGACACCTTGTGGCACAGAAGAGCAATCAAACCCACACAGCCATAGGTTTAGATAAAGCATTGCCAAGAAATACATTACATTTCCCAGAACTACTTTGAATTATTGATGAGCTAAGTTTTCAGCTACAAGTTTTTGCTTAGATCTTTCATCTAAAATTGTTCTTGATGTTTACAACGTTTGAAAGCATCCTTCTAATTATGGGAATAATTCAGATGCTTGTTATTCAGGAATATAGCAAACTTCCAAGACAGTTCTCTAACTATTCTTGCAGTGAATAATATTTTTTTTCATTTATCCAATATATTCATGCTGTTAAAAACCACTCAGAGTAATTGTTCATCTTTTCAATGTCCCTGACCTTACTTCAGGCAACCAGGTGATTTAAATTGCACTGGCTGGCAGGAGAAATGTGCAGAATTGCTAACAAGAAAGATGAGATGCCTGTTAGTTTCATGTAGGTTAACGGGAACACTCCAGCTGTCCAGAGTTTTCTCAGCAGTGAGTATTTTCTGTTGTAATTATTTTAAATGGGCATAACTGAATGGAGCAGATGTGTTGCAATGTCATTTTAGAGTTCTTATCAGATTTTAGAAGGTTTGATAATGGTGATTTTATATCAACCCTATTACCTCCATGAGACTGGAGATGTAATGGTTTAAAGGCAGCTCTTCCTTTAATTTTTGGATCTGTTCAAATCAGAAAGCAATACTTACTGAAAGTGGATGAGAATTCCTACAAACTGAAAAAGACCCCAAGAGATGGTTGCAGCCTTACAAGTAAAACATTTCAAACTTCATACATTTCACAATTATTTTCCTATCTATTCCAAGTACCAGGACTGATTATTGACCTCACCGGTGCCTTCTTTGACCTCCATTTAGACAAGGTATACTGCAAATTATCAAAATTTTGAGTGAATTATGACCTGATTAAGATGACTGGTGAGCTATTCCTGGTATTACATTATGCAAGTAAAACATTATGCCTGCATTCATATATTTTATAACTGTCTAAAAACTAAAATCTTTTTGCCAGCATAATAACATTGCTGGGACAGCACTACTCAGTTCCAAGGGTATTCTGGGGACAGGAATGAAACCCACAATGTTATATAAAAAGCATATCATCATCAAAGAAGTGATATACAGGAACAAGGTATATTTGGTGCCTCTGTCGTTTGTCACTGGGGAGTTTCAAATCTTGACACCCTTTTTGCATCAAGTGGTAGGTTTTTGGGGTTTTTTTCCAACTTGATAGCAACAAAATATATGTTTTACTCTGGCATAGTGGAAATTACAAAATAAATCTTAAATATAAGTCATCTCAAACATTAGACAACAAATAAGTCAAATATATCAGCAATGGCACTTGACTAATAGTGCACTTACATAAAATGTGGAAATCACTTCTGCTCTTGTAAAGGAGCCTGTACTCACCAATTATTGCAAGACCTAATGGTGCATTAAGTAATTTCTGCTGTAGGCAGAGCACACCCAGAAAATCACAGAGCTTCTGTATCACACATTAAACCCCAAATCCCACCCTTGTGCTGCCTCAGGACTGCAGTGCAGCCTTGGCATGTGCTGGGCTGCATCTCCCATCCTCCAAAGGTCACAGCCTGGCATGGGGCATCCTGCACCTCATCATCAATGTGGGGCCATGGGTCAGATGATGCCAAGAGATTTCTTGTCTGATGGGAGTAGTACTGGTGGCCAGGGGGTAAAGAGGTGACAATTTACACCTCATTTTCAGTCCCTGTAAACTTGTTCTGCAGACAGAGACTAAACCAGCTCTCAGTCACACCTGGGCCTTGCCAGCTCTCCTGTAGCTGCAGAGGAGCCAAGGGCAAGTTCCTGGCAGTCAGTCCTCTTCTCACCCATTAATTTATGCCTCTCACCCCACCTGAATCCCAGCTGGCCCAGGTGCTGGAATGTTTCTTGCATGCAGCAGTGACAAAAAGCTCACAGATGAGGGGTTTTTTCCATGGTCATTGTGTATGTGTTTTATTGCCATCGTGTAGGATCCTCTCACATGTGTTCTGCAATCACTCAGTTTACATTGGTCACTGACCTCAGGGACTATCTCTGGGTCTGCACTTTCAGTAGACATGAGGTAGCTCAACTGCCTGTTTTGAGGAGAACATGAAAATGCTGGAAAATTACAGAAAATAACAGTTATTGTGCTTACGCACAGTAAAATATCCAGACAACTCCAAAAAAGGGATAGGCTTTTTTACTTCTTGTTGTGGTGTGATGGAGATAGAATATCTATGTCCTGATGTGCAGAGCAAATGAGATGCTTTTACTTGCTTGCTGTCTCATTGAGTCATTAAAGTGAGTTGTTGAACATTAATTTTTACATCAGGAAAAGAACAACAAATGAGTCTTCCTTTCTTCCTTTGTTCTTACCTTCTGTTTATAAACTTCAAGGAATTAATAAAGACTGTCACTTTCATAGCTCACAAATGAGAATTAACCGTCTTTATTGTGAGTTTGGAGATTGATTTAACCTCCTTTGGCCCTGCTGTGAACTATACCTGTGGAATTTTTAATGTTTTACCATCTTAAACAGAAAATTAGATAATGAAATCTTCTTCTTCCTGAATCTTCTAAAATCCCTTAACTATATTTTTATTTCCGGTTTCTGAAAAGTGCCCAAACTCTGTTTCTTCTGACCTTTTGCTTCCTTGGGTTACCAATCTTCTGATTTGCAGCCACCTCAATCCTCAGGGTAGCATTGCTCCACCACATAAACCAGGGGTTCAGGGAGGTCTGATTTTGGGAATACCTGGAGGCTGAAAGCTTCAGGCATCAGTAAGATCGTGTTTCATCCCCTCAGGAAGCCTCCAAAATCCATCTGCCTAGTAAAATCCCTTTGAGAATAATGGCATTTTAACATGAACAACATGCCAACTGCATGTCAGGATGAGATGCACCCTTCCACCACCCTATTACAATTCATTTGCTACAGCCCCTGCCATATGTGGAATCCTGACCAAAAAAAAAAATACCTGAAATCTTTCCTCACCATGGGCTGCCTGGCACTAATATTTGAACTAGAATTAAGAGTTGCTAGAGCTCAGAATTCCTCCCCTCAAAATACAGCCACAGGAAAAGCTCCAGAAAATTATCTGGCAGGTAATCAGATGGCACAGGCTCAGATTTCCCATCTTGAAGTGGAGCAGACATATTGTCCAAAATGCAATGAGAGCTTTTTTTTGCCTCCACTTCCCCACCCTTGCATTCAAGCAGTCATTCCTGTTCACAGCTTGCCTGCCACTCCAGCCCAGCCACTGAGCTGGTGCTGCTCCAACACTCCTCTGCTGGTGGGGAAATGCAAAATACAGTGACTCACTGGGCCCTGGCTGGGGTGAAACCAGTAGGAAATAAACCTGAGTGCAACATGAAGATATTGAAATGTGGACTAGAGCAGCTGAGGGAGGTGCCCTCTGAACCTCCACAGAGCTGCTCTGAAGCAAGGCTGGTTTACTCGGGTTTGAAACAGCAGCAGAGGAATTTTGCTGGACATTTTCTTCCTCTCCTTTTCTGCTCTTCACATCAAAAACTTTTGAAAATGGCTTACACTTGGCTTCTTTGCTCAGAGCAGTTGTTTCAGATGCTCAACAGACTCAGAGAGATAAGAAAATTCTGAGTATGATCACATCCAATTTCAAATTCTCCTTCACAATTTTTTCCGACAAAAACCAAAATATTACTTTTTAATTAGCAAGCTGTAATTCTTGAATGACCACACCAGAGGCTAAGACATGTTCCCATGGCTCTAGCTCTAAGTTCATTTCAATCTTCCACTGCTCATTTTCAAATTTTTTTTTAGTCTTAGTCAAACTTGTGCTTTAGTTGATAAATAAATCATAGCAGCATGCCCACTACTCTACTTTATGATCTTGTGCATAAGAAAAAAGGATATTAAATTCAGGCAGCTTTTGGGGAGGACAAGAGACTTATTTTAAAACTCTGATCTGTGATTAAAGCTCCAGAAGGAAATTGCTCTGAGCTGGATCTTACAATCAGGATATGTTTAAGCCAAAAAATATTCCTACTTTAAAACCCAGTTGTGCAATGTATTTCAATTACAGGAGCTTTGGATTAACATTACCACTGCACAGGTCAATTTAGCTAACATGCTCCTAAATGTCTTATGGTCTAAACCTTGCCAAGAGAGTTTAAAACCAAATTGCTTGAATCATGCACTCATACATTTTTAGCTATGCATCGAGATATAATTTCACTACCCTAAATATAACCACAATATTAAATCAGACTGTTTATGTGAGGAAGATTATTTACATATTTCCTCAGAATTAGTCATTTGGTTCTTAAATTCAATTGTGGCTGCTGCATGTATTAATGCTAAAATCCTTTAAATATATTTTTCCATTTCTGAGTAGCAGACAAAAACATCTCCTTCTTAATATTAATACCCTTTGTCCAATGTGTCCACCAGAACTCAAAAGTGAAAAGATCAAGTATAGAAATCCCCCAAAACTGAATAAAACCAAACTGTTTTAAATACTCTGGTGAAAAGAATTCTCATTTTGCTTTGCTCAACCTTCAAACTTTCACAGACTAAATGCTCACTAATTCTTCAGTTGTTCATAAAAAGGAAAAGCTAAATAACTATCTGGTTTGCTTTTGGATATGTTTTAGTGATTGTTATTTAGGTTTAGCTCAGTCAGAACTCAGTCACTTTGTCTTGTGCGCAATGCATTGCAACCATTGCAACAGTGTGCATGCTGAATTAATACTTGACTCAAAGCTAGCTTTTTGATGCAAATTTAAAAATTTTTTTACTCACAGGTGGAGTAGGAGTATAGCAGGTGAAGATTTTCTCTGCAGTGATACCAAATGCAATGAAAAGGAAGCAGAAGAAGTTGAACAAATTAAATCCTGAAACTGGTCACCAGAGAGAAGAGATCGCTGCTTAGGACAGTTTTGTAACCCTCAGACACCAGATAATTCAATCCCTTTCATTTACCCCAGCCTTGCATGCCTGTATCACTGAAAGTGAGGAGTGGGCTTCATGTAGTTGAAGCTGGAGAGCCCCAAGGAGAAGCATCTGCTCCTGGAACAGCCCAGACACTGCTAGGGGAATTCCTTTACTTTGCATGGCAGGATCAGGGGGAAATTTAAAGCTAAACTCTGCATCCAACCTATAAATTTTGACTCCTATTTGTTTCTTTCTAGGAAGATGCTACACAAAAGGCTTGTGTGGCCAGGAGAGGTTTCAGACCTTCTAAACTTACCTTATCCAACCCAGCATCTTTCTGAGTGATTTGATATCCTGGTAACTTATGGTAAGGCTCCAATTAGGACAAGAAATCGATGTTTCCTGACTCCACTGATGTGGTCAATCAACAGGCACAGCTTGAACTTCAGCTGACAACTCACACTGAGCTGGTCAGAGTCTATTCACAATGGAATGAAATGCCATTAGGAAATCAGTAAGATATCGTTTCAATGGAATAAATGCAAAAATAACATCATTCTCACTGCATCTTCTGTAAGCACAAACAGAAACAGGAATGGTCCAGCTAATTAAGGTGATTATTAAATATTTTTTATTGTTCAGATACTGAATACTGAAAATGTCACAGAAATGTCATAGAAAATGTCTACTCTTCTCTAAAAAACTTTTTACTCAAATAATTCAATATAAAGGATTAATCTTCAGAGGTTATTTTATTCTTTGCTTTTATACTTGAAGTAGATATAAAATTCAGATCCAGTCTCTCATTTAACTTACAATATTTGCTTCAAAATTCACCTGGGTCTGAATCAAAGATATACAAAAGTATGCACACATGTTATTGTATACACTCCTCTGTGAACAAAAATTCATAAATAAAATACCTGTCATGTTTTCAAGCATTGTTTGCATATCAGCATCACAATTAGTCCAGATAATTTGTAAATATTTTTGTAAATAATGCCAGAGCCTGTATTTTCCCTCCGAAGAGTGAAAGATAAAATCAATGTGTAAGACTGAAAAGTTCAAGAAGAGATTTTTTACTTAATCTGCATATGGACGGGTTCTGATGACAACTTTTTAAGGTTTTTTCCCCAACTATGTTTCCTTGGCATGACTTAAATATCACTTGTTTTTATTTTGAGAGTTTGAGCCTGTTTTAATTCTGTGGTTAAACACAAAATGCTTAGATGTTATTTTCTACCTACAATGTTCACCTTACAATGATTTTTTTCTTTTGATTGCAGTCCCTTCTCATTTCTTATAGAAAAAAATTACACTCACAATTACATTCAGTGAAAGCCAGAAAAAAATATGGAGGTCAGACAATTTAAATTATGTCCTTTTCCCTACTGCAATGCACTTCTGAAAAATTGCTTAGCAGAATGAAAGGCTGACAAAGTCCTTTTCCATTCCCATGCCATCTTTTATTTTACTTGTATGAAAAAGCTAATTAATATGTCTGAAATAATTACTTTTAATGAGGAGTTATCTATTTTTTTTTCACAGAGAGTTCTGGAACAGGAGTATACAATTAGGATATGACAGTTCAGTGATCCAAAGTCTTTTTATTTCCCTAGGTGCTATGGATCAGTCCAAGTTCCTACTTCTTTCTATAGACACTAATAGGTTTTCTATTTCTGGAGAGTATTTTTGAACAGTTGATTCCACTTTGAAGAAATAAGAAGCTTTCCAGATGACATTTTACATTCATCAAAATACGTCATGCTAGATATATTAGACCTTTCTTCTTCTAATTTACAGATAAACTGAAAAAGGATAGAAAAACTGATTCAAATTAGTTTAATTATGTGCATCAGGAAGACTTCAAAATTAAGCCTTAGTCAAGACATGGAAAAGGAACAGTACAAAATATGGCTTCAGAATATTGTTCATAATATACAGCTTATATAAAAATGCATCCAGCTACAAATTCAGATCCAATAGTAAAAGTAAGAACAGTAATTTCTGTATGCTTTCTTCCTACAGTGCTCCATGCCTATTCTTTTCCCTAAGAGCTCACAGGTGAGAGCAAATAAACTGTCTTGTTTTCTTTCTTCTGTATCAATAAGGAACTTGCCAAGGTAGGCAGCAAACATGGCTCCTGGTTTTATTAAAATTCAGAATTACACAACAGGGTATCTGTTACCCTTACAAGGCTTGCTGCTACCCAAGGAACACCAAGTTTATGACCCTTCTTTCAGTCAAAGATACTGATCTTCATTTATCAAGTGCTGTGAAATATCAAAATTTAGTTAGGTCATTCCTCAGTCTGCACAAAGAAAGGACAGTGTCAAAAGAGTGTACAGTTCTCTCTGCCTTAAAAGCAAATTCATGTCTTCCTTTTGCAAATGGATCTGGACACAGTGCCCTTCATTTCATTGCCTGCAGACTGCATTGCTACAGCTGTCACTAATATAGAAATGAAGACAAATACAAAAGCTGTTCCTTCAAAGGCTGCAAAGCAGCACAGAGTCACAGTAGGCTGTAAGGACCATGTGCATGCTGGATTGGGTTCCACAAAATTGAATAGCAGGGTCTCTGTGGTAGTGTGCCTTTAATCAGGACAAGCTGCTCTGAAGCATTTTCATTTGTTTGTTTGTTTGTCTGCTTCTCCATGCCCCACTCCCCCAGTCAGCTGAAATCTAGAGGCCTGGTTTTTCCAGTGCATTTGTTTTTCTGGCTCCCACCACAGCAGATGCAAACAATGCCACAGCTGTGCTCATGTGGGACACGTCAGGTCACCCAGACCAGAGGGAGGGAATTGAGAAGCAGAGAAGTCAGGCATGGTATGTAGGACATGTAAAAGAAACTTAAATAATTCTAAGTGGTTAAAAACAATCCCCAGGGCATTCTGCCTAGGAAAAGCTTTCCCATAGTATGACTGTTCTCCTTTAAGTGGGAATAAGGAATAAGAAAGACTGGCTATTTCTCTTCTCTATCTTCTTCTTCAAGAGGAAGAGGAAGCCACTGGGAAAGCTGCCATCTTTCCCTGTCTAAGGGTGAGCTGGGAGCCCACTCTCAGGGCTAGGCACACTTACATACTCAAACCATTGCTCTAGTCCAAAAATCCATTTAAACATTTCAAAAAATACCTATCTCAGAACATAAGGCTTTCTCTACATAATACTAGTATGCTCCTCAACTGCATTCCTTTCTTCTTATTAAGTCACTCTGTAAAATGAAATTGGAACACTAATACAAAATTGAAAGTATCTCTTCTTGTCCTAGATAGCTCTGTAGACTCTTGGCACACTATCATGACATCTTTACTTGCTGTAAGTCTCTCTGATATTTGGAATTCACTGTTGGAAAATCTCTAGAGGAAATGCTGAAAGGTAGCAATCTGCATTTTAGCCAAAAAGTGGAATCTGTATCTACATAATGGCAAGTCACATCAGAACAATTACATTTCTTCGTTTCTATTTCCCTCTGTTCTCTTACCATCTCTGGAGTAACTACTCCATTTATAAAATTTTGGATGCATCTGGAGTCTCTAGATATTTCCTTCAGCTCTTAGTTTTCTTAAGGAATTATGTCTTTAACATCGGTACTCAAGTAACTGCCTTTCCTTGCAAATTGACATTGTACATCCTGGATCAAAGCACCCCCCGGGAGTCTCGGGTTTCTCTCTTATTCAACACTTCTGTTCTCTCCCTTTGCTCTCTTTCTTCTCATCTAAATGTAATTTAAGGTCTTCTCTCCTCATGTCTCCTAATTCCTGTGACCTGAACCTATAAGTATTTTTCCCCATTTTCATTCTATTTTTAATTTTTCTCTCCAGTCTCTGCCTCCAGTTCCTGTGGTAGGTGTTGACACAACCCCTATGCTGTGCATTTCACCACACACTGGGCAGCCCCAGTCAGCTCTCCAGGGCTGTTTTCACCAGACACTGGCACTTCTGATCTCTTACTGTTTGTGTTTTACCAATTTTCTGTGCTCCTTTCCCACTTGTCCCTAGACAACAGTACCACAAACTTTTATATGGTCACCCAGTTCTTCCAGCTCAATGACATGCTTTTATCTTAAGATATTGCCTTTCTATTCTCTTTCCTTTCCTCTATGAGCATAATTGTTGATTTTCCTTGTTTTATCTATGACTTCTACATCTTCCTAGATAAATGACTCTGCTTTTGCTACTCTAGACCACAGCTCTAGATACTTTCATATCTTTTGCCTGACATCACACTTTTTCCTATTTCCCCCTTCATTATTTTTCTTGATAAAAGAACAGTTGGACATGCCAAATTAAAATTTCATTTTAACCTTTTGATTCCATTACACTGTACTTTTTCATGCCCTCATTTTTCTTGTACAATTTTGCCCACCTTTTTAAATTTAATCTCCTCTGTCTCCATGGCATCATGTCCCCAGCATAATTTCTTTTGCATTTCTTCTGAATTCTTTTTTATCTTTACCTTCAGAGTACAAAGATGTTTTATTCTATTCTGTCTAAACAACATTAAAAAAAACCCAAAAACTTTATTTCTATTTGGTTTCACAATAACTACATCTTCAATTGTCCTTTTACCTTAAGTTTATTCCACATGCCAGTCACAAATGGTGTCCATCAACAGACACAGATGGCTCTTGTCCAGGTTCTCAGCTTCTGCATTCTCAAGCACTACAACATCCTTGACTAATTCAGCCCTGCCTTCCCCATCCTTCTGCAAAAATTGTTTTACTGTTTCCTTGTTTTGAGAACATCATTCTTCTCTCTTAACTCCTCCACTGCTTTCCTGCCTTCATATCATCAAACATGAATAAAATGAAGTGTTACATCTCCTCACAGCCTCACTCACCCTATTCCATCTCTCAAAAGCAAGATAAACAAATAATAATAGCTATAACAAATTATGCATGGAAACACACTACCTCCAAGATTATGAGAACTGAATGCCTCATTGTGAAAACATCAATCTAACTTGGCAGATCTAAGCCTAACAGAAAGCTTCTCTCACAATTATAGTCACATCGCTGAAGCTACTGTTCATATCTTTTGGATAAATTTTCTTTCTTTGTATTAAAGGTTTGCATCTGGTATCTTACTTAAACTGAGTAATACTTTGTTTCATGACACAGTCCACTGAGGTCATGCCTTGCAAAGAGAAGTGCTATTTAATTGGAGCTGAGATAATACAACTTGCCTATAACAAACTTGGCTTTTAAATATTATTTTTAAGTTTATATTTGAAAGATCATACATTTTTTCCTGTTCTTTTGCTTTACAGTTTTTTAAAATATGTCAATCATATCTAACAGTCAAGGATCAGAGGCTGTGTTACTTCATTAAATAAAAGAATACAATTCATGGATTTTTCCCATATGCTGTTGTTCATGTGAGCAGAATAAGGAAACAGATCACTAGTGAACTTCATTTCATGGTACATGACAATTGGCATGCAAGCAGAATGCAATCTCAAACTGGTTTGTCTTCTTACAACTGCCTTTGATCTTCAAATGCATATTTGTATACATCAGTAGTTCAATAACCTTTATAGTGTATGTAATGACAGCTGACATCAGATTGATTTTTGCACAAGTACTTTAGAAATATGATGAAATAATTAGTAAATAATCATATACCTGACTCTATATATAATATTATTTTATAATATATTATAAAATATATATTACCTGAAAGGTAATCTATTATTTTACAAAGGGATTCATCTACAATTTTAATAATTTCAAATTGATGTAATGAATGTGATTCTATCAGGCACCATTCTGCTTTGTTTCAGTCTTTAAAAGTACATCTTTTAATAGGCCTTCTGTTTTCCACAG
The DNA here is from genome assembly GCA_013397375.1 of Toxostoma redivivum. Lineage (NCBI taxonomy): Eukaryota > Metazoa > Chordata > Aves > Passeriformes > Mimidae > Toxostoma > Toxostoma redivivum. The sequence continues at coordinate 69,582 of VXBI01013959.1, read as the reverse complement.
GAGTGCTCTAGATTCTACGTTCACTCTGGATTTTTTTTTTTTTAATACATCATAGCTAACAGAAATAAGAAACTTTATTAGTTTTAAGATGCTTATGTTGTTCTAATTGATTCATTTTAATAGTTTTTCCAATGACTATACCTCTAGCTTCTTATCTAAGTTTAGCTGGTCAAGGCCTGAACTAAAAGTAGGATGAAGGGGGAAAAAAGATACTTGAGAGCTGCTCTGTGTCTCACCATTGATTTGGTTGTGTAAGGCACCTGTGACATCCTTATGCCAAAGGAGAGCACATCACAAGTTGCCTGGACTGAAGGCTGCATCCAAAGGACAAAGTAACAGAAGAAGAAAATAGCAAGACCAGAGGAAAGGAAATTAAATTAAGTTCTCAAAGATCAAAGTTGCTAAGAGAAGATAATAAAGCAAATGATATATAAAGAGCTGGTAGCCTCATTGGAGTTAAAACTGTAAATTTGATGCTATGGGTTTGAAGAACATTGTTCAAAGCAAAAATTAGTTCTGTGAATCAAAAATAATTAACTAGCTCTTTCTTCTTCTAATAAAATTATTACTACCATTGCACCCAATCCAAGTCTCACATCTGTCTATAATGAACTATGACGCTTTATATAAAATTGAATGCCTTAATAGCAATTTGAGTTGCAAACTTTCATGGCCTTGAATGTGCTTTAGTCAAGCACTGGGCTTCTGAAGTGACACTTTGGCCAGCTTTTGCTAAATGGGTCAACTAAGCCTTGAGATTAATTGGTTTAAAAGTGCTGGAACTGAAAACCTCTCTAACCTCTCTTTCTTAAAATTGGTGAGCCTACCTTTGTTAAGCTCTTTTCTCTTTTGATATGGTTTCTATGTAGAAATGCATTGGAATGTGTCACCTGTGTTAAAATGGTACTGATCAAATTGTTATTGGTTGGTTTTTTTATCCTATTCTATCCTTATCCTCCAAACAGGATCTGTTTTCAGGCAAGGGAGATTGTGTGTAAAGATGAACATTGGACAACTGCATCAATGAAAACACCAAAGTCAGCTCTGCCAGCAATGATTTTATTCTTATAGTCTAGTTCTGGTACAGAAAAATTAATTTGTATAAAAGGCACTTCATGGCCTGACTCTGTAATTCCTGTTTTTCCCGTTCCCATTGCTTGTTCTTAAGAAAGGTCTCCTATCCCACTTTGTATTTAGCAAGGAAAGTTCAGTAAAGGAGGAAAATACCTGGTGGTCAGAGTAAGCCAGTGTGGGGATCTGGAGGAAAGCTGTGGAATGTCTGGGTGGCCACTGCTCCAGCATCAGCACCAGCAGCTCCTCCAGCCTCCAGGAGCAGGAGTGAGGATGGAACACATCTGTCCAGCACAGCTGATGGGCACTGCTGTGGTCAGAGACCTTCTGTGTCTCCCACCCAGATGTGGCTGCAAAGGGAAGGAAGGAAACCCCATGTGGGATTCTACAGCTCTTTATGCTTGAAAAATGACATGAGTGGAGCTGGGGAGATTGCTGTCTTTTAAGTACAAAGACACTCCTTCCATCCAGGGAGTGGCTGGAAATGCTGCCATCGGGCTTGTTTTCACTGGGAAAATTGTGAAACCTCTTTCCTCAGCTCCCCACCATCTCCCAGTATGTTTCACAAACTCAGCTCTGCAAGGGCTTCCTCCACCTTCACAGGAGTCCCTTGCTTCTCCCACAGGAACTCAGGCCATCATCAGCCTTTAAGTGTCCCCATCTCCCTTTGCCAGTGGTTCTCTCCAGATGTTCAGTATCTGACTCTGCCATCATACTGGTTGTTCTGGTTGTTAGGGGAGCCAGGATAATTTTCTGTGAGGAGGGATTATAGGGGCAAGAGGAGGTTAGAGAGCACAGGAACATAACTTGCAAAACCACCAAGTGCAGGGTTGCTTGGCAGAAGGATGGAGGGAAATGGTGGGGCAGTCCTGGAGGTTTTGACATGGCAGAAATGCAGGAGCCCTCAGTGACCAGCTTTGTGGAAAGCTAAAGCAGGATTGTCACATAGTGAAGGACAGCAGCATAGAGTTCAGTAATAATAGATGTTAATAAAATGAGGCACTTTTAATACTCCTAGAGGGGATTTCCACTTCAAGCACAGTAGTTCATTCAACATTTGCCTTGAAAGAGATGTAAGGAGGTCTGAGAATGAGCCTCGGGAACATTGTTCCCTTTAGCCTTTAGAAAGCCTGCCTAATGTTCTGGAAAGCCATCCTAATCCTGTCAGCAGAAATGCCTGAGAGACAGTAAGCCAGCTCTTCCCAGTACAGCAGAAGCAGAAGTAATGCTGCAGTGCACAGAATAATTCTACTTTGACCTAAACTTCTGTTCCTTTGCATGTGAGTCATATTCTGCTACATATTTCTAACCTGCAAATGCTCTTCAAAGACAGTGATGGTTTTACCCAGCACAACACAGATTGGGGACCAGGTCTCAGTCCATGTTAGCTGACATGGCTCCACCAGCTAGAGACCAGCCCTGTCAATTTGGATGCCAATACATTGATTTAAGCTGCTGTCGTGCTCCCACTCTGTGTAATTAATGCAGATGGAGAAATTCATGTCCCTTCTGAGCACTGTCCATAGCCATTGTATGAATCTGTTGGAGAGGGGGTGACTCTGAACAGAGAGGTGCCAAGCAGACACACACCAGCTATCCTAGACATGCAGGTTGCATTTAATGAGGTGTGTGCCAAGCTAGTGTCCTTTCATATGTCAATATTGGTGTAAAATCTGCAGTGAGATGTCACTGCAACATGGTGATTGGTCTCCCTAAATTGATAATAATCCCTCCTGAATCTGGGACAGCAAGTGATGCCTCCCAGCCCATACCAGCAAGATATATTACAGCAATTCTGATAATCAAAGTAACAAAACCTGCAGTCCCTTTTACCCCCTCCTGCCCAAGCCATTCATATTGGTAGCTGGTTACATCCCAGCAGGTCCTATCACAGAGAGAAACCTGTGGTAGGAAGAGGCTCAGGGAAGGGATAATTCTAAATAAATCCCCACTGCTTCAATCTTTGAAAGGACAGTAGAAGGGGAATGAGATGAACCTTGGGGTGCTGGGAGGTCCCAGCTTCCCTAAGCTGAAATACCAGGAATATGCCTGACTGGAGTCAGCACTGTAGAACTTTATTTATTTCAATTTTAGATGCTTGGCTTTTTTGCCTTCATCTGAACCTAGCAATCAGAGCATGAAATGCTCACTATCACACTCAGGAGAAAATCCAGTCTGCATTTTATTTCCATTTTTCTTCCCAACAGTGTTTCTTGGTACAGACAAGAAATCAGAGTCAGCAAAGGGGTTAAAACCAAAGACAGCACCTACAGGTCCCAACAAATTTGACAAACTCCTTCCCCCTCTCTTTTCTCCATCTGCCAAGGGTTTTTCTTATCACACTACACATCCAGGCTTCCTGGAGTCCACAGGTAATGTTCATCTACCACAGTGATGGGTTCAGACTCTTGGAGGCACAGTCACACCATCTATAAACAATAAAACTCCTAGCTGCTATAATCATGTTGTCAGGAATGAGTAATATGTTCTGCAAAAAAGGCCTAAGGAAGCTGCTGGAGTATGCTGAAGGTGACTATAAACTATCCTTCTGAGAACAGTTTCTTGACAGTTGGTCAAAATATCAACCAAAGAGTTAATAAAATATTCATCGCAATTTTCTTTGCCTTCTTAAATTATGTTAGTCATATTAAAATAGCCATATTTTTACAAGGTATGTGAGGGCAGAATTCAAACTCTCCTTTCCAACACACATTCCTTGGACACCAGGGCTCCTATCAGCATTTTGGAAAGTTCATGTCAAGAAATTATGTGCCCCTGACTAAAAATTAGTTATTTAAGAGCTATGAAAAAATTGGGATCTCTCTCTTTAAATGCTTGACCCTGAGGTGGAAGAGGAGGAGGGGAGAAAGAGAAGGAGATTATGATAATTGCTTTATTGCATTGATAATATGATAGGCTGCTAACAACCTGAGTCATGGTAATAGCAGCCTAATTGCTATCCAAGTGCTTTCAGCAGGAAACAGGCACACCTAGAGAGGCACCTGTGCACAGCAAGATTAGGTGTAAATGGAAAAACAGAGATATAAATGCACTTTCATCTTAGTATAGTGGAAAGTAAGAAATAGATGTTTATGTAGAAACTGCCTGAAATCCAAGAGTTGTTTCAGATAATGGGAAGTGGCTGGTATGTAATTTATGTGAGAAACAGGCATACTACAGGGCTCAAAGTGAAATGGGCATTTATATTTAGGCAGAGAAAAGGAAATAACATATGTGGGGAAGAAGTGGCTGATGCTATCTTTCCAGAATAAATCAGCTTCTGCAACGATTATGACCTTTTTATAAAATAAAATTAGTAATGTCAGTCTGACAATACAAAATAAGATCTTTCCTTGAAAGTCAGTATGACTGCAGTAAGTGATTTGCCTGGAAGAAAGCTGCTTGAGAATGGAATGGTTTGTAGTTGATTATAAATATCAAATATACCCTTCATATGCATGAGCCTGCTTGTGTACATTTAAGATTGGTTGTTCCTCTCCACTGCTGTTCTCTGAGCACTGCTCCTGGCTCTGGCTGCGGGGGAGAGGTTTCCACTCGGGTTTGGGCAGAGCTCTTGGCCCTGCTCTCCAGCTGCCCTCCCTCTTTCCTGTTTCGGTTCTGAGAAAGAGGACATGGTGACCAGGTGCTGCCCACACGTCTGGGGGGAAATGGAGATTGGCATTTCTCAGTAAGAGATGATAAAATACTGTTTTGTTTGTGCAGGATGAGGTTCGTGGAGCGGGGAGAGCTGAGTGTAAGAATCAATTGTGTCCCCTGATGAAGGAGTCAGATCTTTCAGCAGGAGTATTGATCTACGCATTCAACTCTGCAAGTTGACTTCCAATACATCTTTTGCAACTGAAACTCAGTGATGTGAATGTCAATAGGCATGAACAAAAGCCTCGTGTTTTGAAAAGCCTGAATCTGTATCTGTAGGATATAAAAACTGTTACATTTCCGTGCTTTTGCTCTCCTCTGGAAATCATTTTCCAGGTTGTTGGTAATGGATGTTGCATGCAGAATATATGTGTGAGCCTATGCATTACCATTATTGTTATTTTCCCCTAAAAATAACCTTTTTTTTTGTATTTATAAATAGCATTTGATCACAGTCTAGAAATATTGCATGCCAGAAATTATCTGTCTTGAGTTGCTGAATACTAGTGTTTGGATAGGCTGTTATGGCAACAGAGGTACATCCTCTGGATTTAAGCATCACAGGTTCTCTTGGCAACTTTTTTTTGTATACCTGCACACTCACGAAAATATGCTGAGTTACCCCAGTAATCTCTGGAAAAACAGCAGCAACAGAATAAACTGACATGTTTATCACCTTACATTTGTTTTAGAAATATACATAAAAATCTGCCTTAAATAAAATACATAAATAATTGAACTGGGGTGGGGGGGAAGCACACAAAGGCCAAAACAACACTGTGGAAAAAATAACATGAAATCATTTTATGAATATTTAGTATAAATTAGTACTTATGTTATACTGATACTCAAAACTTCAACCAATGATGGCTTGGCATTGTCAATAATTATACATTATGAACACTCACTTGCCATGAGGCATCTCTGGTTATTGGTTTTTTTCTTCTTTTTTAAGACTTAGTGAAATTTTACAAAATAGGACCTTCTATCAGAAATACATTGAGTTCTAATGACCTTGACCTATGTTATAACAATCCTTACAAAAGAAGTGTTCAGCCATGGTGTCAAATGCTCCATTTCAACTTTTCTTCTGCATTCCAGGGCACTGTTCATATTAACCCCATTGACCTTGGAGTAGCTCTTTTTCTTCAACATGCAGTTCTCATAACAAAGATGAATTCTCTTTCCTCTTCTCCCTTTATTACTACTGCTGTCCCCACATGACCCATCTACAGTGTCTCGTGTGTACACACCAGGCAAAGGTGGAGTCTGTCTGTGATCACAGGTCCCCAGTGCTCATTGTGAGGGTTCAAGTCAGTGCAAAGCACGCAGATTTACACACACACTCTAGAGGATGTTGTCTGTTTGGAAACAGAGCTTGTGCTTCACAAAATGGGATGGTAACTCTTGAGCAGGAAGACACCAATTAAATAATTAGGGTTAGCATAGAAAGAGCTGTAAACTGCCTATCCCTGAATATCTTTAAGAACAAATTATAAAACCTATTATATAATCCTAGGAGGGATATCCTAAGTAAAGCCCTTAAGGGCAGGGAGGTGAATTGGATGACATCCTAAATTCTGTATTTCTGTGACTGTACCATCACTGTGTTCGCTTGGCCTCACATGAGTGCAAGCCTGCACAAGCATAGACCCAGGGGTAGGATGGCAGATACCAGAGAGGAAATTTGAAATGGTGCATCAAGTATGCTGGGAAGAAAGCAAACACCTAAACACCTGGAAGAGTTTCATATGCTCCTACTCATTTTTCTGTGAAAGGTTTTAATGTCTGCAGTTCAATAAAAACACTTAAAAGAAAAAAAATCTTACTGGTCCACAATAGGAGCTGCACAGCATGGAAGTACAGGTACTTTTACTTATTTAATTTGTACTGAAGGGTTTTATTCAAGTGGTGGATGGTAAATGTATTTTTATTAAGCAGAAAGTATCTTAAACTAAAAACTGACTTTGAAGCACATAAAAACTTTCTAACATTCAAACACTAAGCATTAAAGTGACTGTATTGGGAAATATGCAGAGTAGGTGTGCTCATTTCTGAGGAAACCTTCCCACTGGCTATTTGTAGGAAGCGGGTAATGACAATGTCTTTGGCCTTGACAGTCTCCATGTTCCTCTCCCGTGATATCTGCATGCTGATTTGATCCACGTTAGTCATGATTAGCTCTGAGGCCAGGATCTGGGTGGGGGATGCCCTGTTTGCTGTGCTGTCCATGATGTACTGCCTATACAGTTCCACCAGCTTCTGCTCCAGGTAGTCGTTCAGGGCGGAGTCGGAGAGGGGCTGCAGGTGGGGCCCCAAGCTGGCCAGGCGCCAGCACGAGGAGTGGTGCTGGACTGGCCTGCGGATGGTGTCACTTGTGGGGGGAGCCCTCACCGACTCCATGGGGGGAGGAATCTCTGAGGACTCCAAGAAGGGGCCTATGCCGCTGTCACAAGCAAAATCCGTCGTGACTGAGCTAATTGGCACCACATAGTCCCCAGCTATATGCAGATCGTTGTAGTTCTTGCAAATGCTCTTGCAGGAAGGGGGAACCAGGTAGGTGACTCTTTTTGTCAGCTCCTCACAGCCATGCATAGCTGGAGGTGGCTGCCCTGTGGGTGTTGGGTGCTGGACAGGCTGTGGGACATTATCCTTCTGTCTTCTGCTGTGTTTGCTACCTCTAGAGCAGATTGACGAAATGCACTTGCCAGCAGATCTGCATCTCTGGAGGAGGCTTCTTCCTTGTGCTTCAGCTGTGGAAGAATAATTAATGGGTCTCATTTCATACACCCCTTCATCAGGCAGACTCTTGTAGAGCGCAGGGTTCAGGTCTTCATAAAGGTAGGTGATTCTATGAAGGTAACCTTCCGACAGCATCCTTCTCCAAGGGAAAGGAACTGCCAGCAGACACAAAAATGATAACAAGTTAATTACAAAAAGTTCATTTTAAACTCACTGAGCTGTGATTACACTCACCGGTCTGTTACTAGCTGCAAAGAGATGTCTCCAATAAGACATAAACAAAGTGTCTCTGCCTTACTAGGGGACTCAAGTTAGTGAGAGTGAAGTGATCAGCCAGCCTCCTTGTTGTGCTAAATCTTACCAAAGCATATCATGGATAACATAACATATGGCATGTCCAATGCATCCAATGGCAAGTGAGTTGTGGAGAGAGGGACAAGAAGTCTTTTGTTGTGAAATACCTGCTGTAAAAGCTTATACTTAAATACAACTAATTTTTGCCCTGGAGTTCATTAAGAAGCCTGGGGTTTCCCTCTTTTTCTCATATGCTTTTAAGAAGTCAGGGGTTTCCCCCTTTTTCTCATATGATTTGAAGCAACTTTTGCTGTGTGTGGTTTTTCAGCTGCCTCTGAACTATTAATTTGAGATTCATATTGAGAGTATCACCCCTTTTGTTCCAGACTAATAACAACTGTAGGTGGGGTTCCTTTTTCATTAAAAAAATCTCAGACCATGAAATTTGCACTTTGCACTTCTGTATTGCAGCCAGGATAGAATTAATTGTCTCTACCTTTTACACAAAAAAATATCAGTGGAAAAATCAAAACTTTATGGAGGCATGATTCATCTGGCCTGGTTTAAACACCTAAATCAAAATGAAATGAATTGTGCCCTAGATTTGCTTATGACTCTCCAGTTGTTATAAAATGATCTTAAGCTAGATCCTAGGTATAGACATCTGCAGGTATTTTTGAAGATACAGTTTTCAGTGCAATGCATAGGAAAGTGCACATTTCAAAAGTACTTCAGCTCGCTCTTTCACTGGAGGATTAATGGTACCACAGCTCTGGAATCAGTTATCATTGCATTTCTGCAAAGGCACAGTCAGGTTCCAGCAGTCACTAACTCTCTCCACTCTCTAGCAGGCAGCTCAGCCTCAAAAGCTGCATAGAAATGTTAGTAATTAAAGACAGTATTTGCCAGCAAGGACACACATGCTGCACATCAGTAAATGTTCTGCCCAGGCTTTAGTAGCCCCACTACAAAAAAAAAATATTTAAAATCCACCTCTGTCTTTGTTCTTTTCAACCAATATCAAGGATACAATCAATGGGAAAGATGTTCTAAAGAAATGTTTGGTTCTCACCAAAGAGAAAGTAGATTTAAAATAAAAATAAATTAAAATTATTAAAATAATTTCTTTCTTTATATACTACAAATTATCTTTTCCAAGAGTGAAGGAACCCTCATTTCTTAGCAAAGCTTTCACGTGTCACAGTTGCTAGTGCAAAATGCCGCACTAATAACTGTTGGCTAAATCTGTCTAAACATGAAGAGAGACTTTACACAGATGTTAGGGATGAGACAGTGTGAGAAAATACTTTCCTTGGGGGAGGGAATAACTTCCACACCGTGAAGAAGGTTGAAGAGAAAGTTGAAGAGAAGACAACCTTCCTTCAGGCAGAAATATTAATGGGAATTAGATGTGTCCAAGCACTTGCTTTAGTGACCCTGGATTCTCTTCATTGCTGCCAGTTGTGTGAGATTTCCCACAGGCAATAACATTTAATTAAAAGTGATCTTTTTACACAGAAGGGGGAAAAATCATGTTTAGGGCTTGGCAGTCCTTACAGTATGCTGCTATCTTGCTTTGGCTTTTAGCTGTAATTAAGGCGCCCCCCATAGAAATATTAGCCAAATGCTAGAGCTGCTCAGGTTATCAACTCTCTCTTCTGTTTCTGTTCCCTCCTTTTGCAGAGGCTGCTCTCTTCTCCCCACCATCCATGGCCCAGATGTCTTTATTGCAAAGTTACCACTAACTGTGGCTAGCTTGAATCTGGAACAGTTATGTATTTATTCCTGTGTTATTTTTAAAGCAAATTCAGAGAAATGAGTGGAAATGTAACATATGGCCTGTCCACTGCTCAACCAACATAGGTCAAGGCAGTTGTGTTCAGGTAGCATGTGACACTTTGGTCTTTCCTGCTGCCCAGATGTGAGCTGTTTCTGCCATAAGGTGCTACGTGAGGGAAATGAAACCACTGGTTTAATTTCTTTGCACTGCACTCTGCTATGCTTATTTTAAGTGTTGGAGCACACTGACACAGGAGTGCAAACAAAAGAATTGGCAAATTCAAAGATATCAGGGTCTCACTGTGCTCAGAGTTGTGTGCTCTGCTGAATGAGTTACAAGCTTACCCTCTGAAGCTAGCAAAGGCTGCCAAACTTATCTGGCTCTTCCCATCTCTGCAAGGAAATGTGACTTAAGTTTTGATAGGCGGTGCTGAGAGTATAAATGCAAAGGGAGGTGCATGTATCTGTGGTGTTTCTTGTTCTAGTACTTCATATAATATATACCTCGGTTGAGTTATTATCCCATCACTCAACAGTCATGCAACTGTGCCACCTTTAATTTTTGCATTTTAAATCTGATAAGGATTGCATTTTTCATTAATTCTGTTTTCTCGTAACTTTTCTCTTAATCCCCTCTTCGTGCCACAGATACATACACCAGGAATCCAAGGGCACAGACATTATATCTAATGTCTTTCAATATTTCGGTTTCATGCTCCTTAAATCCAGATTTCACTTATATCTGCCTGAAAATAATTGTGTAACTTTTTGTTACACAAGGAAAACCAGTCCCCTTTACAATTCTAATCTGACATATTTTGCATATGTAAGATGAACAAAAAGAATTTTCCTTGTGTTGCTACTGCCCTGGCAATAGGCACTGACAACATTCCATCTAAGATTAGTGGAGATAGAGGGAGAAGACTGTCTGGTTCACACTGTCTTTTCTATCTGACATAGTCTTTATTACAGTCAGATGCTCTTAAAAACTCCTGTGTCTTGGTTGAGGTTTTTGTTCAGTTCTTCAGCAGTAGAAAAGCCTGAAGGCAGGATAAATGTTTAAAGTCACATGAAGAATCCAGGGATATTACCAGTGTGTGGCAGCAAATTTGCTAAGTTCTAATGCTTGTAGACAGTGTCAATGTTTGCATAAAGACCTCAGATTACAATCTGAGAGCAGGAAAACAGAATGGGAGTTCTTGGCTCAGGATAAGCAAAACATTTACGGAAAGCCTGAGAAGGGTGCACAAAGAGATATGATAAATAGTGTCCTGTTCAAAAACCTTAGCAAGATGAAAGGTTGCTAGAGAGATGGAAAGAGCATGGTGCCAGCTGGGATCATGGTTCAATGGGGAAAGGGATATTCTTCATTGCAAAAGGAGGGGATAGAAACTCACAGAAGAGACAAGTTTATGTGGGATATGTTTGACTTTCAGATCCCTGACCAGAGCTCTGAATGGCATTAAAGTTGTGCTGCTGGGGATTGGAGCTTGACTTTATCACAGGGTATACCTTGAGTTCTAGCTGATTTACTAGATGGGATCCCAGGTGACAATCTCCCTGTCTTGAGGGAACTCAAATCCTATGGATTTGTCTGTAGTATTTTTCCCTATTTTTAGAGACATTTTTCCAGTTTGTAGAGATACAGAAAGTGAAGTGTGGGATCCACCTCAGATTACCAGACACACACGCAAGAGTCCTGGCAAGCAGGGTAGTCTGGAGAGCAAGCTCACATGTATTGCAGGACCCATATCTCACCTTCCCCAGGGACTAGTGTGAAACAGCTCCCAGGAAGCCTCAGCGCAGCCAGTGTGGGGAAACCAGGATAGTGAAGAAGGTACTATCATGAGCTGTGCACATGGGTAGGTAGAGCCTCTTCTTAATGCCTGAAACCTACAGATCTTTGGTATCTGAACCTCCCTTGGTTTGGGTAAAGGTAATGCTGATGACACCAAATTGTGTGGTGAGATGAACACATTTTACAGGGAGACCTGCTCAGGCTGGAAAGTGGTCTGGCAATAACAGCATCAGGTTTAACAAAGGCAAGTGGCAGCTCCTGCACTGGTTGGCACAACCAAAGAGCCCAGCACAGGACCTGTGTGCCTGGGGAGCCTTGCTGAGAGGGACCTGGGGGCCCTGGTGCACAACAAGGTGACCCTGAGCCAGCAGTGCAGGGCAGCTGCAATGAGGAAAATCAGATCCTGGGCTTCACCCACCAAGGCACAGCTGGCTGAGATAGACACCAGATCTTCCCACTCAGCATTTGTCAGCCTGCCCCTGGAGCATCCAAGTTCTGGTCCCAAAAAATGAAAACAAGATGTGGACAGACTGGAGTGGTTCTAATGGAGGGGGCCAAGAAGATGATCAAAGGGCTGGAAAAGCTGCCTTGTGAGGAGAGTTTGAAGGAGTTAGGACTCTTCTCCCCAGAGAAAGGAAGACCCAGGGAAGGGGATGGCTCATCATAGTATTCCAGTGCTCCCAGGGATAAGAGGGAAGAGGTTTCATATCAATGTAAGAAGGAAATTTTTTACAGTGAGAACAATCAATGACTGGAACCTCTCAGGAGACATGGTAGAGTCCCCTTTGCTGGATGTTTTCAAGATGGGATTGGACAAAGTCCTATATAATCTCATCTAGGCTTCCTTTCCCATGAAATGCTGGACCAGATGATATTTCGAGGTCCTTTCCAACTTATGCTGCTCTCTGACTATAATTCTACAATAGCAGTGGCTGCTGTTTGATGTAGGAGTGGCTCACTTTGCCCACAGCAGAGGAGAAGATGAATAGCCAGAAGGTGGTTTTGCACAGGTACCCACTACATTTGTCAGTTCTTCTCCCTGCTGCTGCTGTTGATGCTCTGGAAGATCTGGGGCACACAGAGCTGCTCAATGAGGCTCTTTAAGCAGTCACCATGAGCCAACCACTCTTGCCCTCTCCCCACAGCTCTCTTCACTCTGATCTTTAGGTCTCCTCACAGGAGAAAACATAAGCCCTGTTCATCTTCTTTATTCACATGTCAACAGTTGAAGAGATGCAGAAGAGCTGGAGTACCTCACCCACACAGGAATGTGGGCTGGTTCAAGGGGAGCAAGTAGGTTTAAGATAATAATCCTGTATATCAAGAATATGAGGGAATCTGCTGGAAGAACAGGCTAAAGAAAGCAAAGAGGAGACGTCTTCCCCAAGAAATTTACTATACTGTTAAATGCTCTTGTTAGACAAATGCCTACCAATTTTTGATCATGCAAAATGGATGGTAATGAGTTTCAGGAGCATTCAATTTCTTTAATTTAGAAACAAATATAATCTCAGTGTATTTTTGAGTGCTGTTGTATCTTTAAGTTGGGTTGGGGGAGGACATGCTTCCATAAAATTACAGTGAAAATTGTATGTTGGAAAATATAGCTTCATGAGCTCTCAAAGTTTTCCACCCAAGTTTGTTTTATCAGTTAAAGTTCCTTGAAACTTCATACAGACCAAGCCTGGTCATCATTCTTCATACTTTTCTTCATCATCTATGCCCATACTAAGTTGGTTTAAGACCCCATCAATCTGGTTGGATAGCATTTTACATCTCATATCCGCAGCTGTAAACAACAGCATGAAATCTGAGACAGGAAGAATCCGGCTCTGCATTCATAAGAAAGACTTGACTACATAATATTTCTACCCCGTGTTTTTAACATTTTCTTCCTGAGGTGGAAATAATTTCATGTCTCTGGATGTCTGTGTTAATTTTAATGAGTTGTTAGCTGTTATGAGTGAACTACATGTACTGCAACATTTTGAATCTAAGCATTTGAAGTAAAAAGGCAACAAATCCACGTGAATTCTTACAGAAGAGAATACATTTTCTAGAAATGAAAAGAATAAACGGTAAAACAAGAAAGACAGAAAGGCTGAAGGTGTTTCCCAGAAGGAGTGAAGGAAATGGTCCACAAAAATGCATTGAAGTGTTAGTCACGTTTGTTGTGGAGCATAAAAAAGAGGGGAGAGGAGACATGTTGTAGGTGTATATCCTCGTTGAGTTATGAACTTGCAGCAAACCAGGAAATTCATTGAGAATAGGGAAAATGCAATCATAAAGTTTCTTTGTTTATAATTTTTAACAGCACTGTGTTTTCAGAGAAGTCTCATCCTTCTTTTGATTAACTTTTTTTTTTAATATTATGCCCATATTCATCTATTTTGGTGCCTATTTTTATTTAGGCACTAAAATACTCTAGTTGGAGTACTCCAGTTGGAGGACATTAATTAGACAGTACAGTAACATGCACAGAAATTTCAATAACAGTATCTTAATTATGATAAAAGCAACACAGACAGTAAGACACTTTAAAAATATTCTGAAAAACCCGTTTAGTCTGATTTTATGGAAATCTTTAGAAGTATCAGAGGAAAAATTTTGGTTTTGTTTTGAAGTCTCATTGCAATCACAGTTGGTCATGATTGTGAAGATGGCACCTTATAAATATCCTCATCATTTCCTAAGGCAGCAGAAAATGCCTGTGGATGAAAGGCTGAGACTCTGCAAACACACATGCATTCAAAACAGAAAAAGTGTATCCTCATTTTACCAGCTATTTATCAGCTGTGGTGCCACACAAACAGAACCAAGCCACTTTGATAAGCAAGGGCAACATTTTCATATATTTATATAATGCACAGTATATTTTAGTTCTTACCTCCAAAGATACAGGAGCTGACCAGGTACAAAAAATTGATGTCTTCTAACTAGTTTGAAGCTTCCTGTGAAACTGTCTTACCCCAAAATGCAATGTTCTGTTTTTATTTCCTTTTTAATGACATTTCTAAGATAACATCTGTTTTACTTCTAATCCTCTAGAGCAAAGAAGTATAGAAAGAAAGTCCCTTAGGAAATGAGGGGGTTTTATAACTGACTAAACTGCAACACACTGAACTTGCTTCCTCTTTTATGTCCAAATTAAACTTCATTGTGAAACTGTGTACTGTTAAAATAGCTGATTGCAACACGCTCAGTCTGGGCAGATGGACTGTTGTAAGAAAAAAAACCCTGGTGACTCAAATACTCAGAACAATCTTAGAGAAACTGTTCATCTGTTGGCAGCTTACAGTGCACTCCATTTCAGCCATCACTCTCCTTTTAGCTGACACGACGAGACATCTTTACATGTCAATATTGTCATGCCAAATAAGTTGGAAGAGTGAGGTGCCAAAGCAGAAATGCATTGCACAGCAGGCCTACTTTGTTGTCTGCAAACCCTTGTACATATAATTTTCCACCAAGCAGCGCAGCACAGCTGCTTTCTCAGGTTTTGCTTTGGCAAACTTGACAATACTTGCAGGACAAAAGTTAGACCTGAAAGTTAAGCCTTGTCTCTTTTAGCACTCAGTACCATACCTAGGAAATTTGTCTTAGGAGGGGCAGTGGATGAAAATACCTGGGACAAGCAGGAATTCATCCTCCAAGCATGAAGCGTAAGAACAGTGAATATGGCTTTGAGATTGGTGTTGGGAGTATTCCTTAAGGGTAGAAGACAAATACTGTTTGAAACATATAACTGGACTGTTTGAATTGATCCCAATAGGACATAGAGAATTTGCTTTAAAAGGCATCATTATGCATCCATACACTGCAATAATAAGAGAAATATATTTGAAATATATTTTAATTCTCAGTGAATTTTAACTTCCTCATTTAGTATCATGTGTTTTTCTCAGAAGCCTCCAACTCTGCCAGCCAGAAACAATACTTCTATTAATGGCATTATCCTAAATATTCACCATGATGCAACATATAATTGGTACTAATATCAAAAACTTCTTCCAAAGTCTTCTTAGACATAGGCATGAAAAAAGTACAAGTGTCAGTCTGTCCCTACCTACACACTTGTAGCTAATTCATAAAAGAGTTTAACAAGTAATATTGTACCCAGTCATATGCCATTCTAGGATCAACAGCACCTAAACAGCACAAAAACTGGAGAACACTGGCAGTTTTTAACGCAAGTCTCATCAGGTATCTTTGCTGTAAATGTTCTCCCTGTAGAAACAAAGCTACTCTCATAAGAGACCAACTCCTTTATGCTTAATATTAACATTAATACTAACATTATTTTATTTTTTCTCTGATCTCTTATTTGTATTATGGACCAATTTCAGGCCTTGTCACATTCTGGCCCAACACTATTTTTCCATGTTTCCTTACCTGGATGAAATGTATTGAGGAAAGCAAGAAATAAATCTCAGTGAGGTTTTATCTCTTCTATAGGTCCAGAGAGCTCTATATTCACAGAAGCTCAATATTTCTAGTTTTACTGTTGGGAAAAAAACTTTGATAGTATAAAAAGACATTTCTGTAAAGATATTCAGAGAGTTTCCAAAAAAATTTTAAATAATCTAAATCCATGCAAAACCAGGAAGATACAAATGGACAGATATTTTAAAGTAAAAGTGCTTCTACTGCCAGAACAGCACAGCTATTCAGAACCACTGTAAAATCAATCTACTATCATAGATTTACATAAGTATGGATTTAAGACTTATCTTCAGGCACCTAGATTTGGATAAAATAAGTGACCATTTTTGTTGTGCATATGGAATGTTTTCGGTTCTCTAGAGGAACTCAAACATTGTCTGCATTTCTGCACAGTAGCTTTGTGTACCTATGGAAGGGAGATATAAAACTGTAATTTCTTGTCACTGAAATTGCACATTAACATCCTGACAGTCTAGGCTTTCAGGACACCCAGTTATTCTAGTGACCTTTACCACATTCATTCCTGACCTTGGAAGGGTTATCCTCAGCTAGCACACACCATCTTATATGAATTTTTGCCATGTGGCTTATAAACTGCTCTGAGTGCAGCACTCTGAGGGCCAGATCCAGATCTGAATGAGCTGGATACAACACAGCAGCACCTGACCCCTTTTGCAAAGATTCCCACATGTACTGTGCCTCCCATGCTCAGAGAAACAGATGTGAGAGAGATCAAAGCTTCCGCACCTTAGAGAATCTTTCAGTCAGTCTCTTCATCTGGAAATGTAGCTCAGATTGTCTGAGGCCATGCCAAATTATTTTAGTCAGTGTAATTCACTACAGCAAGCCCAATTGCATCAAGATTGGGTATCCCTATCCACCCCCCTCCAAAAACAAAAACATTTCAAGTAAATTACCATACTTCCTTCTCTACAACATTATTCTACTCACAAGGAATTTCCTTGAGGAAATTGCTTTAATTTTGATCCTAAGTAGTTCTGATGCTTAGTTTTTTATTTCAGTTCAAGAGTTTATCTTCAAGACAAATGTGCCAGTTGTTTGCCCTCACTCTGCTTTGGTTGGCCTCTGCTTAGCCTGGGCCTGTTTGGTCACAGAGTGCAAAGGCAGCTGCTTGTCATTTGCAGGTGAAATGCTTATATTCTAGAAATTATAAATTGGGATATTTGGTAAGACAATACTACATAGCTTTTTTGCTAAATTTAATAATAGGAATAAATGCATAAAAATAAATCAATTTTCCTACATATACTCAAGCAGGTATAACAGTAAGCTCTCTCTGGTTATCAAACTATTTTAGCTCTATTCTTATTTGGTATATCTATACATTTAACCACAAATTTTGAAATTTAAAAGGTTAAAGATACCACCTAAAGATTATGACCTAGTTTATAAGTATTTTATGCAATAGGACAAAGGGGATATTTTTAAACGTTTTGATTTTTGGAAGGAAAGATTTTATGGGAAGGAGATAAGCATGTTATCCAGTACTCCATCATAAAAAAACAATCATGAATGATTTATATTCCTTACAGAAGCAAAATCAGATACATTTCAAGCTTTCAGGTGTATGTGAAAGCTTAACTTGATTTGAGCTGAAAACTCAGTTTTCAATGCATTAATCTCACCAGTTTACTCAATTATTTGAGTAAATCAGCAGTCTTTAAACAGAGAAGAACCTCCACCATACACAGTTATCTTTCCTCTTCCTTTATTGCTTTTAACAGAAAATAGATCAGTAGAATTTTCTAGGTAAAATGTGAGAATTCCCATCTCCCAAATGAGTACCAGGCAAGTCTGGTTTTGAGATACCTCAGGCCAAAGGGAGTCTCCTGGATTAATTACTCCAGCCCTTTACCTGTTGTGTGGAAAAAAAGTGGTTGTGATGTTGTTCACATGGCCATGCATTTCCAAGGAGGAAAAAAAAAGACCATGAATGCACAGAGAGCCTTGCCATTCTAGAAAAGATGGAGTTTTGATGCCCACCCCATATTTGCTGTTTCTAGCTGTCCATGGCCAGTGATTGCAGCAACAAGAAGTCTGGCTGTCCTTGGGGCCCAGAGCCTTAACTCCAGGAACTCAAGGAGCACAGCACCTTCCATGTAGTTATATCCATCAAGTTCTGCACCCAGAGTATGATACTTCAAAATGAAGCAATTGTTTCATCACACGAAAGTGACCACTAAATCTTTTCATTAACTACAGAGGCATTTGTACTTCAAGTAAAGCAGGGTAATAGTAGGGAGCATTTGCTGCTTTTCATGCTCCTTCTAGTCCATTAAATATAGAATTTATTCCTGTGTTAAATTTCTCTTCTCCTTTGTGGATCACATAAATATTTAGTTATATGCAGACATTTCTACAGGTTCAATTTATGTGCAAATCAAGGAAACAAAAGCAAGGCTTTTGATATGAGAAAATTATAAGCAAGAACATTGCACCCTCTGATAAAATCTCCAAGGCCAAGGGGAGTTTGCTTTCGGAAGAGATAACAGTATTGGATACAGTACATTGAAGCTGATCTACATTACATTCCCAGCACTAGCCTTTTGTAGCAACAAGTAGCCAATTAGTGAAGTCTTTTCTGTTCATGTTCTTTTCTTCTCTCACTAATTTACAAGAACTAGAAGACGGATCTTGTCACAATTCAGAAACATTTCCCTGCAGTCTCAACCTCTCTTCATTCATAAGCCCTTATTTACCTTTAGTAGTCAAACTGTTCTGCCCATATCCTTTTTTTAATGATCACAAATAATGCACTAATGTATCCTGAACAAAGTACATTATTGTACAAGTGATCCCACTGACGGCAGAGACTATCCTGAGGTTTCCATGCATAACCATATGCATAACCACACATGGACACATAAGCCTTTAAGCACTGCAGAGCCTGAATCATGAGCAGCCTGTAAAGCATCAGAAGGCAGCAAGAAAGCTGCCCTTTTTCCATTGTCTGTGTCTGGCTAGAAGCCAAAAACTTATCTTTTTTTTTATTCTCCTATCTTTTGTCTCCTAACTAGTACCATGATAACTTAGAAATGGATGGTTTTAAACCAACAACCAAGAATATCTAAATCTACATGCCACCTACTTTTTAGCACCCTCAAATAACAACATGCATAAAAGGTGGTCTACAGTGTGCAAATACATAGAAATATATCTACTGAAGTCCTGAGGCACACCACAGATGCTGTGCATGGCTTGCTCTGTGCTGCTGACTGAAATACCTCAGGGTCTGATGCATTTCAGTCAGCAGCAGAGAGGAGCCTGACTCTCAGCACACTGGGGAGAGTGCAAACCACAACTACTCCTCAAGCAATGAAGCATATTACTCCCCAGCTCACCACCCAGCTCAGCAAAAGGTGTTATCAGCACCTATAACTCTTATGTTTGCACCTTTCAGATCTTGCTAGACAGTCTTCCGGGGTCATTTTTTAAGCTTCCTAGGATGCACACATTAGTTCTGATCCTTTCACAGAATTTGTGTTCTGGTATGCCTCATCATTCCTTTAAAAGTTGATTTTTTAGAGGGGAAGTTTACCAATTACCTTTTTTGGGGGGGAGGAGGGTGGTTTTTGCTCAAGGTGTATAATTCCTCTGTAAGTATTTAAATTTTCAAAGTATGTCCGTATACACTGAAGGTTTGGTGATTTATCTCAGTTTTAGATTTATGTAATGGTTTTCATACATTAAAAACTTCTTTAAATGTTTGAAATTCACATAAATCATTTCAGCAATATAAAAAAAAATTATAAACCTGAGTGTGCATAGCAAATAGAAGTGATCAAAATTAGTATTTCAGGTATCACACAAATAAAACAGCTAAGGCTGAACCTAAGGCATCTCCTGCAGAATAAAAAAGGGTTTGACTTCCTATGTCAGATCACTTCCTACCATAGGAAATCCCCAGGGATGTTACACTGCATTCTTAGCTTCACAAGTCTGATATGATTATTCACACATGCTCACTTATTTAAATAGAAACTAATTGCATCCTACTTATCAGATAGAAAGGTGTACCATTGGATTACTGATAAAACTAACCAGTAGGTTGGGAAGAAAATATTTTTGCTGTCTCCATCTTTTATTGAAGAAGTCTTTTTACAGACGCAATGCCTCAAGCAGAGATTCCAGCAGCCCACACCATCCTAGGGAGAGGGCAGCAGAGCTGAAGTGTTTTTACCAATTTTGACAGAGCTTGACTTTCTATTCACAAGAATCTTTTCCTGCTTTCTTGCCTCTGGGTGAGCTCATGATTCCCTTCTCAACAGGAATCTAGATCTAATAAACTCTAAGCCTCAGCAAATCCCAGCTGATAAGAGGAGGAGCTTGTTCCTTCACCTGGCTGCACCTTGAGGATAAGGAAGACTATTCGTCTCTGCAGGACAAGTGCACTACAGTATTTGCAGTTTTCTTTCTGGCTTTCTGCCAGTTTCCCACTGTGGCTACACACACCCTCTAGGATAAAACAGGATGTTCCTCAGGAAGGACTGATTAATCATATTATAAAAGTTTCAAATGTCATTTCCAAGAACAAAGCTTGTCTGAAAGACTGCCTACCTGTACAAAATCCTGTCATATGATACATACCCTAATTCCAATGCTTGCATTGGGTCTTCGTTAAAAATAAATCACATGTTCAGGTGCTAATGTACTTCTTGGTTCAGTGACAACTACTCACTAGTGGTCAGGTTTTATGATCAGACAAAGAGCTTTTATCTGTAAAACAGGACTGAGCAATAGATGAGGGCTTTCATTTTTAGGCTTTTTTATTACACATCTGTGTAACAATAAAATTGAAGGTAGTCAGGCTACTAAGAAGGGAATTTTTTTGTTAGTGTACCAAAATACCACAAAAATTGCAGAAATCCAAGAAGTGTTACAGTGGTCTGGTTTCCTTAGGTGCATTGGCACGTCTGTAATTTCTAGGTAGAGCCTCCTGTGATAATAGGGTGATTTTAATAGGGTTTTTTTCTCAAGTACTGGCTCTTAATTTGACTCTGATTTCTACATTTCTCACTTTCTTACTCTTTAATCTTTCCAGCAGTCAACTTTTACTGCTATTTTAAATTCTGCATCAGTAACATTCATTTGAAAATTTTGTCTGAAAGTAGCAACAGAATAAGCAATTGATCTACTGAGTACTTTAAACAAACAATGATAGAAAACCCTCCTGCCCTTTGGTCCATGCAAACCAGAAGCTGTCACTGCCCACTGGGTTTTTTTTGAGTTAGGTAATCCTGGACAACCATGCCATGAGTAAAGAAAAACAGGAAAAGCAGAAAATGTGAAGGTCTGGAACAAGTGCGGACAAATCACTGGCTCCATCTGCTAAGAAATGATGCTCAGCACTATTATCCAGGGGCATAAGATGTGCCAAAGGAAGTGAGAGGGAGGAATGTTTTAATGGAAAACTCTCTGAAAAGCAGATTGAAAGCAAAGGGTCACTGAGTTGATTTTTTTGAAAGAGGTGGTTGCTGGAAAGGGGCAGAAAAACATGAAATTGAGCAATTAGGCATGGAGAACCAGAGAAGCTTTTTTAGATGGAGGCTGCAACAGAGATTTTGCAAGGAAGACTGGTAGGAAAAAGTTATTTAGTTACACGAAGAGGAAAATTTCAGAAAAATGGATCCAGTGTGGTTTCTGAAGAAAACAAACATATTTACTTTAAGATAGAACTCAGTGAGTTAATGAGAAGTGTATATTTGGTGTGGTACTTAGGGGATTACTGGAAGATATATATACATGTTGAGGAAGACTGAGACAGAAACAATAAAAATATTTAGAAATAAGATAGAGCATTTTAAATTTAAAAATTTAAATTATAAACCAGAAATGTGTCATTGTGGAAAGAAGGCCAATATTATCTTGTGCTGCATTAGGCAGAGCATTGGCTACAGTTTGAGACAGCCGATCCTTCCACTCTGCTCTGGCCTTGAAGATATTCAAAATCAGATGGACACTGTCCTGAGTAATCTGCCCTCACAGACTCGTCTTTGAGCAGATATTTGGACCAGAGGATCTTCACAGGTGCCTTCCTGCCACAGCTGGTCTGTGATCCTAAATAGGAAGAAGGCAGAAAATACAGCATTTGGTACAACAGTCAACAAATATTTCTCTGCAAATGTTTATTGCTACTGCAGCATAAAAGAGCACTGATGTGTGAATGCAATACAATGAAATACACAAATATGTGTGACTGTAAGCACAATGACACAATAGACAAAAGCTGGATATAAAACCAGACAAAGAGGTAGCAGAATAACCACAAAGGAGGAAACTAAAGGTAAAGAAAGGTTTTTTCCTCAAAGCAGAGTTTGATATTTGAGAATTGGGGCTATATTGGCACCACTGCCAAAATCCTCTGTTTCCAAATGAGATCTGTAAATATTACATTACTTATTTTCTCAACTGGTAAAATCACTTAATAGCAAGCATGGGTTTACATAACACTTTCAGGGAAACAAGACAATCTCTTGGATTTGATTACACAAAAGGGAAAAAATTCAAGTGATTTCAGTAGCCACTAAGCAAAACACCAAAGACAGTGGCCACAGGCCAAATAATTACATTTCCATAGTGAAAGGTATGAATGCTGGCATCAAGAATCCCAAAAGAGCAGAGAAATTTCTGAAAACCAGTAAGAGGCAGGAAACTTACAGATCAGGACAATGTAGATGACTCTTAAGTCAGTATAAAGGAATATTTGTATCTTTCCGGGCATTACAGAAATGTTGAAAAAATGTAAGGCTGTAATGTCAAGAAAAATTGGATATTTCTCTTTTATTCATTAAATTATTAATTTTTTATTGTGTGTTAGGTAGCTGGCATTTTAATGATTTGGTAAATCTATTGATAAAGGGAAGAACGAGTTAAATCATCAAAATTAGAGATGTTTAGTATTTGTGCCATTTTTTTTTACCTCATATCATATCAAGCTCCATAAACATCATTATTTCCAACACAGAAATTCTAACCTAAGAATTATAGTGACTATCAGATATCTGTATAACCATTCAACTCAAAAGCCATTCATGCTAAGTCACAGAGAGCAAAATAAAATCATTGAAGAGGTCTATAAAATAATTATACATACCATATACAATGATAAGAAGCACTTATAGAGCATAATTCACATTTTGCTATGGATTTGCTATTACCAGTAAGTGGGAAATACTTCACAATATCCCTGACTCATCCATGTGTAATACATGATGCAATCAATTTCCATGGAAATTTGTATCTAGCCTTTTAGTAGAACAGTACTTTGAACTCCATATTATTATATCTTGGCAAAATTCCGGATTAAGGCTGCTTCCTGTCAAAGCAGGTTGTGTAGCACCCACAGACTGCAGAGAAAAGTGGGCATATTATTGACAATGTTCTCTGGTAGCCCTGAGGGACTCTAAAGTACAACTGCTAAGGTCAACAATCCTGGTCTCTGATGACTACCCTGAAGGGTTGGGCTTTTTTTTTACTGAAGTGCTTGAATCCCTTAAGTCATTCTAAAGAAAAGACTGGACTCTGGAGACCATGTCTCCACATCTCCCCAGTTACATCCCACAGCTTCTCTGCAGACCCAGCTGTACCCTCAGTGTGAAGCACAAGCTCTCCTAAAGAGCAGAGGCTGCTTGGTCACTGCCTTGCTGCCTTTCAGTTGTGGTTAAGGAGAGGGCAGGGAGGAGACAATTTTAGCCATTCTGTTGTTGTCTTTGCTGCCAAGCAATGTGACCTCTGAGACGAACTGAGCAGGTCTGACCAGCTCTGCACAGCAGTGGATGGGCACTTCCCATTAACTCTGCGGGTTCTTAGAGCAGCCCAGGGAAAAGGACAAACAACCTGTACCTTGACTCACAGCCCTGGCAGCTGTGGAGGGCTGAGGAGAGGAGGAGAAAAAAGTTACCCCTTTTGCTGTTTTAAGTGTTAAATTGAATTACTTATGATTTGGACATACCTCTTACACGGTGGAATGTTTCTTAATGCAATAAACATCAACCTGACATGAGGAACAATGAGTATCTTTGTAGAGCAGCAGGGAAGGAGCTTTGTCCTGTCCTCTAAAAAATGTTTTTTTATGAAACCACTTGAGAATTGAGAACTTTTTTTAAATGAAGACTGGAAAGAATAATTATTTTACTTTTTTTCTTTTTTTTCCCCCTTAATTCTCCAGCCCACAACCACAGAATATTATTGGACAACCTGTTCCAGGTGACATCATGCATGTTTAAAGGCACAAATGTGAGAAGGAACATTTGGGCCCATTAAGATTTAAATTAATGAGATAAGACTTAATTTATAAGATTTGCTAAGAAAAGGACAGTCTAGCTTTGAACTGCTTCTGTAGCAGAACACAGTCCAGCTCCTCATTCTTTGCCTTCTGAGGTAAATTAATTGAGCATTGCTCCTGAAAGTGCAGAATGAACTTTCCACAACTGATGAAATTCCCTATAATCAAGACAGCCTGGGAACTTGAACCAACAAATGAGGGGCAGAGCAACTGTGGAATAAGTAGAGCATCCACTCACATGCTGCCCTTCATGTAGAAGGCCACACCACATTCAAGGAAAGTATCTTCTCACTTTTCTTCTGCAACAGCCTCTTCCTCAGTGAGTGATTACATATCAGATTTCCTTGGGAGGCTGATTGTTTAAAGTTTACCTGATGAGGGCTTTTTACATAGCCAAAAGCTAGTATGCCATTCTTAAATCCTCTCTCTCCTGCCCACAAAGCTCCCAGGAGAAATGTACTTTGTTAGCTGGGACCTCCTGTTTTACATACACTGTCTCAGCTGTCAAAATTTTTGAAAAGTTAAACCTTCTGGTGGTGTGTATAAGGAAAACAGCATTTCAGCCACAGAAGAGTTCTCTGTTTTATATCAGGTTCTAATTATTACAAAATTTTAAAGAGGAAGAGGCAAAAAGAAAATAGCAATCAGTCTTTTCAGAGAAGACATAGAAAAAAATATTTTATTTGGATGTTGTGTCCTCTGATAACTTAAGGCATAGCATAACTGAATGTAAAGGCAAAAAACAGGTGTTTTCAACCTTAGAAGAGGGTGATCGGGGCACTTCCTAAGTTCCCTCCCAACCTAAATTATTTTGTGAAAATAATGGCATTGAACTGCTAGAAAGCCACTTACTACATTATGCTATTGGATGTATGATGTTATTTTAATGTAATATCTGGAATTCTTATATTATACAAAACTTTATCTCTGTTTTTAATTTTATATATATATATATATAAAGACATTAACTCATATGTATTATATCTATGTGTATTAATTATAAATATTTAGTGTACATACCATTTATTTTCAAAGTTCATATCATGTATTTATTGTGAATTAATAGAATTGTATTTCTCTATGTTTTATATGCCTCCAAGATTTCTAATATCCTCAGTTCTCTTCTGTTTCAGCAGACTCACATGTGAGAAGTCTGTACAAAATACACCGTGGATAGAGGTCTTTTCTGTACACTCACTGTTTTCATGATGTTTACAAAAGTACAGCAAACAAAACAGTAAGCAAAGACTACAGAAAAAACTCTTATTTAGGTTTTTTTATATTGTTTCTTTTAAGCAATGACAAAGCAAAGCAAATACACACATCAAACTCATTTTAGGGTATCCACAGGAGACAGACACATCTCCTTGCCTTCTTAAATTCACTGAAAAAGTTCCCTTTGACTGCAGGGGGAGCAAGAATTTTCCTAAAGTATTTTTGAAGCATTTAGCTGTGGTGCACTCACTGTGCAGTGTCTTGCTCATTAGCTAGATAATTATTTCTCCATAGAACAGAAAGAATAAACTACATACATAGCATATGAAACACTGAGCAATGTGTTGCCTCAGGCTGATTCCCTGTAGAAACAAATGTATAAAAGAGGCTAAAGTTAGTAATTTAATTTCTTTGCATTATTATACCAAAGACGTAATTTCATACAGAATGAACTGACAGATATAAATTCATCTTGGAATAACAGGAAACTTATGTTGTTAGAAAGGTTATTTTTCTATTTCTGCAATAAACAGTTGAATTTTACCAGTGCTACACTGATGTTCACCACCTGAATATGTAGCCTTATAATTTTATTTATGCCCCTATTATTTTTTGTCCTAAGATCCTCTATAAGGAGTATATTTGGACAAATCATTCTTTTGTAGTCATTAGAATCTTATTAAACTGCATAGAAGAATCAATGAGCTTCTACAGGTTAATGTACTCACAGGGTACAGACTCAGAAATAAGGCAGCTGGAACAGTTTCCACCCCAGCTTAACTCTGCCCCTAAGGAGATTCTGTTCCTGCAGAAGAGCACTGTAACCTGGAAAGAACCAAACGCTATGAGTAAGCTCTTCTGATAATGGAGCAAGAGCATTATTGCAATTAGAAGTTGATAACAAGGAGCTGCAATATGAAGATTGACATACATTCTGTTAACAAATCACTGATAGGTAGAATGAAATGTCAGAGGCCCTGGAATACGAGGAGATAACAGGACAGCAGTGTGCTGCAGTTGTCAGGAACTCATCTTAGGAAACCCAGGCAGGAAACTATGTTTTGAAGTATATTAAAGAAAAACAGGAACCTGCTGTTGGGATACCATTCAGACAGTGTATAAATTCAACATAATTTGACTATGTATAGAACTCCACCATAACCTATTGAAATAGCCATAAGTGACAGCAGAGGTGGAGCCATCTTCAAGTTGCACATATAAGCCTGTAACAAATACCTCTTGCTGCACAAGTGTCTGAGCTTTAGAATCCAGAATGCAAACCTGACCACTCAGCTTGCCTGCAATGCTCCTACCTAAGTGTTACCTTATGGTCATCCCAGAGAAAGAGGACCCCTTATCTTCACCTCTGCTCCAGCATCCTGCCCAGCAGGTCTGGCTGTAAACCAGCTGGGTCTGACAGAGGCAGGTGTTAACCCCAGCATTGCCCTGGGTTTCCAGGACTGACACAGGCCTGGTGTCTGTGCTGGATCAGGACAGTATTGTCAGCAGTTCATCCTCACCTTCCAGGACTGGAGCAGGAAAAGCTGAACTGGTCACTGTTTCAGACAAGCCTCTTCTTTTTGTGTGTCATGCTCCTCCACCAGTGCATCAGGAAAGTGCTACCTTTAGATTAGCTTTCTTAACTATTGCTTAAAATATGTGGTCTCAGCAGATGCTCAGAAAGCAAACAAAAAATCATCACAATGTCAAATTCAATCTTTGAAGATCAGTCCACATATTCACTTTCTCTTTGGGTAACTGGGCTTTTTGCCTTAATGATATCCGTTAGATATGTCATGGCTTTTGTATACCTTCCTCAGGATATTTTTGAGTTTACCTCACAAATTCAGTTATCCTCTACTACTGAAGAGCCTTTTTCTCTTGGGCAGTTTCATTGATGGCTTAGTTATCTTCCTCTCTCTGTTTTGCTGGTAGTTTATTTTAGTGGATTACATCTGAGAGTCTCTTCTTCTTTCTAGAGCAGGGTTGTTACTTTCTTTCTCCATGAACACAACTTTGAGGTTCTGCTGTGGCAACCACAGAAAGAAATATATGCATTTTCTCCCAGATTAATTTCAAATCCAATTCAATTCTGAATACAAACACAGCAAGACATCCTTCATGAAGCTCAGCAAGACTGGTGTTCATTTCAGTGTCCCTGGTGAAGTGTATTTTCCAGCCATCATATGTTAGGAATATTATTCCTCAATTTAGTATTCCCACTGTAAAGAAAACCACAAGACACTCCCCTTCTCCACTCCAGCAAGAGAGACAAAAGGTAGAGATTACAGGTTGAGATTTACTGGACACAGCAATGAGACAAGAAAATGAACAGTAAAACAGCATTAATAATAAAAGCATACAAAAAATGGATGATTTGGGCACAAAAAGATGCTGACTGACATTCCAAGAGTTCCATCTCCTCAATACCCTCCCACTAGGTAAAGTTATAGGCAGCAGTGAGATGTCCACTAGGTTTTCTCTTCCTAGGGCCAAGCAAACACATCTCTCTCAGTAGCTGTCTTTACATAATCTATGAGTCCCCCAGAACCCCACCTACAAGTAACCAACATCATTTTGCCTTCCAGTATAAGAGAAGCTTAAAGAATGTCCAGAAGACCTCAGTCTAGCTGAGCTCTTCCATCAGTTTTATGACAGATACACTTGTTTTTTGATGTAAAATTGGAAACATCTATGTATTAAAGTTGTTCTCAAAAGCAGACAGTACAGTCTAGTCTTCATGATAAGAATGCAGCCATTAACTTCTCCAGAATTTCCTAATAGATGGCTAACATTTGATTTGATGATATAGAGGCTGAAGGTCTGTCAGCAGCTGAGGCAATCTAAGAGATTGCAGCTGCTGAATATTTCATGCTGTCCCCAGTCTCCTCCACATCATCTCCTCCTTATTCTTAACCTTTCCCATGCTCCTTGCTGTGGTAAGCTCTGCTTTTCCACCAGCTCTGGCACTCATTACAGCAAGTGAGTCAATTCAGCTTCTTGGCAGAGAACAATTAGCTTTTATTTTATCTGGGTATGTTTTCTGCCATAGTAATGAGCTCAGAGGACTCAAGAGAGGCTCCAATAAAAACCAGACCCCTTGCACAACAAGCAGAAACTGCATGGCCAGGATCAGGATGGTAGTGGTAAAAAACATCATCCTTTAGAATCTGTGTGAGGCTAGATTTACTTACCCTGTGGAATCCTGCTTCTGCTGGTTACTACCAGTTTATTCAGTCCTGTCCTCTCTGAGGGCAACAGGAATGCAGATTCCTGAGAAAGGCAGTGTCCAAGGAAAGTAATGCCTTTGGACCTCAGAGAAAGCTGTGCTTTACCTCTGCTCTGCTAAGCACTTGCTACGAGACCATTGGCCTGTAATTTAGCTGCTCTAGGCCCGCATCCATACCTGCAAAAAAAATGCCAAAACCATTAAATTTTCACAAAAAGTTTTATAGAGATAATACATAAAAACCCTTTGATGTTCATAGAAAAATGTACAGTTCCTGAAAGCATCTAATTACCTAGAGTAAATTACTAGATCACTTTATAATAATCAGTACTGAATTCTCAATTCACACAGAATCCCAGGTTGGAAGAGATTTTCAAGATTATCGAGTCCAACCCATATTCTAACACCTCAACTAAACCATGGCACTGAGTGCCACATCCAATCTTTTTTTAAACACATCCAGGGATGGTGACTCCACCACCTCCCCGGGCAGACCATTCCAGTACTTGATCACTGTTTCAGTAAAAAAACTTTTCCTAATATGCAACCTATATTTCCCTTGGCTCAGCTAGAGACCGTGTCCTCTCATTCTGTCAGTTGCTCCTTGGAGAAAGAGACCAACCCACACCTGGCTACAAACACCTTTCAGGGAGTTGTAGAGAGTGATAAGGTCACCCCTGAGTCTCCTTTTCTCCAGGCTCAACAAACCCAGCTCCCTCAGCCATTCCTCACAGGGTTTGTGTTCCAAGCCCCTCACCAGCCTCGTTGCCTCCTCTGGACATGCTCAAGTGTCTCAATGTCCTTCCTAAACTGAGGGGCCCAGAACTGGACACAGCACTCAAGGTGTGGCCTCACCAGTGCCAGGTACAGGGGAAGAATGACCTCCCTGCTCCTGCTGGCCCTGCTGTTCCTGAT
The DNA here is from genome assembly GCA_013397375.1 of Toxostoma redivivum. Lineage (NCBI taxonomy): Eukaryota > Metazoa > Chordata > Aves > Passeriformes > Mimidae > Toxostoma > Toxostoma redivivum. The sequence continues at coordinate 40,134 of VXBI01013959.1, read as the reverse complement.
CCAGGCCAGGGCCATTGGCCTTCTTGGCCACCAGGGCACAGTGCTGGCCCATGTTCTGTTGGCTGTTGACCAGTACCCCCAGGTCCCTTCCTGCCTGGGCACTGTCCAGCCACACGTCCCCAGCCTCTAACGCTGCAGGGGGTTATTGTGGCCACAATGCAGGACTTGGCACTTGGACTTACTAAACTTTACCTTATTGGAGTCTGCCCATCCACCCAACTGCTCCAGGTCTCTCTGCAGAGCCTTCCTACCTTCCAACAGATTGACACATGTCCCCAGCTTAGTGTCATCTGCAAATTTACTAATGAAAGACTCAATACCCTCATCCATGTCATCAATAAAAATATTGAACTGGCCCCAGCACAGACCCCTGAGGGACACCACTGGTGACTGATCCCCAGCTGGATGCAGAACCGTTCACCACCACTCTCTGGGCCCAGCCATCCAGCCAGTTCTTATCCCAGCAAAGAGTGCTCCTGTCCAAGCTGTGGGCTGCCAGCTTTTCCAGGAGGGTGCTGTGGGAGACAGTGTCAAAGGCCTTGCTGAAGTCCAGGTACTCAACATCCACAGCCTTTCCCACATCCACCAGGTGGGTCACCTTCTCATAAAAGGAGACCAGGTTGGTCAAACACAACCTGCCCCTCCTATATCTGTGCTGGCTGGGTCTGATACCCTGGCCATCCTGTAAGGGCTGTGAGATGACACTCAGTATAAACTGTTCCATTACCTTACCTGGTACTGAGGTCAGGCTAACTGGCCTACAGTTACCAGGATCCTCCTTCCCACCCTTTTTGTGAATGGCTGTCATACTGGCCAGCTTCCAGTCATCTGGAACCTCCCCAGTGAGCCAGGACTGCTGGTAAATGATGAAGAGTGGCTTTGCAAGCTCACCTGCCAGCTCCCTCATCACCCTGGGATGGATCCCATCTGGTCCCACAGATTTATGAACATCCAAGTGGCTCAGCAGTTCTCTGACTGCCTCCTCCTGGATAACAAGGGGACCATTCTGCTCCCTCACACCATCCAACAGCCCAGCAGAACAGTTGTGCTGAGGACAAGCTGTCTTCCCACTAAGGACTGAGGCAAAGAAGGCATTAAATACTTCTGCCTTCACCTCATCTGCAGTTACTAAGTTCCCTCCCACATCTAGTAGAGAACAAACAATTCCTGAGGGTATTGCACAGTAATTCAGCAGGCCATCACCAAACTGAAACAGAAAACCAAAAAGATGGGATATATTTTCTTTACTAACTATGTATTTTAATAAAAACTATCCTTCTGTACTCCCTATAGACACATGGCACCTCCCACTTGAAACTTTATATTCACTTCCTTTGTTTTAGTTCCTCTGCATGATGTAAGAACTCAGGTTTGTGTAGGATTAACAGAATTTAAACTCGTTGTAGCAAGTCTCAGGGTCTTCATTAGTTCCACTGCTGCTTCTTGGTTTTAATATCTTCACTACATATGAAAACCAGAGCATGGAGTGTACATCACTACATTTTCAACCTCCAACTAGGATGCAGAGGCAAAATTATCAAATATCAGTATTTAGAGCAATTTACCTTTTTGCTACTATTGTATGCAGCAATTTCGCATAAGCCTATTTTAGGAAATATCCACTGTGCAGTGAAAAAAAAAAGATGTGAAAAGATGTCCCTTATGATCAGCAGTTGCCTTGCCTCTGCTAACTTATGGCTAAAGCAAAGTACAGAGTGAGCCTATGAGAATTGGCCCTATCATCATTTTATGAAGCACTAATTAGATTAGCTTATTTGATTTAAAAAAATTAGCAAAATACAGTAGTTATGAAAGCAGTAGAAAGCTAACTCATTTTAATGTGTACACAGTGTATAGTTTCAGGAGTAAATTTTGCAGTAAATTGCTATAATTTTTCATAGAAGCTGGAAGACTAAGTATCTCAGTTAAGGATTTTGAAGCATGGAGTAGCTACTATACCACTAATAAACATTTATATTCTCTGAATTATTCATTTTAATTTCCAAGAGCATTTACTTTTATCTATATAAAATTCTTGTGGGTTTTTTTTTGTTTTTTCTCTGATTTCCCCATTTTGATTTGAATAATAGGGGTTTGAGCAACCTGGTCTAGTGAAAGGTGTCCCTGGTCATTGGCAGGGGAATAATCACTAGATGATCTTTGACATCCCTTCCATCATAAGCCATTGTGTTATTCTATGACTCTTGTAAAGACTTATTGGCTTAATAACTGCTTTTCAAAGGACTTAGTATTAGCTGTCTTCAACATGTGAATTTATTTTCATTATTTATTTGTTTTACTGTCCACCAGAAAGACAGAAACTGCAACAATGATTACTCAGGGTTTGAACATTGTGAGAGTGATTCTAAATATAAAATGTCATTCAGGGAAAACTAATGTCTAATACCAGGTCAGAAGTAAAACATATCCTGTGAAACATTCATTGCATCACAGCCGTCATGGCTTCACAATAAAACTTTTCTTGCCAAATGGTGACAGGGTACTGCATGTGCCAAAACAAACGTAGGAGACAGAACACAGAATGGTCATTGCAATTGCCCTGCTCTCCTTGGGATCTACGGAAAGGTTCCCTGCACACGGGTGCTGCAGATGATCTACAGAACTGTGAGGTGCTAGCAGCCAAGGTCACGACCTGCTTGTGCTGGCTCTCTGCATCAGAGCGACGGCGTTTATCCACTTGTGCATGCACAGGCACCCTCGCACATACCCCTCATCTTCCCAGTAGGCTAAAGGGTGCATGTGGCAGCATGACTCATTACCCTGGTGCCCTGCACACTCTACAACTACACCTGTTCCAGCCTAGTTTCAAGGACGTGCCTTCTGTCCCTCCTGGAGGAAATCAGGAACCCGATAACTGTAAGGAAGTGTAGGATTTGATAGCCAAGCCTCTCTGTCACCCTTTCCCTTCTGTCTCCCTCTCTGAGGCAGAAGGGAAAGATGTGGACCTCTGGCATCCACTCTAATTCACACTGTATCACGTGCTTGGAGTAGCCTGACACAGCCACATTTTGTCCTTAGTTTGAGTTCAATAAGAAAAGAAAAATCAGCCAGGAAGAGCAGAATGTAATGGGCAACTTTCCTTCACTCTTCTGAGATTAAAGACAAAGATCAAACAAAAACTAAAAAAACCCAAACCAAAAGTAAACAATTGGGTTTATATGTTATCGAAACTAGTTCTTTAGGAACTAAATTATGTTGGCTCTTAAAAATGCACCACAAATATTTATGTGCTAATGAATGTCTTCCAATATGTCCACTACTTTAAAAATACGTTAAAAAAAAAAAAAAAAGCAGTGGGGCTGTATTCAAAGACACAAAAACCTTCCATTTGAGTTCAGTTTACAGAACAAGAGGTCAAAAAGCTGCATGTAGAACAAGAGCATCATTTACAGGAATCTGCAGTGTGTAGGCAATTGAAAATAATCAGCAACTCTAGAAATGTTATATTTTGAGGAACTGAATTCAACTTTCTTATAATTAAGTCTTCCAAAATCAATGAGAGCCTCCATTATTTCTACCAGGCTGGAAATTGTTATCGCAAGTATATATAAATTCCAAAATCTCCCCTTCTGTCAAGAATAATATATACAAGACTCTCAAGCACTTGAGCTTTATTTTCTTTTTTTTTTTCTTCTTTTTATTTTTCCCATTTTGCAAGTTCTTCAGCAGGAGAACAAAACAGCAAACAACTTCAGCTGCATTTGTAGATTTGCCTCGGTGAGATCTGGGCCAGAAGCAGAAGAAATTAGTCTGCCTGGATATTCATACTCCATCCTTTAAAGGAACCTAATTCGTTTAAAAATGTCTCAGCTGAGCGTGGCCTCACATCATCTTACTGTGAAGGTACAGCCAGAGCTCCACCCTTCCTTCCCCTGCAGGCTTCCCTGAGATAGAACCCTGTATTCCTAATCTGCAAATAGTATCGCATAATAAATACTACAAGAAAAAATGTTCTACTCAAACAGTGAATAGGAATGTGAAGAAAGTGAGAGCACACTGTTGAATGAGCTAGGAAGACTAAACCATTCTCCTTGATCCAATCTTTTCTAGTTTTGGACTAAATTATTTCCTCCTTCCACCTGTCTTTCTTGTCTGTTGAGGGTTAAGGAAATATCACAGGTTATTGCTGTCACCTCTCCTGTTCCTGGTCTATAAACATTCACAGGCATTGCTAAAGAACACCTAAGTAATGGCACCTCCTGGAGAATTTCTGTAACTCAGTAATCCTTAACAGTGCAGTAGTATTTCATGTTTTGCATAAATGTCTGTCACAATATTGCTTCCTCCCTTCTTGGATCTAGAAAGACCTCAACCTTTACTGAAAATTGTCACATCCTATCTTGAGTTAAAATCTGCTCAGAATACAATATTGCAGCTTTTAAAAGAGACAAATAACACAAACCCCCACACTTTTCCGAGGAATTATACTAATTAATTCAGATTTAAATAAGATCCCATGGGATTAATTCCTTGCATTCCTAATCTACACAGAGATGCTGTAGCCTTGCGTAAGTTTTTCTAATGAACTGCAGTTCTTGGCTGTGGCTTTAGAATAGAAGCTCCCTGTGATAGAGGGGGGATCTCTGGCAAAGCCAGGAGGGATCATGATGACTTTCTAGTACAAACTGTGGATCTTTCTCTAAGGGTTGCAGCATGTTCTTGAGCAAGATGATCTCTAAACTATAGCTAGGTTCCAAGAAGAAAAGATATCAGTCTTGGCAAAAAGATTTGAGAATAGAAAATCTTTGACAATATTTGGCAAGCAGTCCAAGTGCTACTTCACTGTCAATCTTGAAGATGTGGATCTTATAAGACTGTCTCATTTCACAAGTAGTTAAGGGCTGCAATGAAATCCCCTGCTATTACACATGAGCAGTAAATGCTGTTCATGCCCCATCCAAGGGTCCTCCAAGAGGAGTCTTTGTTAGCTGAAGCACTAACAAACAAAAAAAATTAAGAGTTGAGTAAGGTATCCCGCAAAACATTCCCAAGTGGCAGCAGATTTTGCTTATCACGGAGCAGTTGCGGAAAACACCCCAGGTTTGAACAACTACCAGTAATGTGGAGTAATGGCAAAGATAAATCTATTTTAATGGTGTCTGTGGGTACTGGTTTACTGGCACCGACTGTCACTGGTAATTTTTCAGGCCTTTCATTCAGCAGTATTGGCTTTTGCAATTCCGTCCCGGCTCTTACAACACCAGCGGTTTTTCTTGAACCACAAGTTACCTTAACATGCAATAGGGAAGGAAGACCGAGATTCCATTTTTTTTAAAGCAAATTAGTATCTTTGCATGACGGAGGGTAAAGCTTTAAAAGATAAAAGAAGCCGCTTCAGAGATGTATCATAAATACGTGTAACATATGTCGGTCATCCACGATTACATAGCCTTGCACAGTTCCTCGGTAGTATTCGCTCTGAACGGAAGATTTCCAGCGGATACTCCGGCTTGGCATCTCCTCAGCGGGGTCCCGCCTCAGAGTGCGTGGTGTTTCTTTTCGCTCTCCCTGATAACGAGCGAGACACGTTTCGCTCCGTGGAACGCCGCCTCAGGGCACAAACGACCCGAAAATCGGTGCCGGGGCCTGGTCCCACGGCTCTCCCGGCACCGACCGGGGNGGGCGCTGAGGGGGCCCCATGGCCGCGTCGCTGGGGCCGCTGGTGGGAGCCATCGATCAGGGCACCAGCTCCACCCGCTTCCTGGTGAGCACAGCGCGGCGATCGGGACGGCACCGGGGGCAGGCGGCGTCCCCGCGGCCTGAGGGGCGCCGCGGCTTCCGCGCCTTTACTGCCCTCCATCCCGGCGGGGCCTCTGCCGTGCCCTTGGGGAAGGGCAGGGCAACGGGCCCGCAGGACCGGGCTGCGCTGTCCTGACCGCAGCCTCCAGTGTCCCGGAGAAGCGGCGCCGCTCGGCCCGGGGGTGCCGGATCCGCCGTTGTCGGTCCGTGGCGTTCCCGTCCCGCGGGGAGCGGTGCCGGGGCGAGCCCGAGACCAGCGGCTCCTGCTGCTGCTCCAGGGTCTGCGCGACCCCGCCGCTCCGAGCAGGCTGCGTTTGCAACCTGTCAGGTTTTCAATCTGTCGGGTATCTCGCCCCGAATGGGGTCAAATGGACAAGGTCCTCAGGCACTGGGGAAATAATCCGTGCGAGTTCGGTGACTGTGATTAGCTGGTGTTCAAACAATGCGATGACTCCGCTGTGTTCCCCGCTAAAACCTGCCCGGGGCCTGCTGGAGTGACTGCTGCAGTTCCAGCCCTAATGTCAGTGCATCTTGTGCGCTGTAGGCATCCAGGTGGCTGAACCTGCACACCTTGGGAAACACCGATTTCTTTAAACGCTAAGGAAGATAAGTTTAAGGATAGGAGAATTAGTATATTAATCATATATTTGACCCTTTAGTTGAAGGATCTAGTTATTTCTATATTATGCAATAGACTGTAACTAATGTTGTTATGTATTAAACTTACTATAGATACTTCTGGCTTGCAAATCTCTACAAATGTACTGTCCCCTAGTCAGTTAAGTCTTGGTAGTTTGACTTAATTAAAGCCCTATGACAACTTCCTCTGTGAAAGTGGAATAGAGATAATTACTAGATATAAAAGTTGTCAAATGTGCAAAGTATGAATTGGGAAACTGAATGTTTTGATTTTTTTTAATATATATTTCCCCCATTCCTTCATGAAGCAGGAGACTAGAATATCTTCTTGACCTATGTTACCATTATTACTCAATATCACGACCTTCATGCGATTGTCAAATGACAAAACACAGCTCTGGGGGCGGAGAGAAACTCCAGACTGACAAATGACACCAGTGGGCTATACTGGATGCCAATCAGGAGTCCTTTTTGGGAATGAACTTGTAGAAGGTCCCTGTAACACGTGAAGATAAAGTCTATCTGCTTTTATGTCTATGCCAAATTAATTTTTTTCTTATCCTAAAAGGATAACACTAATAGATGTAAAACTTAAGCTCTTTTTTCAAGTATTTTTATGAGTTCCTTTTAAGAGGAATTTCTTACACTACACACATTCATCAATGGTTTTATGCTGTTGGGGAGATTTTGCCCATCTGTAAGAGGATTCAGATGCCTCCTAATTTTTTCAAGAAGTATATTGTGTCTTTCACTTTTAAATTCTTCTTGTATCTGTCTCAGTGTCTTTCAATTAATGTCAAAATACAACATTGTCTTAAACTTGGCAGTGTGATCATGTCATTATGATAATAAAGCTACATGGGCTTGAGCAGATAAGATACATGATCACTGGGTTAAATCAGAACACAGGGGAGAGGGAAAGAAGAGAGCAAAATGTGCAGAGATCTGCTACAACTCACCTCAGCAATTCAGATAACAACACATGTATCTGGAGAATTCTGTGCTGGAAGGGGATTGCTGCCATTAGAAGAGAGATTTTGCCTTGAAATATTTTAAACCAGAATGTAATGTATTGTCTGTGCCCAAATTATTTCCTCAGCTCTGATGGTCTTTTGCTTTTAGCTGTTTTTGCTTACATTTCTCACTGATCTCTCTACATTTTTTTTTTTTTAAACATAGTGTTTCCAACAGTTTTTGTCTTCACCAAGTCACAAGTAAAAAACAACTTGCTGCTTACTTTGCACTTGTGTATTCAGTACTTCAGTGCAACTATTACCTAATTTTTTAAGTGGAAGACATATGATTTTTGACCAGGTCAGAGAGTTCTTCTGGATGAAAAACTGTCTGGTCCAATGGGACCAAAGAGTAGTGCCAGCAGTTCAGAGTGTAAATTCACAATTACAGGTGGCAGGTTTACCAGAGGTGCCCATAAGGGTCAGTAGTGAGGGCTGATACCTCATAGTATTTTCAACAGCCGTGGGGATGGGTTGGGATGCTCTCTCAAATGAGGGTGACCAGCTGACTGAAATTCTAGTCGGAGAAGGGGCCTGCCAGAATATTCATAGAGCTTAACAAAGTTTGGCACTTGAGACAGAATGCTTAGAAGCTGCTTAGTGAAAAAGACACATTCCTGCTGGACATCAAGTTGGATATATCTGAGCAATGGGTCCTTGTGGTGGTGCACGTTATGAGAAGTTAAGAAAGTAATTGTTGCCATCTGTGGAGCACTTAGGAGACAGCATCTGCAACACTGTGTCTGATGTTGGACCCTGCAGAGGATGAGAGTTTGAAGAACTGGATTTCATCCAACGAAAGGAATCTCTGTGCTGCAGGACAAGGCCATGGAAGGAGGGTTTGGGAGATGAGGGGTTCTTTCTTTGCAAGAGAGGCTAAGAGGTGTCCTCAGCTGTCTAACCACAGTTTGTGGAGAACACAGAACCAGCCTTTTCTCAGTCGTGTGCAGGAAAAGACAATGGGCACTGAACGTAGTCTGCTGCAAGTGAAACATCCAATAGATGTAAAGAAACAATGTTGCACTATGAGGGCTGAGGATCGGGGGCTGAGAAGGTGTGTGGAATTTCCATCTTTGCAGATACTCAATGCCTGAGTAAAAAAGGCCCTGAACAGCCTAGTTTTAAACTTAGGCTTACCTGAGCAACGAGTTAGGCTAGGTGACCACCTGAGATTCAGAGTAAATTATCCTGTGCACATACACAAGTTTTGTTTCTCCTGCTTGTGTGAATGAGGAGCCTCTATGAGCACAGAAGCTAGAGAAACACCAGAAATCAGGTGCATTTCTGTTACTGTTGTTCCTTATTTAGCCTTGCCTCTCACACAGCACACATACAGTGCTAGCTCTATGTTGTAGCTTTATCTTCCACATTCTCTTCAGAAGGGAATCCATTTTACGCCTCTACTGAAGCAACATGACCTTTTGGGAAAGAGAAAAACTTGATTGTATAACTAGCAAGAAGGGTTAAAAATATTGTAAATACAGTTTTCCCCCTAGCTCTTATCACTTAAAATGCAGTGTAGTTTTACTTTTAAATCCCATAACTGTAAGCACCTCCTAGATGGTGAGGGATATCTGTTCATCATCAGCCTTCCAAGAAGGGTAATTTCTAGGAGACTTGTTGAACTGTACTTATTCATAAATTCTGATGGTGCTACTCCTAGTATTTAACTAGAGAAGGAATTATTGTTTGTCTCTTATCCTTGCTCCAGCTGGGTTGATTTCAATGAAGTTTCAGAATTCCAGCTCTGAGTTTGCCTGCAAAGCCATGGCTGTTCCAGCCTGACAGGAACTCATGAAGATACATCATAGAATAACAAAATAGCTTTTCTGCAGGCAGAGTTACATCACAAAGCTTGAGAGATATGAAAAGTTACTTCTAAAATGTGTTTTTATTTTTGTCTTTTCAGCTGTGCAGCTTCTTGCATCACTTCCATGAGCTTTATATTTCTGTTTATTCCTTCAAGATTGTTACAACTGATTGATATGAATTCTTTTCCACTAAGATAACAAAATATGAACATAATACAAATAATATGTAATAATATGTAACTATACCCCTTCATGTGATGTGATGCATTATATTAAAGACCCTATAACAAGCTTGAATTAAGTGATTGGTCCCTGTGCCTCTGTATGTTCACATAGAGGACACCTATGCAGGCACTTCTTTTCTGCAGTCCTGAAACTCAAGGCTCAAGCTCTAATTCTCTGTTGGGAGTAGAGGGAGGATATTGTTTATTCCTTTTCTTTAATCTCTCACTAGAGAATTCAGTACATATCTGGTGGCTTTCCCTTTCATCTCTGTTCAAGACAGCTGTTCAAGTCCAAATAAGCTAGACAATTCTTCATGACTACTGCTGGTAAAATTAGAGCAAAACTGACTTTGGCTTTTCCCCCTCCACACACAGCTGAGAGATCAGTAGCATAAACTGGAATCAGTTCTAAATGAATGTGAATGGATTGAAAGACTCTAGTCCCAACAAATTATAGAAATACACTTCAAACCTGTTCCAACAGAGATGTATTGACCTTATCTGAATTATTTTTACTTACTGTCACTTATTTTTCTATCTCTCCACTGTCAAACAGGGGCTGTGTAGAGGATTTTTTGACAATAGTAGTACTTTTTTGGAGGGAGTGGGAAAGGAAGGCTTTGAGGCACCTTTTGTTCTGTTTATTCTCTATGTTATTTATTTTGTAGGTTTAATTTTAATGACTCATTTCTACCATCTTTCCACATATCAGAATTCTGTTTATCAGTGTAGAAGTCATAGAGGCATAGAATGATTTTGGTCAGAAGGGACCTTAAAGATTACCTAGTTCCACCCCCCACCATGGGCAGGGACAGCTTCCACTAGACCAGGGTGCACAGTGCCATATGCAACCTGGCCTCAAACAGGGATTGCTCTCAGTGAAACTTTAATCCCTTGCCCTGAATAACAGGGAGTGTCTGCTGCTTTTGTTGAGAATGCCAGAAGCTTGTGGGTTTGTTTGTGATGGATTAGCAAAGTGTGTTGTTAGTTCTCTATGGATATGAAAAAATCTGTGCATTTATAGTGTTATTGATTCAGTTGAAAATGTATTCCTGTCACAGTTCACTGATGTGTCTGCAAGTCACATACTCCACATTCACTTGATGACTTTGTCTAATTGAATCTGTACTTCCTGCTACCAGTAAGAATCCTTCGCATTATCTTCTGTTTCAAGAAATACTGAATGATTAGTTGGTGAATGATTACCACATAATATTTGACATTGTTAATATGTCAGATATATACATACAGGTTAAATAAAAGGTCTTCTATCTTTCTGTCTTTACTCTAAAAACCTAGTAAATATGAATATGCTTTTGGCAGAAAGGCAATTGCAAGTAAAGAAATCTTACTGCACACATGCAAAACAACCTCTCCTATCAACTATGCTGTGTAGCATTTTAAGATCCATATCCCATTATGCAAGTTGCTTCCAAATGTGTAGTACTGATAGAGCTTTCTCTTTTATTAGAATAGATCCATGTCAAGCCTGAGATGATAGATGAAACACAGATAAGTAAATAAAGTAAAAATAATTCAGTGGTGTCCTTTCTATGTAATCTTTACTGCTGATAGCAGAAAAAAATTATCATGGACCTTTTTAAGACTTCTTTTCTGGGCAGTGGGGCTTTCAGTGTTTTCCAGAGTTTGTGCTGTTTTCATCCTTGGAGGTTTTCGAGACTTGCTTAGAAAAGTTCTTGAGCAACCAGATCTAATCTCATTGCTGATTCTGCTTTGAGTAAGAGGTTGTACTAGAGATCTCTCAAGGTCCCTTTCAGCCTGAATTATTCTGCAATTTGAATATATAAGTAGAATGTTTCTAAACTTCCAAGTTTCACTCTAAAGATACTCTTTAAGGTTCCAAAGTAACTGGAGAATCAGAACTTCATCTCCTTTCTGTCAGAGTTGTTCTAATAGTTTTAGAGTAAAGTATACTGTGTAGATGATACCAAGGGTTTATGGATTAAAAGCTTTAAGAGAAATTCCTAAAATTTGTGGAATGAGAAGAGAGCATTAACAAGTATAGAAAAGATTCAGCTGTATCCTAGAGGGTGGACAAGTATAACTGAATTTTGTTTCTTTAGCATGCAAGTGGGTTTCTAAATCTGGCTCAGCTTTGCTTGCCATAAAAAGGTAGGATGGTGTCCTACTGACATTTCCTGCAGCTCACCTGAACCTGCTGCTAGATGTTACTTTCTAGGTCTCAGAACGTTCTTCACACAAAAGATTCTGTGTGGTGCTGGGGAGAAAGATCCGTTCCCATGGGATTGTCGCCACTGCCGAGCCAGGCACTCTGGCTCACTCACTGTGCACTTCAGTTGAATGTTTCACCGCATGTCCCTCAGCTTGGCCTCAGCAGAGGTTCCTTTTGGGAACAGGCTGGTTAATGAGGGTTGTGCATTCTCAATGAGCTTCTACTGCAAGGCAGAACCTCAGCTTGTGATTCCTTAAGAGCACTCATTGATAGAGTCCTCGTGATTCTCCACTCTGCTGCTTTTTATTGTAGTGTATCCAAATTTACGTTACTTTGCATGTTCTTCTCTCTTTTGGTGTGTTGTGTTGCTGCAGTTGCATTCTTGTCAGATTGTTCGTGAGCTCTGTACTTGTAGTTTGTTTTAAAACAAAATTGGTTTTGCCTAAGTCCTTTCTTGTTCTTCAGTTTGGTCCCATCTATGTTTTGTCACAGATTTTCACTCTTCCTAAAAGTGAGCTAACCCAAGAAAACACACAGATAACATCGGCAATAGAATGGCACAGCAAGAGCTAAAGAAATGCTATTATCAACAACAGTGGGTATTTTACTGAGAGGTATTCTAAAATGCATCAGGAGTTTAGCTTCTATAACCACCACAAGAAAAAAAATCTGGTTCTTTCCCATCTCATCAAGATAAAAGTAAAGCTGTTAAAATTGACAGTGACAGCGAAGTTTGCCAAAATAATCTTTGCCTACCTTAATTTTAAAAGTGCATATATCTCAATCCTTGTTATATAGATATTGGGGTTGATAATAGAAAATTACTATCCGTTGTCACAGCACTGCATTTGGTCAAAAGAAAAAAATGTTAATTATTGTTGTTTAAACGTCTGTGTTCATCGAAAATTTCATTATGTAATTTATTTGCAGGTTTTTAATGCAGAAACAGCAGAGCTCTTGAGTCACCATCAAGTGGAAATAAAGCAAGAATTCCCTAGAGAAGGGTATGATTTTTTTTTTAAATTTTTCCATTTGTGTACAGTTTGGTAGAGCTTATGTATTTTTACCTGTGGGTCATCAAAACTGAAGCTGATTAATAATTCTTAGCAGCACAGTAACTGCTATTAAAGACTGGGCAGAAAAAATGGCATAAAATAGCTCCCACTGGGTGTCCAGAATGTGCCTGAGTTGCAGAAACTAAAAGTACTTGGTGTTTGGCTCTGATCACTCATTTACATATTCAACGTCTAAACGTTAAAGTTTAAAACTAAAGTTTAAATGAAACTTAACATCTCATTTAAGGTGATAAAGCTGATAATTTTTACATTTGAATCATGGTCTTCAGCTTGGCCCATAGAAATGTCTTGGTTTGTTCTCTGAGGTTTTGTTTGTTTGTTTGTTCTTAACTGACCTACCATTTGCTGCCAATGTCCTCTGTATAGAATAAAACAAAACAAAACTCTTTGTTTGTAGAGATGTAAAAGACGTTTTGTAACTGTAATTGTATTTAAATGCTCAGCTTGTTTTTCAGTCTAGCATTCTTTTTTCTTTTTATATAATTTTTTATTAACTGGTGTTTACTGTTTGTTAAAGATGGGTGGAACAAGATCCAAAGGAAATATTAAACTCTGTCTATGAATGTGTGGAAAAGACCTGTGAGAAAATGAAACAACTGAACATAAACATCGCTAACATAAGAGGTACTTATGGGTAGAGGGCTTTAGCATGCTCATGGTTGAGCAATTCAGATACCATACTTTTTAAGTTAATAAATAGAAAGGTGGCAGTGTGTGCCAGCTTTAAACAAAATGTTAAATTGTCTTTGAAAAGAGTTTTTTTGGGAGGAATAATGAGAAAATAAGTCTCTTGTTTATATTAGCAATGCAGAATCTACAAAGTAGACTTAACCTAAGCTTGTAAAATCACAGAGACAAGTGACGAAGAAATTCTGAAATTTAGTTTAGTACTTTAATTTAGGAAATCTGTTTTCCCTGTTAGTGTTCTTGCTGGCTCAGTTTTTGGCCAAAAAAGAGAGAGGTTTGGAGCATAGAGGTTAATCAGAAAAGATGAGTTCTTAGAAGTAATATTTCTGGATTATACCTTGAAAAGGTTGGAAGCTTTTTATTTCCCATTTACTTTCCTCTTCTCCTTACCTGTTCCTCCCTCCTCTCCACCTCTCCGTTCCCTCCCTCACCCCCCCAAAAGGGGAAAACAAACCTTCTGAAAAGGATACTTTCTATTTTGTCCTGAAGCCATTGGAGTCACCAATCAGAGAGAAACAACAGTGGTTTGGGACAAGACAACTGGAGAACCTCTTTATAATGCTATTGGTAACTATGATACTTTCTAAATATGCAATATCATAATATGAACATGTTATGAAAAAAATGCTTTTGTAATTTCCTGTGCAGATCTGGTTGTGGCCTAGCCTAGTAATTTCTTGGATGTTTTGATATCTATGTTGTAAAATGTGTCTTTGGATACACACCAGCACGGTTTAGAAAAGTCTATTCCATAAAACTTATTACTTAATAAATCACTTTATAGGTTTTTCAAAAGAAACCCCCAATGTTCCTGAGGGGTTCCTGGCACAATATGCTCTGACTTGCACCTATCACTTTCTTTGAAATTTTCTGGATAATGTTGATTTAACTTTAAAGGAAAATCATGTTAAGTAGCTTTAATGAATACTTATTGATGACCTAATGAATACTTATTAATACTCAAGAGTTTTATTTTTAACTTACCTTAGCTTTTCAGATACTGTCAGCTGAAAAATGGTAATGGTCTAGAATTGCTTTTTTAGGTCATGTCAAGTGCCAGGTGTAATTTGGCATAGTATGACTGTAAAACCAGGACTCTTCTATAGTCAAATATATGTAGTCAACAACTTTATCTAAAATCCAGCTATACCCCGATAACTCCAACATAGTCTTTCAGTTGAAAGTTTACATAGAAATAGTAAATAATCAACCTATTTGTTTTAATCTCTTAATTTAGTCACAGTCATCTGCTGCAAAATAGCATTAGTCATTTGCTTATATTCTGATAAAGTTTATATTCTATTTGTGGAAAATCCTGTTTGTTTCTCAAATAGTTTATTCTCCTAAATCAAATGAGTTTATTTAATCATTTTAATTTTTACAACAGTGCCTTTAAAATATAATGATGATACAATATTCTTTCAACTACATTAAAAGATAAAAATAGACAGGAATTTACGGAGAAGAGCTTTGGTTTCATAGAAGCAGGCTGAACATGTAGCTTTTTGTGTATTAAATCACTTGACCAGTTAATTTTATTCATGTTTTCAGTGTGGCTTGACCTGAGAACCCAGTCAACAGTTGAACGTCTTCTTAAAAAAGTTCCAGGGAGAAACAAAACTTTTTCTAAGGTAGGAGATATTCCAGAACACTTAAATGGTAGCTGCTGCAGTGTTTTGGATATATGTGTTTAAAATTCCCCAAAACAAAGTAAGTTGTAGCATTTAGTCCCTTCTTAGTTTGTCAGATAATAAAAAATGAGCATAAGACATCAATCTGAGACTAGAAAATTTTTAATGTCCTTAAAATAAATGTTTAACACTCCTTTAATTTCTCACTAGAAAAGTTAAATGAGTTATAGTGAAACCTAATCTTGTGCTAATATTAACCTAATCTAGCCAATATTAAATAAACATTGCACAAAAACTTCAGATCAAGTAGGAAAAAAATGGGAAATAATTTACTGATATGAAATGTATTATCCATTCTCATGCCTTAATATTGAAATTAATTGCATCCAATCTGAGAACTAGAAAGATCATTCATAAAGAGCAAATTCATTCTTTTTTTATGAGCATATATATAACAATTTGAAAACTAAACACTTGCAAAAAGGTGTCACAATTGTTTGATTAATGTTGTCCTTTACTGATTGTATAAGTATTATGTACTTTTTATATTATATATTTTTCTATAGACAGGAAACAGATGTCAAAAAATGTATAAACTTACTTGATTTTCAAGTTCTAGTAGTACACAAATTTTATCTTTCCTATGTTGTCCTGCTCATTTTTGTTGTTGTTACTTATTGTCTAGTCATATGGAGATATCCTAGATAAGACAGGCCTTCTGCAAACAACTTTTCCACGTAGATGATCTTTGAGCTGCATTTAGATCAGCTTTGATCTTTGTCCATTATTGCACTGGTTATTTGGTTTTGATGTTTTCAAACTTGTCTGTTGAATATTTAGTATTTATTTAAATAACAAGTTTGTGTAAGATTTAAATAACAAGTTTGTGTAAGTTCTCTGAGTTTTATATATTTTTTCCATACTTTCACCATTTTCACATATAACTACAGTATTTATGGAAAAGATACTTGCATGGTGTTTAAATTATTTTTTTGTATTCTACAGTTTAAGACTGGTCTTCCACTTAGCACTTATTTTAGTGCAGTGAAACTTCGGTGGCTTTTGGATAATGTGGAAGAGATCAGGAAAGCAGTTGAGGATCAAAGAGCTATGTTTGGGACTATTGATTCATGGCTTATATGGGTGTGTATTTGTGAGTTTATTATCACTCTTCTTACAGTGAATTTCCATATCATGTAAATCTCTGTGAATGCAATGCACAATGACCACTGATGACACAACAATGTCAATAAAATCTGCTACAGAATTCCAATAAAGGTCATTGCAAGATGAACTTTTACTATCCTTGTACCACTATTTTTTCTAGATGCTTATATATAGTTTACCATTATAGTTTGCTGTAAAACTTTGCTCACACATTCAGAAAAATCTTGGACTTTAGAAAGTATTAGGTCTGCCTCTTTAGCTGTTGTAGAAATATCAGAGTTCCTAATCCTAAAGTGAAAACTTTGTGATTTTGAAATATTTTTTTGTAATTTGTTGAAGTAAGCCTATATCTCTCCTTGATGAATGCTTTGATATTTTTGTTCAGAGTTTGACAGGTGGACCGAATGGAGGCATTCACTGTACAGATGTCACCAATGCCAGTAGAACGATGTTGTTCAACATTCATTCCTTGGAATGGGATCCTGAGCTCTGCAAGTAAGCTCAGTTTTTCAGTAATGCTATTATTTAAATAGTTTCTAACTCATTTAAAGGTAAGAATCTCTTATCCAAACTAAGATCAGCAGGTACTGTTCTATTTACTGTTGACATTAATAACTTAGATTCTTTGTTCTCCAGGTATTCAATTTACAACAGTCTGGAATTAACTAAAAGTAGCAGAATCTTTCTGTGCAGCTGGAGGCCTGGATCATGGAAACAATTTAGCTCAGTTGACTAGAGCATGATGGTTATAATGCCCAGGTTGTGGGTTCAGTCCCTTTATAGGCCATTCACTTATAATACTTGTGGGTCTCTTCCAACTCAGAATATTGTGATTTAATAGTTTCTTAATACTTAATCAAATCTGTACAGCAGCTGGAATGATAGTGTCTCTATTTGAAATCTGAATTTACTAACAAGTGTATTATTAAGATATTGTTGGAAGAAACATGAATTTCTATGTAAAACAGTTGGATATGTCCTCAAAGATTGAAATATATGCTGTTTTACTCCAAAATTTAATGTCCATTGTAACAAGTGGAAAAACACATAGCTATAGATTAAAATCTAGAAAGAAAAGTTCCCTTTGTAGTTGTATTTTTCTTTATGGCTTAAACTTATTTAAGAAAATAAATGTAAAATGCCTTCTGATTTAGCACTGACTAAAAATTTGTATTATTTTTTGTTGTGTTTAGGTTCTTTGATATTCCTATGGATATACTTCCAACCGTACGAAGCTCCTCTGAGATTTATGGCGTGATGGTATGTTTTCCAGTATTGGTGCAAAATTCATCTTATAAAAATATAACTGTATCTGTTTAGATTTGACAGATTCCATAGATTAGGACTAATGGCTTTTTCTAGACCAGTATTGTGTGATTTGTGATTAGCATGCTGTTATCTACTGTTATATAATATTATAGGAAATTGAATATTTGATTACTTTAGTGCAACACCAATTCTTCTGACACAGTGACATCTAATTAATGAACTTCAAGACTGGATAAACTGGATGTTGTGATTTTGCATTCTTTTGCCTAGTAATTTGAGCTGTTGTTAAGTAAGAATACATGTATTTTGTAGTGAAGGCAAGTTAAGAGATGGATTTTTTTTTAAATAGAACTCTTAACTTCCCTGAAATGTAAATATTTTTGCTAATGTGTTAATGGAAATACCACTAGAAGTCATTGCTTACATTTATTAATGTGAAGGTTGGATAAGAGTGAATTGTATTAAGCTGAATGAGCAAGGTAAATGGAAAAAGACACTGCCTGACCACCAGAACAGAATTGCTCATCACTTTAAATGTGAACTTCTGCTTCTCTTCCCCTTTCTTTCAATTTTTTTTTTTACTTTTTCTTCCTTTTGCTGGCTGTAGAAAATCTGTCCTAGCCAGGTGAGTAGAGGCTTCCATTAGGCTGATCACCTATATCTTACCCATTCTGCTCAGATGTTGTGCATTTTCATTGGTGTAAGGATTAGAAAAAGTGCACTTTCTAGAACAATAAATTTGCTGTGTGTTTCCAAATCTGAGATAATACAATTAGAGTTCTTGCCAAAATTATTTCTAAAGTGTGATCTCAATGTATGTATTTGTCTTAATTTCCACACTGTTGAATATTTCTTCTCATAGTGAACTAAAAAACACAGCTATTGGCTAATAAATGTTAGCTGTAGCATTTTATAAATTAGAAAAACTGTCCCTTCTGTCTAAAAATATTAATTCTGTGGTAGCTAAACATCAGATTCATGTAGAGCTTTTTAGTACATTTATAAACACAGTTATCTTAAATCCAGTTAATTAAAATGAGAACTAAAGAAAAAGAAATTCAGATTGGAAATACACTTGCATGGCTTGACTGAAAATGCATTTTCACAATTGCGCAAAAAGCAATTTAAAGAAACAAGTAGAAATTGTCCAGAAATAGTTAAATAATTAAATGAAATTTTCAGAATACCCTCACTAAGTTTGCACATGACACTGAGGGGGGCAGAAATGTTGATCTGCTGGAGGACAGGAAGGGTCTGTGGATGGATCTGGACAGGCTGGAGCAATGGGCAGAGACCACTTCTGTGAGGTTCAACAAGGCCAAATGCTTGGTCCTCCCCTTGGGTCACAACAACCCCAGGCAGAACTGCAGGCATGGAGAAGAGTGGCTGGAAAGGTGCCTGGAGGAAAAGGACCTGGGGGTGCTGGTCAGCAGCAGCTGAACATGAGCCAGGTGTGCCCAGGGGCCAGGAAGGCCAAGGGCACCTGGCCTGGATCAGCAATAGTGTGGCAGCAGGACCAGGGCAGGGATTGTCCCCCTGTCCTGGGCACTGGTGAGGCCACAGCTCAAATCCTGTGTCCAGTTTTGGGCACCTCACTACAAGAAATGCATTGAGGAGCTGGAATGAGTCCAGAGAAGGTCAGTGGAGCTGGGGAAGGGTCTGGAGCACAAGTGTGATGAGGAGCAGCTGAGGGAGCTGCTATAACCCTTATACACCCTCTATAACTGCCTGAAAGGAGGTTGTAGCCTGGTGGGGGTTGACCTCTTCTCCCACGTAATACGTGATAAAACAAGAGCCTTCACAGCTTGTCAAATATTGGAACAGGCTGCCCAGAGAAGTGGTGGAGTCATCATCCCTGGAGGTACTTAAAAGATGTATAAATGAGGCACTTAGGGACATAGGTTAGTGGTGGACTTGGCAATCCTGGGTTAAAGTTGGATATGATAATCTAAGAAGTCTTTTCCAATTTAAATGATTTTATGATTCTGTAACAGGAATGTAACTGAAAAATTCTAGTAGTTTTCTTTAGAAGAAAGCCTATAGGAGACTTAATAAAATGCTGTATCTTAAAATCAGGCACCTGCCTTTGCTTAGGATGTCACCACAGCCATATTTTTTTCCTAATCACTTTACCATTCTGCACTTTTGCATTTTACACTTGGCATTTACTGCACAGATTACAAGGAGCTGGATTTTCTGTATAGTATTATTTCAAGAAAATTTATGCTAGAAACTTTATAGGTCACATTTGTAAAACTTCCTGCTCTCCATTTCTTAGTGGTTTAGACATGAGCTGCATTAAGCTGAAACAAAGTGTGCACCTGAACTGAACCATGTTGCTTACATGACCCTTCTTTGTTTTCCTTTGAGCATTAGAAGTTTAGCTTATTTTTCATTGCCTTCTATTCTAGTCATAGAAAGCTAACACAGTTTTTCTTTCTCTCTTTGTAAAACAGGAATCTGGAGCTTTGACAGGTGTACCAATTTCTGGGGTAAGTCCTACTTCAATTCTGGCATGACAACCTGGAACTGCCTAGACATAGCTTCACAGGAAAAAGCTTTAAAGATTAGTGAATCTTGCTATGAATTAAGTTTTTTGTTTTTTACTTCAGGTTACACATTAAGTAGACTTCTGAAGATGAATTACTATTTGGCTCTTGTTATTACTCTTAAGGTTTGGCTGTGGAAATACAAATGAGAGCTTTAATGTGTATGTGTAGTGCTGTTGGAAACTTGGTATCTCTAAGTAAATGAGTAACATTACAAAATGGAAGCAAGTTCTGCTTCACATATATATAAAAGAACTATATATATAATCCAGAAATGCTGGGCAAATTCTCAACTTTTTCCAAAAATATTTATAAAGATGGTAAATTTTAGGTTTTATATCTTTAAAGTGCTCACCAGAAGTAGCACAACACATTTCATGTGCAGTTCTTATAGATGGAAGGGTAATAAAAAGCATAGCTTTTCTCCGCTGGTTTTTCCTTGCTTTCAATTACCGTGTGCTACTAATACATTAGAGTTACAGTCAAATATATAATTCATGTGAGGATATTTGCTAAAGAAAAAAATCTCTCACTTTCAGTGCTTGGGTGACCAGCATGCTGCTCTTGTTGGGCAAATGTGTTTTCAAGATGGGCAAGCAAAAAACACGTAAGTTATTAGCAAAGTAATAAGATAAACACACTGCTCTGTTTTGAATTTAGTATTATGTTCTCTTTCAAGTGACTGCCAAATTCTTTTGTAGTTAACGTGTAATTACAGATCTAACTTTTGAGTGTGTTGACCCACAAAGTAAACCATGTCTTGACCCTTATATAAAGCAATGAAGAATTAAAGTTACAGTTGCAGTGTCATTTAAATGGTGACCTAAGGTTAAGCAAATACAGGACAGTGAGTTAGATTGCATAGACTTGAATGACACAGCTTTGCTAGATGGAAAAGGTCCATTTCAATTGCAGTGCTTAGTTTTGCTTCTATGTCTAACTCAAAGTGGAGAATTTTACGTTTGCTTTTTCCTGTTTCTCAGCCACTTAGTGTCTTTTGTTTAAAATAACTGATCAGTTAAATCAGGCAACTGATATAATCAGACAATCATTGGAGGAAAAGCTGTCTGCTGAAATGATTTACTGTTCCATTTACAATCAGGTGCTTAACTAAGCATGTAGGGACATACACAGTATGGGATTTTCACAGGCATAATTACATATTAGTCTATCTTGTTTTGTTTCTGTTATTGCTTTACTATCTCTTTTTCCAAATATAACTGAAGCCTATCTCAGTACTGGTTTAAGCTATTAATTTTGAGAGTTTTAAAAAGGTAAGGAATATTTTTCTTGAGAATATCTTCTTGGAGTAAGTTGGAGTGGTTTGTAGTATTTGTACTCCTTATATTAAACTATGTTCTTGTATGCATGTTTATGCACACATGTATAGGACTTGGTATTCAAATGGGAAACATGCCATTTTTTAGAAAATTTTGAATGAGTTATGTCTAAAGAAAACCCTCTTTGTGACAGGAACAAAGTTTCTTAAAATTTCCTCTTTAATATTGTGCAATACTTATTTTATAAAATCACTCTCATAATCTGCTTAAATTGAAGTAGGTAAACACTGCCAACACAGAGGAATTTACACTTAGTTTTCAGCCATATCTCTCCTTGATCAAGTGTTAGACAAAAAATAGCGAGAGGGAGAGAGAGCGATATGTGACTTGATTTTTCAGCTTCAGGCTGCATTAAAATCAACTTTTTGAGGATAGTTTTGTCATCAGTTAATGGTAGCAAAACCTTCAAGGGTCAAAAAGTGGTGTCTTGATTCTTCACAGGGCACTCATGAATTGCAGTAACAGGTTATTCTTTAAACATTCTGGTTTTAACTTTGCTTTGTTCTCATGCTAGGTATGGAACAGGTTGTTTCCTGCTGTGCAACACAGGTCAGAAGGTCAGTTGCATTTTTGAGTTGTTTGCCTTTTCGTTTTTCACAATCTATTTAAATTCTGAAACACAACTATGTTGTGTATGTTAGCCATTGTTGGACTTCTGAACAACAATTATATTGCCAGACATAAGGAAAAGCACATACTGAAGTCTGAAAGAATAAAAGTAGCAATTTTTCAAGGTGTTTCTGTAAGACTCCGTTTCGTACCTCCTTAAGTTTCCAAACAGGACTTTTCTTAACAAGTTCCTTGCTCCTCCTTATATATGTTTCTTGTTGACACCCAGACAGGATTAAGTGTTGTGTTATTTAACCACGTGCTTTTTTTCCTTGTCTTGGCTATTTTATTTTTTTCCCTCATTTTCTCTTTGTTTCTTTGTACTTGGAGTTGAATAAATAGCACAAAACTGTGGCTTCCTTCTCATCTACATCTCCCTCTAAAGACCCACAATTCTCTTCTGTAAGGAAAATGGAAAGATCTGTAGCAGCTTGTGGAAGCAAGAATTAACACCAGCAATCTGAGTGTTCTGTCTTAAGTGTTTATTTTAGGGTGACCGATAATTTACTTTGTTTAAATTTTGCATATTTCATTTGAAGGTTTGATCCCTTGTTTATTATAATTCAAATGTTTTTATTTAAGCATTTTTTGCCTCTGTTCATGCTTTACCTTTTCCCTTTCCCCATTTAGTCTGTGTTTTCTGAGCATGGTCTTATAACCACAATAGCTTACAAGATGGGCAGAGACAAACCTACTTTTTATGCACTAGAGGTAAGTTCAGTTTCTTCCTTTATGTAATGATACATGTTCTTTCTTACTTCTGTTATCTGGTATTTTTATGGTATCTTCAGCTGTGCAGAAATGAAAGTAACTGTGTTATGCTTGTGTGCCTGAAGGCTTCTGTGTGGTTTTGGTTATCCCTGTCTCCAATCTATACCATGTAATCTAATAAAAAATATTTCTTCATTGCATCATTTATACTTTCAGAGCTAGATGGCTAAAACATTTTTTCTGTTACTCAGTCTCTCAAATCTTTAATAAATACTATAAATAAAAAACATAAATTTTTTGACACAAAGTTGGATATAACGAAAGAGGGGAAAGTACTAATGTTTCAGTTATTACTTCATAATAAAAGGCATAGCTAATTGTTTTGGGTTTGGTTTTTTTTGTTTGTTTGTTTTTTGTTGTTGTTGTTCTAATGGATTTTACTTCTAACTTTTAAGAATGTAAATCAAATTTCTGGGAAAAAAAATCCTTTAAAAATTTAGATTTTTTACCTCTTTAATTCAGATGTCTACTTCAGTTTCTCAGCTCTCCAAACAAATCTGAGGGCATCCAAATTCTGTAAAAAATTGTATTTATGCTAAAACTTCAGGATTCATTGTTCTGAAGCACAGATCAGCTGAGCACCTATTTGGCACCAAAGGTTTGTTTAGAACAACAAAATGATTATTCTTCCATCTGTGCTGCTTAATGTGCTACGTATTGTAATATAATAATTATTCTCAAAACACATATACTGAATGCTGATATTGAGCTTTTGTAGGCAAACTGTTTTCCATGTGAACCAAAGACAACACAGGACTTTCTAACTGTGAGAATAGTTTATGGCTTATGGTACTTTATTAGGATGTGGGAGGCTGCATTTATTTCCCTTTCCTTCCCTGAGGAAAGTGAATCTTGCATTTGCCATGACCTAGCAAACTCTGGGATTTTTATTTTGTGTAGGTGTGTAAGAGGCTTATTTTATTTTTAACCCATGTTCTTAAAGCAAGAACTGAAACTGTCTTGAGAGTGATTTGAATTCCTCCTTGCTGAATCACCTGCACTTTGCTTCTTCTTCACTTTCAAGTTTTTAATGACATTGTTTGAAAGCATGGCTTCAACAGAAGCTGTTAAGTGTGCTTTGTCCTATATCCATGCTAGAATCATCTACATTCTGCTGGTTGAGACACTGCAAGAGTCAGAAAATGTGGGTTCAGCCTTTTCTTTTAATCAAACTGGTATCTTGCAACTGTAAAAGCCAGCTGCTTAGAAAACACCTCTGCCCCTTTCAGCAGTGGCTTTGAATGAAAATATAATGCTGCTACTGTTTTACTTGAAGCTTAGTCTACTGGGCTTGGCCTTGGGGTTAGATGGGAGCCATGCCATCCATCTGTGTTGTGATGAAGCCATTCAGGGCCATTTGCTGAGGCAACAGAGCAAATTTGCTGGCAAATGCACAAGTGTCTAAATTTTCTGTCTTTCTGTTTGTATTTACACTAGATATAATTAGTCTTGTTTTTTTTAATCAAAACATAAAGCTATTAATGTATCAGGAAAAGAAGTCTGAGGCTACTGAACCTCATAACTGTATGTTCAGAAGACATAAATTGAAAAGATAAGAAGACTGCTTAGGAAATGTCATTGTAACTTCCACTCATGGAAAAAAGCATACAACATGCACCTTTCTACCTGGAGTCTGTGTAAGAGTCTGCCCTTTTTCCATGGAAGTCTCCAGATGCCAAGAAACTTTGTGGTTTTATTGTGAGCATGCTTTGGAGTGCTTCAAGCTGTGACTAATCCTGCAGATGGAGGCTACTGAGACCTCTCCTCCACAGTGTCTTTAAAGGCAGCACAAAGCTACCAGTTGTTGTCTCCTAATGGAGTGACTCTTTCCTTCAGGGATCTGTTGCAATAGCTGGGGCTGTTGTTCGTTGGCTGAGGGACAATCTGGGTATTGCTCAGACTTCACAGGAAGTTGGTGAGTATTGATTCTTCAGTTTTTTAATCCAATGTCACAATATCTCTATTGGTGAATGAAAGCTCAAAATATTTAAGTAAAGAAAAGATGGAAGGTTCATATATTTTGCTGTGTTTAAACGCAACTAAAATTTATTTTGCATTGATGAGCTCACTATTGTTGATACTTGTATTTCATGGAGCCTATCAACACAGCCTTGGAAAGGCTTTGTCAACTTTCCTCTGTTGCAATCTATACTTTTTAGTAATTTCCCTGGTAAGCAGATATTCAGGAAGATGCATACTTACAGAGTATCTCCTGGTTTTATAGAGTGTTGAAGTTTCCAGAGCCAAGAGTAGTTAAATCTGTATTACAGAAACCAGCATATATTTGATCCTAAACCTACGTATTCTTGTCATAAACATGAGAAGCTGAGACCCTGCAAGTGCAAATATTTATGTAGAAGGCTTCATATCCATTGAGTTCGGGATCTCAGTTTGCAAAGTTGCCTCTTTAAGGAGATGTGGAGGAGGGTAATCTGATTTGGCTGAGAATGCAGTAATCAGCATTTGTGTAGCTGATGTTTTCTAATTCAAATGAACTGAAACAAGCTGGTTTGTAACATAAAAACTAGGAACATATCAAAATTTGGAAAATAAAAAATGTCGGAAGCATGCAAAGGCAAAAATTTGAAAGTGACTGATTTAATGAGATTTAGGATTGAAAAGAAATTCATTACATATTTTTAATAAATTGATATCTTACTCAAAGGTGGGAACATTTAGAACTAAAATTTTATGTAGAACTTCAAAGATTTATCACAAAAACTTAGAGCATCAGTTTGTTTTTCTGAAAGAAAGTTTTGGAAATCATACAGAAGAATATAAACTGCTGTCAAATTAGCCATTTGTTGAGACTACAGTACCTCTTCACAAGTTTGTCAAGACCTTTGGAAGGTTTGAGTTTCAGGACCTTTAACCTTGTCAGTGTTGGTAAAATCATGTAGGGATTCTTCATCTCTTCCTGTTTCACTGAACTTGTCCTTCCTTCTGCCTTCACTCCCTTTTTAAAGCAGAGTCTATATAAAAGAATCATTTTAGAAAGACTTTTTGAAGATGCTTTTCTACTTCTTTCCTGCTGCTATGTTTCTCTGATCAATGCAAACAAAAGAAATTTGCAAAAGCAGGAAGAAAATGCTCCTTTCTTGTAGGAAAGAGCTGTTCATTAGGATTATCTGTTTTGTCATTCTAAGTGTCTTAAAATAATTTGTTAAATTACCAATATTTTGGTATTGAGGAGTTCATATATCCACAGTTATTCTCATATCAAGAAACTTCAAATTTCCTTCTAGCTGGCCTCATGATTAAATACATAAGCTGACAATTTGGAGCTCTAAATCCATTTGAAATTAATGGGAATTTAGTACTTAATTCCCTTTGGTCTTGATCCAGTTTCACTTGCTTGCCTTGACTTAAAGTGTGACCTTTTGGACTGCTTTGAAGGTTGCATTCTCTACCCACATGATATATAACATTTGAAAACTTCACAAAATCTAGGTCAAAATATTGAGTACACAGTTTTGGGTTTGAGTTTTGATTTTTCATTTTTCATTTTGCATTTCCTACAACTCCCTATGGTCCATCATCTGTTCATATTGTTGCGAAAGGAAAACTAGTTAACAAGGAGTGGAGTGCCAGCATTAGTTGTATTTTCTAGTTGTATACGTGGCTGGATTATGTTTGTAGCTACCTAAGATATCATTAATATTTTTTTAATTTAAAAAATAACACTTTTAAGTGCTGTGTTAAAGTGTTGGAACAGTTGTGAAAAACTAAGTAAGTGTTTTGTGTGTTCATTAGAAAAACTGGCTGCAGATGTGGGAACTTCTTATGGCTGCTACTTTGTGCCAGCATTTTCAGGACTGTATGCACCATACTGGGAACCCAGTGCAAGGGGGTAAGGATCTGACTGTATGCTGCATTTGAAGGGGGATTTAATAATTTTACAAATACCATTCCTGCCAGGTATGTGAAATTGTCCTTTTTGTTGCCTTGATGTGTCTAGATACGTCATTCTCTGTGGTATTTTAATGGGCTACTGTGTTTCTGTTTTATATTTAACAATTTCAAAACAGCAACTGGGAGGAAAGGAAGTATTAGCTAGCCCAACTATTCATTCTCTTGTCCTTGTCCCCCTCCTCAAAAAAAAAAAAAAACAGTGTGGGGCAGCAGGGCAGGGAAAACAATTTCTGGTTTTGAAAGGGTTTTTATCTCACTCAAGTAAAAGAAGAGGTCTACATTCTTATGAACTGTCAGGCAAAAAAAGTAGTAAAGGATGAATTTTGTTCTGATTAGTGTTTTTTAGTTCAATTTCAGGCTGTGTAATTCCTTCTCACTTTGCCTCCTTCCCCTTGTATGCAGCTTTCTTTCCAGTCTATTGAAAGTTCTTTTCTACTCCTTTTTTTCCAGTCCCTTTCCTGATAGTTCAGACTCAACCACCTGGTACTAGTACAAGCAATAGGTTTTCATTTTTCTCTTCTGCTGTTGTGTGCCTGCCTAGTGTTGGAATCACAACCATGTCACTGCCATGGCAGTCATGGAAGCATAACAAATATAATTATAACTTTCCTTAGGGTGGGAAAAAAAGTCTTAAAATCTAACTTGTTCCCAAGGTTTCAAGTAGTTGCATCTTTAGACTTCAGATGCTTCTTGTATGTATCTTTTTGTTTAAGGAAAAACAAAAATCTCTGAGTTAGATGTTTTTACAGTCTCATATCACAGTGCTCAGCTTTTAAATGGCTTAAAACTGATTTTTGGAATGGTAACAATGGAAAATGTCCTTTAATATCTTTGAACATGCATGTATTTAGCCGTATTTCTGTGTAGTTCCATGCTATTTCTCCACTGTTGAAATAGAATAAAAGATGGTTATTTGCTCTGCATTCAGAGTACATTGGCAGAATTCAGCTTACTCATGGTTAGATGTAGCATAATTCCCATAACTAAAAATCTCTTTGGAGATACAGAAGCAACTAATGATCAGACTAGATCTGAAAACAATTTCAAACATTTAAAGAACAGCACTGACCCATACAGGCTTTTCCTTAAGGACTGAAAGCATTAGTGAATTTATTAAGATTTTAGTAATAATTTACATTATTTTTAAAGGGAAATCAACCTCAATCATACTGTTTGGATTTTTTTTTTAAAGACAGGCTAGAATTTGTGGAGGTGTTTGTGTGTGTGTACAGATGATTTATGGCAACTGTGTTGATTGGACCCTGAAAGCACCTTGTCGGGAAAATGAGAGAGTTTAGATTAAAGAAAACCAAGCTTTTTAACATTAAAAAGTAGTCTTCATGCAATGGAACTGAATGAGATTTGAATTAGAAGACCTAAGTGTGAAGTATAAGTTTATGTCTGATAAAGAGGAGTGTCCTAATTGGTTTTTTTTCTCTCTTCAACAGTATCATCTGTGGCCTTACTCAGTTTACAAATAAAAATCACATTGCCTTTGCTGCACTAGAAGCAGTCTGCTTTCAAACAAGAGAGGTAAAGGCAAATCGGGTCCTGAATTCATTATAAATTAGTGTGATAATTGGGGCTGTAGCTCTTCAGGAAAAGAGGGGATTTAAAAGATTTAATGAAAATAGTCGTGTTTTATATTGTACTTGGATGCTATTCTTCTCTTTATTTGTTGCTAATGTTGAAAAATTGCTCTTGTGGACTTAGCTAAAATTGAGTGGTGCATTTTTTTGGAGTGGTAATGCTGTTTTTAATCAGCATGTAAAATAAGGTGAATGTATTTCGTGACTATTTTGAAAGGCAGAACATAGAATGTTTAAAATGTCTGGGCCAGTGACATAATTACAAAGTTTCATTAGTGTAGGAAACTTCACTTTATGGTCTGCTGTGACAGAGATGGCTTATGTTGCTTTTGGTACACAAGAACTAAAAGGAGTTAAAGCAAGATAGCAGCAAACATACCAAGGGAAATCTGGCTTCACTTCCTGCCTGTTCCATCCTTCACTGCCTCAGCTGGCGTTCAGTAACAGCCAACCAAAATTCTCACAGAGGAAATTAATACCCCCAGTCAAATCAAAGGAGTTGATATCAGTATGAGCGTTGGATCTTTGTATCACCATCTACTCCCTGTGTTTGCAATCCCTGGGTTCTGTGCAAATACAGGAGGAAATTAAATCCCTAGACCTTGCAGGATAACAGTCAAGCCTTAATTTGATTACATGAATTAAAGTGCTATTATTTAAACATACTCATTTTTAAAATAGCATCCTGCTCAAACCTTGTAAGATGAGGGAAGCAATGTGCTGTTTCTGTGGTGACATAGAATAAAGTACTCATTGAAAAAGATGGACAGAAATTTTATCCAGGCTTCTGCTTTTCAAGCTGTGCTGACAGCCTCTGAGTCCTCAGAAGGTTGTGAAGGAAATTGGAAGTGGCATTCTAATTTTCTAATTCTTGTATTAGAAGTCAGGGTAAAGTTACAGGCAACTGAACTGATTTGTTGTCTGCTCCTCTTTCCTTGTCCATCCTCCCATCCATTCCCTCTCATGTGACAGCTCAGTGAACTTTCTAGCAGAAAATTATCCCTTTTTTTGCTGGGCTATTTTTCTGCTGGATTAATGACCTCAGCTGCCTCACAGAGGCATTCAGCAAATGTCAGAATGCAAGGCAGGGCATGTGTCTGGGAGAAGGAGAGAAGGGGATAAAGCTGTCAGATTGAGTGAGGGTGAAGTTCACTAAACAGATCTAACACTTCCCCATATTTTAGTCACTCTGATTTTATCAAAGTGACAGGAGTGCCTGATCAGGCACTGGACACTCTTAAATGAACAGATTAAGTTGTAGCGACACAGGTAAAATATATGTATGTTTTCTAAAGATACATCATTAGTCTTCCTTGTCAAAAACGAAGTTCTTTCAATTCCAGTGAAAATGGAAGTCTTCAGGAAAACCCTCAAACATTACCTTCATTGGAGTTCTTGCCTGTTTGTGACATTCATTCCTTCTGAGTACCCTGTTATCCAAAAAGCTTCTTCCTTATGCAGATGACACTTTCTACATTTTTTCTTCCAGAAGGCAAAAACAAGCAATTTTTCAGTTCTAAGAGCTGTACAATGCTGTCATTAGGAAAAATCTGCATGCTTGGATCCTTGCTCTTCATCCAAACTCAGTACAATAGAGATAGCAGCAGCATGACCATGATTTGTTTTGTTCCTTCATCCCTTCCTGACTTCTAGCATTCTTTTCATTATTTTAATCTCTGCTGAGTGCATGCAGATCCAACATGCTCTTACACAGTGATAAACAAACTTAAAGCCCCCAGTGGTGCTGAACTTCTGAATTATAAAAACGGCAGGTAATATCACCTTAGACAAATGTAAAATTATGTATGTGATGTATGTAGTATAGTACTGCCAGCAAACTTTGTGCAAGAATCCTGGTTTTCAATTTATTTCTAGTGCATTTGAACAGTGCAGGCCCATAGGTAGATGCTGCCACCATGAAAACTGGCCTTACTCTTCTTACCTTGTAATTTTTAATCCTGAGGAGGTCCTTTAGTTCCTTGAAAGATTTTTCTGGTAAGAGACCATGCTGGTTTACTTTCTGGAAACTGGGAGAATCTCCTGTACAGTTCATCTCCATGTAGTTTTCACTGTCTTGCAACAATTTTTTTGTTCTTTTTTTAAATAGCACATTGACAATATTGTATTACTGGGTACTTTGTGAGCTACAGAACAGGACAGAATGCATTGTAGTTTTAGTCTTTTTTTGTAGTCTGTGTCACTTTGTCATTTAAAGCTGAGAAAAACACACCTCTTTTTTATTTAAATACACTGAAAAATTACAGAAAGTCATTCTGTGCTTGTTAATGCCTAACTTGTCAACAAAAATTATGCACTAGCCTTTCAAAATGTAAATGAGACATTAAAATTACTGCTTTTACAAAACCCTAAAAAACCCACTATTTTGTATTTAATGGTGCTTGTGGGGTAATGCCATGGTGTTGCCAGCAGCTAAGGTTTGAGACAAGTCTTATGTTTTTAGGAAACCCTCTAAAAAGCATATTGAGAGGTATCAGTGAGTTAAATACTCCATCTTAGTCAATTATCCCTTATAAACACTTCAGTACTTTTCAGCTAGAGAATGTGCCCAAAAGAAAGAAACATAATTTTACAAAAAATTACACTAACAGTTTATTTTTTGTCTTGTTTGATATAAAATTCTCAGTTTTCAACAATTAATTGAAAATATTTGAAGAGTCTGTTCTTTCAAAACATTTCAACATTCCTCAGTTCTTATTGAAGAGTCTTCCAGATTGCCAAATATTTTACTTCTTCAATTCTTTAATCCATCAAATTAGAGAAAGTATCTAGACAAAGGATGATCAGCTGAAAAACTCCCTTTATTATTGCTGCTTCCTTTGTTAGCTTTGATAAATGTTCTCATCAGCTTTTCTTAAAATTCTTCTCAAGCTACATAAGCAGCACATGGGCTACATCTAGAGCACCTGAGGGAAAGGTGTCCTACACAAAGATTTCTGTAATGAAGAGAATGTACATGCTGTATTATTAAACAATTGTGTTTTCATTATGTCTGTTTTGCTTTTTAATATATAGGGGAATGATCTACTTAACCCTCTTCAGCAAATGCTGTAGTGTCAGTGTTTTACACTGTATCAGAGCATTTCTGTGCAATTAAATTGTAACATGTATTACTCTTAATTAAGATTCTAGATGCCATGAACAAGGACTGTGGGATTCCACTAAGTCAGTTACAAGTAGATGGAGGAATGACCAATAACAAAATCCTCATGCAACTCCAATCAGACATTCTCTGTATTCCAGTAGGTAAGATTAATTTACAGCTGCTGCTTTCTTTTTAATGCTGAAAACAGCAATGGCTGTTGAGAGCAAATTGGGTAGCTTGTTTTGTTGTTGCATCTTAGTAGATATGTCAATCTTTAGTTCTTGTGTCATCAAGGTGACTTCCATTAAAAATCATTGTGGTCTTCTCTGTTTTCCTTCAGTAAAGCCATCAATGCCTGAAACTACAGCTTTAGGAGCTGCTATGGCAGCAGGAGCTGCAGAAGGTATTGAAGTTTGGAGTCTGAATCCTGGAGATTTGACAGCAGTGACATGTGAACGATTTGAACCACAAATCAACCCAGAGGGTAAAACCTTTTCATGTTATCTGACTTGCAAACTTGTTTTTTTCACAGATGTTAACAGGACTGGTTTTGGGTACTCTTCCTTTGGCTTTAAAAAGCCTACATTAATTATTGCTTTTTAGCTAGCTATCTTTCTCATCAGTTCTTAAGTGCTTGTAGAGATGGAAAGTAGGTACTTGACATAATTAATCCCTGTACAAGATAAATGCTTTTTTGTCTTTTCAATTATTTCTTAATTTTTGGTACATAATTTTGTCTTACTGTTTTGATTATAATTACTTCTAAAATCCCTACTTCAAGACAGCCTTTGAAGAGTTTCTACATAAGTATCAATTGCTTAATTTTGTCCTGCTTATAAGTCTTCTTATTGGTGAATATTAATAAAATTTATTTCTTCTTATTATGCATAACTATGGGGTTTTGAGGTGGAATTTTTTGTGTTCAAAAAGGGAATTTATATTTCTTTCTCTGTGCAAAGAAGTGATACTGGGCAAAAGAGTGAAAAACTCATATTGCTGTATCTGGTTCTTAAATACTTGTGGTTGTATTCCTATGTATTGAGAGGCTTTTCTGTTTTCTGATTTCTTAATTTCAGAAAGTGAATATCGCTATGCCAGATGGAAGAAAGCTGTGATGAAGTCTATGGGATGGGAGACTTCTGAAGGTCCTTCAAATGGTAATCCAGAATTTAATGCAGGTCAGGTATTATTAATTAGCCAGGTAGTCTAGGTAGCTCATCTTGCTTTTGTTGACCTTTTCTGTTCATATCATCTCTGGATTATTATAGTGATTTAAAGGTCATTACTTAAATCCACTGTGGAAACAAAGCAGGAAAATATATGGTTGGGTCTTCCTCCTGAAAGGAGGTCACAACAATATATTGTAGAACAGCTGCAGGTTTTGCAGAATGGCACTGATTTACAAAGAAAAAAATCTCACCTATAAGATGACATACAGCACAATTCTAAGAGCACAGGGCTTACAAACAATTCTGTAAAGGCTATTGGGAAGGGAAATGAGTAATTTAACATGAGCAATACGATTCCTATAGACCTTTATGATTTAGTATCCTTACCTCTAACCTGATGCTTATCTTACTAGGATAAAAAATTCTGCCTTACAGTAAATAAATCTAGGGTTTTTTTTTTTTTCAGTCTATGTGAAGAGATATGTTTATCAAAATTTCAGTGATTTTCTGATCTAACACCTGTGGGCAAAATGTTATTTTCCTTAGTTCTTTGGTACTTTAGGGATAGGTTAGGATTGGAGAATACTAGAAATGGGTTCAACCTCGATAATGCTGACAGTGGAATTTGGACTTGAACTCTTACAGAGAGAACCTGATTTGAATTATTATGGGGTTTATGCATAATACTTTTTTAGTTCTTCTGCAAATGTCACTACATTTATTACTTTTTGCTTTTCATATATATTTAACACATATATTGCAATTTATATATATATATTTCTCTTTTGATTTGCCTGACTGGAAACACCGTCCCCTGGATGCCATCAGGTGACATTAGTATCTTCTATAGTCTGCCTATGGTTATTTTTATTATGAGTAGCATGGTAATCTTAATCGGATCAAAGTACGTCTCAGGTTAGTTATTACTTGAATGAGACCACTTTAAAAACTATCTGCAGTATTTTAAGTTTTGGGGTTTTTTTGTATTCCATCTGTCTGTCTCTAGCAAAAATGACTGATGCTTTTTGTTGTTCATGCACACAAATGTTTGAGGGTGTTAATCAGGCATAATGTACTTAAGGGAACCAAGGGAATGCCATCTCAACTCCATCCTCATGTGCCAATTAATTTGTAGTTGTTGGATGCACATGAAACCTTGGTGTCTCTCCTTCCTTTGTCTATCTGTGCCACACAGTTTATGAAAGGGATACAGGTTGGAGCAGTCTAGCAGACATGCATTGCCTGCTTTACAGTGAGCATGGCAAATAAAATAAGGTTCCATCATTTATCCTGTATTTCTTCTTGCATTGTTTTTAATTATTTTGAGGATCTTGTTTAAGTTAAGTGAAAACTTCTTCTGTCCCTGAAAGGCTTCATGCACCTGTTTGGTTTTTCTGCAGCCCTTGAAACTATTGTATTTTTAAAAGTCTTTTTCTACTAAATCTATAAAACATTCTTCTTGTACTTCACTCTTGACAGAAAAGTGAATTAATTTAGTCTAAAAAGAAGAGACCCTAGAAGGCTTAGCTGCAAAACTGGGAGGGACTGTGTGCATATGCAATGAAGATGCATCTTCAACCTGTTAATATACAATTTATTTTAAAAGAAAACTCTTAATATAGATGAAAGTGTTAGTTAACTTATGCCAGAAGTAAGGCATTTCATAAAGATATTGTCATGGTAAGAAGAGGAATCTTATTTGATTATGTCATTTATTCCTTGCTGCAGAATTTCATTCCAGAGAAAGTATTTTACAGTATAAGCATTGTTGCTGCTTAGTAAGCTGATTGGGGGTTGTTTAGTTTTCTTTTTTTTGTTTTGGTTTTGGAGGGATAGGCAGGGGGTGTTAATTAAATGGACAATTGAGGACTCTAGCATGCTGCTGCAGTGATGTGTTTGTATTTTGTTTCTACTCATTCAGCCTGAATTAACTATTCAATTGTAATTTTCCTTGCATGGAAGAGATGGTTGCAGCTTGTAGGAGAACTAAAATCAAACTAAAGAATGCTAGGCAAAAATCAAAATGAACAAATAGATTGACAGTGATATACTAACTCTGGAATGTATCTGTGAGTAAGAAAGTAATGTATTATGAAGAATAAAGTAAAACCAGTTGTGAATAAGTGGGTAAATTTTTAACAAGCTGATCAAAGTAGCATGACTATAAATTCCAGGTCAGGTGCTTCAACCACATAGAGGGTACCTAAAATAATATGGAAAATCAATCATAAATTAGCAAATAAGCAACTTAAATTCTGGGATTGCTTTTTAAAAACAACTAATCAGTAACTTGCATATTAAACTTGCCCTGCTGGAACTCATAAGAAAATTTTTCTTTTTCTCCCTTCTTTAAGCTTGTCAGTGCTTTGCCTTTCTGACCCACAATTGGGAAATTGTGGCCTTTTGAACCCACTTTTGACCTTGTTTTCAGATAAGAGTAACTATCAATATGGTTACTGTTACTATGTGTGTATAGTTGTTATATATACCAGTATAATTACTTTATATATGAATATATTGCATTACTATTTACATGGTAAGCTTGGGAAGAGGAGAAGTTGTGAGAAATTTCCTGCTCTTTGTTTTAAAAATGATGAGGTCTCAAAAGGAACAGCAACAGTGATGTTACATACAGGGTTGTGGTTTTGCCCAGCTGTGCATTAGTGTAGAACATGAGATACAGAATTTGCATTGTCAGCTGGAGCACGGCTGCCTTCCCCTTAGACACTTGCTCTGGTAAATATCCTTTTGTTTTTAAAGGCTAGAACTTGCTGACCAGGATTTCCTTCTAAGTCAGTACAGAAACTCCATTTAATTTATTTGGTACATTTTATCTTTTAGTGAAACACTGTAACTACAATGCAGTCATCAGAGTAGTAGGTTTGAGGACTGAATTTAGGGAGGATTGAATTCATCCTTCATGTGCTGAAACAGCAGTAAGTCTCACATAGCAGCAGTGCTGATGTTGAGCACATCTCTCTAGGGCAGGGCCATGATTTTACAGCTAGTGAAATGTGAAGGAAAAATTTGCTGTGCCAGAATAGAGAACACTAGCATAGCAAAAGCCCATTTACTAACTGGCCATTTAGAACTGCTAAGCTGCCTTTTCATGTGGCACCTGATGACTGAACAATACTCTATTTAATTATATAATTTCATAATTTCATCAAAATCAGGTCAATTACTTGTACCTTATTTTATGAACTTCATTCTTCTCTCCTGGAAAGAAATGGATTATTTCACTATTGAAATATATTATTGTAATTATGTGTATGTAATATACACTATTGTAATAATGTATAATGTAATAATGTATTATTTCACTATTGAAGCAAGCTGTGTATAACAATTGGAGTCCTTATAGTAAGATTTTTTTAAGTTTTTCACACTCATTTTGGAAATGGACATCAGAGAGATTTCAATATATTGCATAACTGTACCTTTTTTTTTTTCATCAGGGGGTGGGTAGGAGTTAACTGAAAATTATCCTATAGTTTATTAGACTCAAATTTAAATAGATGCCTTTGTGGGCTTAAATTGGCATCTCTCAAGTGAGGTGTAGTGGAGATTGGCTATATATGAGGTCTTTTATGGTATCTGGGATATAAAATTCTTTTACTTTATTCTCACAGAATGAGACAGCAGTGCTGATAGCAAAACTATATTCTCCCTGCTTAAATACCCTGTGGGTTTTTTTGGTTTTTTTTAAGATTCTGTTTTTCCTTTTATAATTTCTTGTGTTGTAACTGGTACTGCCAAAATGCATACTAATTTATATATTCTGCAAGATAGTGCAATAATATTTTCCCAAATTTCTAAAAGTTGAAGTCATATTTAGAACAAAATAAGCTTGAATTACCTTCTTTCAATTCTACTTGTTAAAAATTTACCCATCTTAATAGTGCGGTCTCTGTTCCCCTACTGTGCACATCCCACACACTTAAGAGCTGGCTTATCTGGTGTCACAAGACTTATCTAATTTATAATTGCAATAGTTGAAAACAAAAGTTGGTTTTACTGAATTCCTCTTACAGCTCAGCTGTATTATAGAGTGTTACTAATATTTTAAAATAAGTTCTGTGTTCCTAATGCACACGTTTTTTATTTAAGGTAAATGAGGCTACTTAGTGGACTCACTGGATGCAGCTGATTTTTTTGTTTCCGTTTGTTTTGTTGTCTGAAGAGATTCCACCACCAACGTGATTATGCTACTTTTGTGGTTCAATCTATTAATGAATCCATCTGTCACCAGTCCCTGCGTAACTTCCCGGTGGTGCACTGAAAATTCAGTCTTCAGCCCTTCATTACTCTGTTCCTTTACCCAAATCAGCTCCAAATGCACTGGAAGCCTTTGTGTGGACTATCAAACATCATCCTCTAAAATTTCACAAGCCCTAGCTTTGTCTGAGAAAGTGGTATGAAAAAAATCTGTAATCTCTGAGGTAATGATGGCAGACATTTAGCTGTCATTTTCAGGAGTTTGGTACTTCATGCAACACACTTCAGAAAGTTAATGATGCACTATGGAACTTTGTAAACATCTTAAAATTCTTCCAGCTGCTGTGAATTATTTTTCCTATGCCAATGGTTGCCAAAGATGTTTTATTGTAGTTGCCACTGGTCTGAAATGCCTTCCATGGTACAAACCTTTCAAACACTAGCCCAAGATGGATTACCATAGCACACATTGCCACTGGTTTGGCAATGAGGAGTTTGCTGCTATGGTCCACTGAATATTGCTGAAACATTCAGTTTTAAGGTTAAAGTTTGGTTTGACTCTGGCACATGTAGTTGCTTGACCCATCAGAAGCATTTAATACACCAAGTCCTGTAGTAGTACCTTTAAAGACATGAAATAGTATTTTGGTTAAGGCTATGTTTCATTTTGTGGTTTTGTGCTAGGTTGGAAAGACAAATTTGATGCAGCATGCTATTGACAGGAAGAGCTGCTTGGTCCTCAGCAACTGATAACTCTTCAAACTACTCTCTACAGTGCCCTTTTCTTGACCAATACTGCATATATCCTGTCATCTTGTTTAAGTGACTATTTGTTAAACTTTACAAAGTTGAAGATAACTTAGTTTTCATTAAAAAGGGTCCATTCCAAACTAAGTATCAGTGCTTTAGTTCTTGATTTCATTTAGTATATCTCAGGGACCAAAATCTCCCTTTCAGTTTCCATGTCCGTAGTTTTAACTGCAAGTTGTTGCAAAATATGCTGGGACAATCCAAAATTCTGTCTTGGTAAAGTAAGTACTGGCATCTGAAATGGGCCACTGGAATTTACAGACAATGGTGACAACTGAATCCCATCCACTTTGAAATCGTTTGTTTTCCACATGAAAGGAGTGAAGTAATAACCTTATATTCAGCTTTCCTGTTTGTACGAACAGCATCCCAAATGCCAGCCTTATTGGCTAGGTCAAAGAAAAGTTGTTCATGTGTAGTGATGTTGGATCAGTAGAGAATGGCAGCAAGGTTAAATGTGGGAACAACACAGAGAATTTCAAAGTGTTTAAATGCACTAGGAGTTAAAGGGAGAGGTTTTTTGTGTGCATTTGCTCTTAAAGATTCTTGTCTTTAACAAAGCTTTTCTTTGATTAGAGGCTTAGTTTTTAAAAGGATGTTATATATGTCTGAAGCAATGAATTGCACAGAAGTTCAGGTCTGTACAATATATTTAATATCAAATGCATATTAATTGCCTTTTTATTGTCAAGTGCAATGACTTTTGAAAATGTGACTTTTAACTTAGAAGAAAGAACATTTTTCGTCCTGTGGTTGCATGTATAACTTCAGCAGAGAGAAGGGATTTTGTACACAAGTGAAAATGTAACAGTATCATTCAAATGCTGTCTCTCCTGTAAATACTCACATGTGAACTGTGACAGTCAAAATTTTTGGTGTTTCCAGTTTGTATTGGAGAGATACAGGGTGAAAAAAGAATATGATCCCATAGAAAAGTTTTCATACTCCTTACCTTTACTCTGAGCTGTTTCTGATCCCACTGTACCCCAAGGAAGAGGAGTGGAGCAGCCTGTGGAGCATAGGGAGTAGGGGCAGAACACACCTCAAGCTCTGGACTTCTGAATATGACCTTTGACTCTTGCCAAAACCACTGAAGTGCTGAACCTGGGAACGAATAATGCTGAAGTGCTGCCTTTGCCCGTGATAAATGTGGCAGGGGGAGAGCTTGTACCTAACAAGTAGGAGCGGGAATTTTTGCTGCTTTTCTGACTTATCTTTTACTGGGAAACACAATTCTTATTAATTTTTCACTGAGTAAGGATCATTATTTTATTTTCAATTGCTGTTGCAAATGTTTTTTAAGAGTTTCACATCACTGTTAACTTTCTACCAACATAGTTGAAATATATTGTAAACTGCTTGTTGGCGGGGAGGGGACAAACTGTTGAAGTTAGCTTTTTTGTGAAGCTGTGATTTTTTTTTTTTTATGAATTACCAGTTTATAAATTCTTAATTGAGAAATGCATTAACTTGGTATTAAAGTACCATAAATTAATTGATGTAAGGTGTTGGTTTATTCTTGCACATCATCTTTCAGACACATTGTCACTAATATTTTTGCATGAGGCACAAGTGTCTTGGTTTAATTTGAATTTTCCGGCCAATGCAGTAAATAATGTCATGGTTTAGATTTGCCAATTTAAATATACTCATTTTCTGTTGTGAGACAGAATCAGGAGCAGAAGCAAGGCAGGCCTAAAACTTAAAAGGGTATAAAAAGAAATTTATTAACTACACAAAGAAGGAAGAAAAACAAATTCAGAATAAGATTTTCAGACCACTCCTTCCCTCCCTCTCCCAACCTTCATAACAACAAAACAATCATACAAAAACTACTTTAGTAGTTCCCAACTTAAATAGTCTTTTTTTCAGTTCACTTCGGAGAGAGAAGTCTTCTTTTGTTAGGCCGTAGGGATTTCTCCACAAGGAGGTAGAAAACAATCCTCTTGTGGTTTTATTTTTACAACTTTTACATCTGCCCGGGAAAAAACTTGCAGTCGTGAAGCTCCTCCCATTTTCACAGCTTTCCCAAACCTGTGCTTAATGGGCTATGTTAAACTCATGGGATATTACTTTTAAGAATTAATTGTTCCAAAAGTTCTCTTCATTTTTTTCTCTGTTCATGCTTCATCTTCAGAAAACCCAGATCCCCTTCTTTCCTCAGGGCAGATTCTCAACACAGGTACTTTTAGTCACATGATCTATCAAATGGAACACCTCCAACCCCCACAATGTCTTTTCTCCATGGTTTATAGGAATATTCAGTACATCAGTTCATCCCTACAATGTACAAAAGGATTTTTCAGCTATCTTCACAGCATCTCCTCACTC
Organism: Toxostoma redivivum; assembly: GCA_013397375.1. Taxonomy (NCBI): domain Eukaryota; kingdom Metazoa; phylum Chordata; class Aves; order Passeriformes; family Mimidae; genus Toxostoma; species Toxostoma redivivum. The sequence continues at coordinate 262 of VXBI01013959.1, read as the reverse complement.
TCCTTTCATCTCAAAATAACTTAGCTCTTGATTCACTGACATCAGAGTATCTCCTTCTTCCCTTCTCGCTCCAGGGAGGATTGAAAGGGTCTGCAAGTCTTATCTGAACATTAAAAGAGTTAAGATTTTACACAGGGAGAAGAAAAAAAAAAAAAACAAGGCTACAATGCTGGAGCTTTGCCAGAATCTCGGAAAATCAATCCACGCTGGAAAAGGAGAGGGTGGGTGGGGAAACGGTTTGGGATCTTAAATCAGCCTGAGT
>VXBI01013957.1:176035-187010 GCA_013397375.1 Toxostoma redivivum | reverse complement strand
ACTTGCTTTCAAAACAGAAACCAGGGACTCACCATCTTCACATGGAAGGATTCCATCTAACATTGCCCTTTGGTAGTTGCAAGCCATTCCTCCTTGTCCTGTCTTTCCAAGCCCTTGCAGTCTCTCTCCATTTCCTGTTGGCTTCCTTCACATACCAGTACTTTCTTGTCACTCTGCAGCTCATTTTTGAGAAACAGATCTAATTTTCTGAAAGCAGTGAAAAGAAAAGAAAAAAGTAAGGGAAAGTAATAATTTTGGTGAAAAAGTTCATGGGAATCATTTGCAGATTTTAAAATTTTGATTCTGGAGTGGTATTGCTATTTTTTCAAAAGAGATATCGATCTTCTAGTGTAGTAGACTAAAAAATAGTTTAAAAAGAAACCTGATTTTTCAACTTTAAAATTACATCAATATTTCAAGGCTCTCAGTTTCTTTGCCCTCATTCACCATTAATTTGGCTGAGATTTGAGATGTCAGCAGTAATATTTCAGTGTAAGAAATTTATAGGATTTAGGTGTACAGGAACACTTACGCAGTTCCCTTCTTTGCTATTTTGTGAAATAGCTGCATTCAGTTGATGTTTAGCCCAAAAAAGCAAGTTTGAGTACACTTTCAAAGAGCCTGGACTGTGAAAATGAAGGAGCTTCTCATAATAGCATCGGGTATGAAATCGAAAAGTTGAGGATTAAAGAAAAAGCTTTCAAACCATATCCCAATCTAAGAAAAAAAAAAGTTTATGCACGTCCTTGTGCCATAGAAATATTTCAAATTGAAAAAAACTGTTTGAGACAAAACAGGGAAAAACCTCCCAATGATGTACCTACCCTAAGAGCTGTGGAATTCTCTCCCTGACCTGTGGGCACATTCCAGGACTGGCACAGGCACAGCAGGAAGGGAAGGGAAGGAGCTGGGAATCAATTGCTCTGAGGAAGGAGCTTTTCCTCTCCCATGTCCTCCTCCTATCCCACTACAGCTGACACTTACCCCTGGGAGGCAATTAATATTACTGTTAGAAGTATTTCCAGGCTAATTATTTTCCTAGACAAATGTCAAGATTCCTATCATACCCAACACAAAGCTGTTTTTGTCCTGAATTACATCTAGCAGTTTGCTAAAATGGCCCTTTGGGGTTTGGGGGAAAGATTTTCAAAGGCACAAATGAGATGTAACTGTTACTGTAAATGCCTCTTTTTTCTTCCTTTTATTTTTTAAAAAATGCTCTTGAAAAATAACATTGTCTCTGCATACAATCAATTAGTTTTCACTATGAGTTCAGTACAATTCATCCAAACATCCACAGAAGTATTATTAGATACGTTGTTAAAAATATCAATTTTTCATTAAGCAAGTAAGACACACAAAAGATTTTAAAAATTGAGATGTTTTTAATTATACAAACGTAAATCCTCCATTAAGGTTCTACTGATCTCTAATTCTTAATGAATACCAATTTTATGAAAAGGTAATTGAAGAAAAGGTAATTTATACTTAATATATACCTTAATACTACCATAATGGCAAGCAAGCTCCTGAAGACATTGCTATTTCCCCTTTCTCCCTTCTGTGCTTCAGAAAATCACGTGGTTGATCTTTAAAACTGAGATCAATTCTAAGGCAATGCACAGCAATCTAACCAGCCTAGTGTGGATCCAGAAGAAACATGGGCTGGTTGTTCAGGACAATGCCTTGATCCCCACAGGTAGAATCTTGAAAGTTATCATAAGGGAGGAGACTGATAATGAAGTAATAAAAAAATTAATAGATGGAGCTGATGTTCCCAATCCACCCATTTTCACAGAATCTAGTCTCTAGTTTCATGAAAGGAGCAAAATTGTGCTTAGTTGTTCTTTCTTTCAGTCCACTGTTAATGGATTGGTCCCTTGCTTTGTGTCCTCTTAGGGCTCTTCTTCATCCCAGGTAAAAAGCTATGGTAAAGTAAAACTAACTCCAGCAAACACAATTCTCACAGGTCTGGGATGACTGCAGAGACATCCCTGTAACTGCTGAGTTTTTATGATGACATCGTTTAAAAGTCACAGTAACTAATTGCTTCCTTTTGGAGCCAGCTGCTCCTCAGGCCATAGACATCCTGAATTGTGTTCCTACAGCAGAAAATTCAGGGATGTGTGTGGTGTTACCCCACAAGAGTCACGCAGCCTGATCCCCCATGGCTGCGTTCACAGACATAAAAGATAGCTTGTTTTCCTTCAGGAGTCCATGGGAATCCTTGAGGAGGGATAGAAGTTAGGTATGGCTTCAAGGGAAACCATTCCAGTGTAGCAAGCATGGAATGCAGGGATCCTTCACTGGAAAACTCAGCATAGGAATGGGAAGTGACCTAAATTCACGTGGTTCTTTCCTCTTGGTATCTCACAGTAAATGTGGGGTAATTCAGTCCTTGCTGTGAACCTGACCCAGGTGTAAAAAAGTAATAACCCTGTTTCTCCAGCTACCATCACAGCTGTAAAACAAAAGAACATCTTCCCACTGTCCTACATCTCCTGCAGAGCTGAGCTTTTCGTACCGTTGGCATCGTGACTTGAAAGTGAGGGTTACTCATTGACAACCTTGCTTTTCACAACCTTTATCTCTAGATTAGTTAAACCCCTTTGCCTTGGCCACAAGATGGTTGTTGCTCTGACCCAGGCCTACTAAAATATTTCTGAGGTGTATTCTAGAGAGTGGACTGAAATCACCCTCGAGATTTTAGGGGTACTAAAACTTAGGTTAATACCAGAATCCAGACTTACATCAGTACCAATTACAGCCAATATTTTCTTGAAACTCCTCTGGAACTGCAATTTGTCAGCCTTCAGCAATTTTATCTTCTGGCTCATGTGCAGAACCAGTTTCTACAAGTTGGGTAAGTAAAATATTTGGCTGGGGAAGGTGCAACATGAGACACATCTGAATAGAACATGAGAAACAGCTCAGTCTGTACACTTGGAAATGATGGATAATTGTTTGGTTTAGCAGGAGTGGGATCCTGAAAAAAATCTTTTCAGAAGTCTATTCTTAATCTACTGATACTGCAATGATGAATGTATCCTCAGTACATTTTTACGGAGAAAGAAAAATCCTCAGTTGTGGGTAGAACTGCCCTTTTTTCCTCTAATTGAGTAAGACAAACAATCCCATGAGCTATGATGTCAACAAACATCTTTATAATAAAAAAAGGTTTGGAGTGCTTAGAATCAAAAAAGTAGGACACTGTTAATTTAATTGCTGGGAGATAAGTTTGATCAAAGCTGAGGAATGTAGACTGCATCCTCAAATATAAGTAGCTTCATTTAGAAAATGGACTTAATAACAAGCACATTTATTCATTGTTGGAGACTTGTGATTATTAATATTTGATCTAAAGAATGCCTTTTATTTAAGGCTCTTCCATTATTTACATCTATTACCCAGTTCTCTCCTGCCATTTCTCTCTGGCTTCACTATTGCTAAGAAATATGTAACCAAGATAATCACATTATCTCCCATCAGTGCTGCAATCTGCTTAAGTGGAAAAGCCAAACACAATATTGCAGTGCTGCTGCTGACAGAAGATTTAGCTAGAGCTGATTGTCCTCGGAGCAACTCACTCTCCTGACTTTCAAAGAAAGTCTGCTAAAACCTGGGAAGTTTACTCTGCTCCAGAGGGCTGGAACTGAACTTCTGTTCCGAGCCCAAAAGAGTAAAATGGCCAGGGTAGCCCAAGGAAAATAAAGTGCTGGCTGATCCATGAATCTGTGGTCAGTGGTGATGGAATTAGGGAATTGTTATGTTTGGAGAAGACCTCTGAGATCTCAAATCCAGCTGGCAATGTGGCACCAGCACCAGGATCACCACCAGACCTTGTCCCCTAGTACCACATCCACATGTCTTCTGAACGCTTCCAGGGACAGACACTCCACCACCCCTGCCTTCACCAGCCTGTGCCATGAACATTTTTGTCCTGATGTCCAATCTAAGCCTCCACTGGAGCAACTTGAAGTAATTTGCTCTTGTTCCTAGGGAGCAGAACCTGACCTGGCTCCATCCTCTGGTCTTGTGGACTTGTGGAATGCAATCCAGAGCCATCTGCACAGGTCACACAAGGGGATGACCCTGGAAATGAACTGTCCATTTTACCATGCATTGGGCTCATAGCTTTTCCTGGTTTATGGCTTTGGGATTTTTTAAAATTAATTTTTATTTTGAATTATTTTTATTGTGCATAGAAGCATCACAACTCAATAACCCCATCATGTGCATTCAGCATTTTTAAAGTAGTAAGTATATTTGGAAATGTTTGATGTTTTGCTTGGATGTTTCAGCCTCATTCAAATCCTAGCCAACATAATTACTGGAGAAAATATTTCTGTAAGGGTGACCTTTCACAACACCTCCATTGCCTTATGACTTTGGGTTTTAAGGTATTTATTTTTCTTTCTCTTTTAAAGGTACTTGTGTTTGATACAACTGCCTGCAACAATCAGAAAAACCTTATACCCCAGCCAGAAAAATTCAGTCTAATATCAAATGGCTCTTCTTTCCCTAAGAATGTGCACACTGGGTAGGATACTAGAGCTGTGCTGAGCAAACTTCCTGACCTTAAAGAGAAGAGGGCCTGTACCTCAGGGCCACCACAGCAATGAGAGGTGACATTTGGTTTGATGGGCTCCAGAAATTCCTCTGCTCAACTTTGTGTGTAGAGCCCCAGAGCCCCTTTATTCCTCAGCTCTGCAATTCTTTATATTTGTGGCAGCTTCCAAAGAAGACCAAGCAGGGAAGGTGGGTTCAGAAGAAGTTTGTCAAAAGCAAATCTATTGTAGATTTTGGAACTTTCTTGGCTTTTGCAATAATGATCTTCTTAATACATTTTGCAGGAGGAAGAGGAGTGCTCAGAATTCCAGTCATCTAATGAGAGAACAAAGTAACCCATTGCATCTTCAAAAAACATTTTTTGAGGAATGTTAGCTATAGAGTTAGCTATACATATAGATCCATTCAACTTAATTTCCAGCAAGTTTTAGTGGTGTTAACGAGTATTTTAAATAATTGTAGACAAACCAGCAGCTGTAAATTGGGATTTAGTTTATAACTAAAAGTTTCAGTCAGTGTCATACCCTGAGTATGGTTCTCTCATGTCTTTACTTATGGTTACTCAGGAGACAAATTCCACGAGGCAGAGAAAGAAACAGTCTCTTCTGAGAAGCAAACATCTATCCAGGAGGAAATAAAACTGCAGAAATCCTGTCTTTTTTTACTCATAAGATTGAAATATAATTTTTGTGTTGTTACAGATTAATGACCGAAAAGTTTAAATATTCTTGTTAACCTGCCCTTGATCAATGCTGCAGATTGTCTCCAGGGCACTCAGAGCTCGGAGCTTTGCAAGAGATTAAAAAGACAAAAGAACAAATCTGGCTTTTTCCTCATGTGTACTTGAAAAGATAGAATAATTTTTAAAAAACCCTAATGACCAGCAAACCTAAAAAAACCCAACCAACCAACCAAACAAACCCCTAATTTTTTTGTAGTTGTCTTTATTCTTAGAACTAGCAAGTTCTGAAGACTTTCTGAAGGTTAGCCTGTTGGAATGTGTATGGAGAGCACAGAATTCCCTCCAACAGTCACCCATTTTCATTTGGCATTAGTAAAAGCTGCATGACTATGAAGAACTCACTTGAAAATGAAAATATTTGGGGATTTTTTGAGATGCATAGTCACGTACACTACATGATGATATTCACTTTGGTTTCATCAGATGGTCAAGAGAAAAAAACTCACAAAAGTCTTTGAACTCTTTTTGTGGTGCTGTCATACTGTTTTTCCACACATAGTGCTACTGCTCAACGGAGAGAAAAAAAAGGACATAAAAAGTCTGTCTTGGTTGTTGTCAGGGAGTCATTCCACCCTAACTGCAAAATCTTACACTAAAATAATAACTTGTGAAAATCCTACATGTACAGAATGGGCCTTGTTTCTGACTCATGGAAGCATTTCCCTTTTTACTGGGAATTGTTCCCTTATTATAGGAAATAATCTCCTTATTACAGAAAGTTATTGCTGTGCAATAGTCAGACATTATGTATCTGTTTTAGGCATAGTCCTTATATCACCCTGGGCTTCTTCAACTCTGTTCTTGTTTCTTTCCTTGTGTATCCATAACATCAGCATTGTTTTCATTGACAGTTCTGAATAAATTATTTATCTCTGATACAACTGCAGAAGATATGAATGAGACGTGGAAATGTTGGGGAACAACACAGTCCTCAGATCTTTTCTTCCCACCAATTTAAGGTCTGTACTGGATTTACATGACAAGGTTTAGCATCACATTTTTTGGCTGTTTCTCACTATGTTACTCTGTTATTAATTAGCAACAGATCAAATTAGTCTTCCCCAATTCGAACTGTTTTGCCTGTATGGTAATTGATGATTTCCCTGTCTTTATCTAGACTGACAAGGTTTTTCTTTTGTTATATTTTCTCTCCTGTCTTGTTGAGAAGGGATAGTGAGACAGAGGCTTGGAGGGCACCTGGTCACTCCACCTCAGGTTATATTAACAAGTCAACTTTTATTGCTTTAAAAATTGCAAACCAACAACCTTCAGCAGCTAAAATAAGAGTTCATTTAATTGAAAAAGTACAAGGCTATTTGTGTTTAGTATCCTACCATGAAAAATATAACCTCTAAGTTCCAAAATCAAAATATTGACATACTTAAAACCATAATCAAGATTACTAAACCTGAGCAAATAAACAAACTAAAATACTGGAATCATAGTATCTCTGAAGGAATTGATATCTCTGGCCATAAAGGTATCACAGGCTTCATACATCCATCTTTTTTAATTATTGATGAAATAATTTCTGGAGATAAATAAAAATGACAATCCATTTCTAAGTAATATCTTTATACCTAAAAATTCTATAAAATGCTGGAGATATCATGTGAAAAGAAGGATTAGCTTCAAGAGAAATGTCCCGTGGCAACTGAGTATCTTTTGGTGTAAAATAATTCCTTTAACTTGGTGTCTGCAAATTTAACATGGTATTAGGAGTGCCATGACTAAAAAGATAAGATTTTTGGGCTGTGTAATTCTATGTAATTCTGCACATTTCTCCCCTGAAATATGAATTCCGAGTCTGGGGCAACATGAAATATCTGCAGGGGAGTTGTCCAGGAGTCCTTCAGTGCCTCACAACATGCACAGCTTTGGTTTTCTACTTGGAACAGATTCCTGGGCTGAATTGTCTCTTTTACATACACATACACATACACATACACATACACATACACATACACATACACATACACATACACATATACATATGCATATACATATATATATATTTTTTTTTCATTTAAATTATTTTTAATTAGATGCACCTCATTGGCTTTCTTGCTGTTCATCCTCTCAAGGGGTCTGAAACAGGGAGTTTTTCAAAGCAGAAGGAACACAACCCTTTAGAAAGATGTGTGAAAATGCCACCACATTTCTTGATAAGCCAGGCTTTTCCATCTGCCTCAGGTTATTTACAAGTTAGGGGAACTATGTTTCAGAAACTGAGGATGGGGATTTCTCTTTGGAGGCTGGGATTCCTCTAAAGACCTGTGATCCTAAAATCCTGTCCTATGCAGGGCCAGAAGTTGGACTCAAAGATTCTCATGGGCCCCTTTCAACTCTGGATATTCTCTGACATCCAATACAACATCAAAGATCATCTGCTGCCTCCTGAACTGGAGAAATAATTTATTTGCACTGGAATTATTTTTTTCAAAGAGCTTTAACTTCCTTGAGTGATCTGTACTGTCAATAAGTACATAAATAATGAGTCAGAGCAGAACCACTGCTCACACAGAGCTCTGCCCTCCTGTCAAACCCTGATTGCTGCTGGGTAAATTGCAGAAAAATAGAGTCCAGTGTCTGTTTTTAGAAGTTTCTAAACAGAGCTATTTGTGTATTTATATATATATACACACACACCCACCCACTTTAAAAAAAACCAGTATTTTCACATTATCCTTTCAACCTTACTTACTCAATATCTCACAATGTCTTGGAAGAGTGTGCTATCTACTTTGTTACAATTTATGTAAAAAAAAAAGCTTAAAAAGTAGTTCCATTCATATAGATTTTTTTCCAGACTCTTCTTCACATTTTTAATTTTTTTTTTTCTATAGAGATCATATAACTTTAAAAGCAAAAAAAACCCAACAAAGTCAAACTCTGCTGTAGGGAGATTTTGTGTCAGGAACTGAAATAACCTCAGTGAGAGCAGAGTTCCCTGAATTTCAATGTGTAACATTATGCTACATAAGTAGACTGGAAAAGATAACCGTAAATTTTAAAGCTGACTGCTCCAGCCTTGAAAAGCTGTAATTAAGGTAAAGAAAGTCCAGGGAATGATCTCTAAGGAAATAAAAATAATGAATGAAAGAAGAAACCATTTCTCTGCAGTACATTATTCCACAATAATTAACATTTTTTTATTGCTGCATATATATCTCCAATTAGCTATCTGAAAACTGAGGTCTGAGTTAATTGATTCTGTTATACTTGTGTAAATCTCAGCTAATTCCAAGTGCTTCAGCAAAGCTGCTCTGGTGAAGCTAATGGCAGGATCTGGTCAGCCATATGGACTGCTTTGATCATCCTAAACTGCTCATTTAGGAATCTACAGTAACTAATACAGATTAATACAAGTATTTAGCTGCAAAATAAGAAAAATCAAATATTTCCTATCTTCCTCCATGTAAAAATAAAATCTAAGTACTATGTTATATAGGAACATAATAATGAAGTGAAAGTATAAATTTTGATTTGGGAGTCTGTCCTTAAACCTGCACAGTTTTCTACCTAATTTGACCTTTTACTTTATTTTACATAACGTTTTGCAATTTCAATGTATCTTCTATCTAGCAAAGACTGAGACAAATACAGAAAATGGCATAACATATGAATTTTATATATATATATATACACACATATACTGGCAGTGGTATTACCAGTAAAACTTATCAAGAAATATTATTGAATATGCATTCTTAACATCCTTTTCTTCAGCTGATGCCAATTATTAAATTTACTGAAATTCAGCAATTAGATCTAGTTCTCCTGAGAATGCACATTTTTTATAATTTGGAAGGGAATGCTGCTTTAATATGATTTTTCTCATCTTTCAGAATCTTTACATACATTTTTGTATAAAGCATAGAACTGTTACTTTGGAAAAATCTGCTGATACTTGTGTTTCTCTTCTTAGACTCTGGACTACTTTGGGAAAGCTTGACAATGTGTAGTTTTCAGATTAGCTAAGTGATGTTTCTCTGTGATAAAATACCTTCTGAAGAATATGTTGAAGGTTTTTCCCCTTCAAATATTCTTCTTTCTAATTAGCTGGAAAAAGAAAACAAATGTGAAAACATTAAAAAATGACATAAAAATCCATAAAATTTCAGTCATACAAACTCCTCTGCTGCCTTTCTCTTTGGCATAAATGTATTTCAGGCTCCCACCATGAACCAGAGTACTTGAAGCTGTTGGGTTCAAAGGGGCTCAAACTCAAGTCTAACAATTCTATTATTGCGGATTTGGGACTGACATGAGAGCCGAGAGACAGGAGAGGAGCAAACACTGGGGCTTTATGAAGTAGAAACTGGAATCTTGCTTTCTTTCCCACTTTTCTTTCTTACATTACTTCTACTCTTCTACAGGGCTTTACTGTGAAAACCTCACTTTTTTGAACACCCTAACCAGCAGCAGAATTGATTTAGAATTAATTTAGAGCACTTGGGTTTTACCATAAATGCAAATTTGAAGCCAGTTAAGTAATAATAATAATGTACAATTATGCACATCTTTTTACACCAGTGCTTTTTCATTAAATACATTCTTGCTAAGACTGAGCCAGTTACCACAAGCCCTTTCTAATTGAGTATTATTTCCAATTTAAAGTGAAAAGCACAGTTGTTCATGTTTATTTCAGCCAAAGATATTACAGATGTCAAAAAAACCAGAGTTATCAGGCTAAAAATTTGAATGAAATTTTTCTTTTTAATGATAGCTTGCATATGATATTAAAACAGACAAAAAAAAATCTGCTGGAGGTTGTTTGTAAAATCAATAGAACAAAAAATAGAAGCTAATAGTGTTTCCTTCCCAGGGATAGCTGGCATGTTACAGAATATTCCAGCTGGCAGGAGGCCATACATTTATGGACTCTTGATGTAATTTGGTTCTGCCCATAAATAACAGGGCTTGATTTGTTACTTTAAAACTGCTCAAGCAACAGAAAGCTCCAAAAATCAAAACCTGCCTCAGTTGTGCTCCTGCCATTCTTCCTGAAGTAAGCAGGAGATGCCATTTGGGGGTCTTATTTCTTTGGAGCCAATATCTGCCTTAGATATTGATTTTCTTACCGAGGAGTGGGCTTACAGAAAGTGAAAAGCTCTGTAGTGTGGAGCTCCTAAAAGTGGAGGCACACAATGCACACAGCATTGTTTTAGCTCTCAATCAAAACCAGCCTCAAGAAACAAATGGTTCTGGTTCTAGGAGGTCTCCAGCAATGCCTCTAAAGCCCAGCCCAAAGTCTCAGGGCTGCCAGGGAGCTCTCACCTGTGAGAACAGCAGACACTAATCCTTCCACAGCTCCTCACAGCTGGAAGTGGCTGGGCTAAAGAGCACAGAGGTCATTTCTCCAAGAGGTCAAAGGAGAGGTCCAGCATTAAGGAAGGTCAACGTATTTTTCCTCCTAATTTTTAACCATTCAAAAACTGTTTTATTTAGCAGTTCTACCTTGTGATATCCAAGCCTTTCCAGTTATCCAGCTCAGGTATTTAGGGTTCAAGCCAAGGTGCAGATCCCTTGGACCAGAACTCTCACATGGCTTAGATAACATGCCCAATACATTCATGTCACACCAAAACATAATATTTTTCTTTCCTGTATTAGAAGGTGGTAAAAAAAAAAAAAAAAAAAAAAAGGTTATTGGGGCTCCAA
>VXBI01013957.1:116823-168814 GCA_013397375.1 Toxostoma redivivum | reverse complement strand
AAAAAAAAAAAAAAGACAGAAATCTTGATTTTGGCACTGAAGGTTTAAACAAAAAAACCAAAAATATTCTTTCCAGGATATCTGAGGTTGTAGCCAGGTGGGGGTCAGTCTCTTCTCCCAGATAACAAGTGACAGGACAAAAGGAAACAGCTTCAATCTGTGCCAGGGCAGATTTAGTCTGGATATTAGGAAAAATTTCTTCAAGGAAAGGCATGCAAAGCCCTGGAACAGGCTTCCAGGGCAGAGGTGGAATCACATACCCTGAGAGTCTTCAGAACACTTGTGGCTGTGGCACCTGGGGATGTGGTTAGTGGTAAACATGCTGATGGTAGTGTTGGACTTGATGATCCTAAAGGTCTTTTCCAATCTCTGTGATTCCATGATCCTGTGTACAGGGGGTGGCACAGCCCCAGGGGCATCCTGGACACAGCCCCTGAGCTCTGCTCTGTGATTCTGGCCACTGCTGGTGAATCCCTTTGGAACTTTTCTCATTATTCCCAGCCATATGCCTGATTTATTTCCTTTTATAGACTAAAAAGCTGTGAGCTGATACAGATTCTGCTAATATATTATTTGCTCACAATTAGCTGGCTTTGTTAATAGAAGGGCATTTGTCAAGTAATTCATAGGTCTGGGCCTTTAAAGAGGCAAGAGCAGTTGTTGGTTGCTGTAAAGTTGTTTACTGCAGAAGTCCATCAGTCTCAAAGGCAAAGAGTTCAGAATATTAAAATCCATGCTGGAGCTTTCTGGCATTGAGTCCCAAGTAGAAGCAGCAGCAGCAGCAGCTCCCTGGCATTTCTTCTTTTTCTTCTGAGTGTTGTTGGTGGTGGTTTCTCACCCCAATACAGGAGTTTTTATTCATAAATCATCCAATGAGCTAAAAACACGAATCTAAAACATTCTTTCTACACTTATTAGAATCTTAATTCTGAAGTATGAAAGTAGTATCAGTTCTGACACAAATTTTACACATATAGTTCTATCTATTCACATAAATGGCTCTATCTGTTCTATCTAGAAATGCAAGCAATGCTCTGATATGTTTTCATTATGTCTGGGGCTAAGTTTCTGAACTTTTAACTAGGCTTTAGGCTGATTGAACTTTAAACTAGACTTTAGGGTTTTTTACTCTCTTAAGGTACTTATAGTATATTCTTACTTAAAACTAAGACACTTCTACTTCATATCTATGTGACTTAGTATTTCTACTTACTTAAAACTAAAACTTACACTTCTACTTCATGACTGTGTGGTTTAATATATTTTAATTTCTCTACAGGTTTTAATTCAATCCCTACATTCTTTTCTCTCTCTGAGGGACTCACAGAGGCTCCTACTTTATACACTTCAACAGGCATTATCCTCCCAGCTTTTCTCACCAACAAAATCATTTAAATCTTGTTTCTTACATTGCTGCTTCTATTGACTTTATCATTATACACCCTGGGTGCCTCTACTTTATCTCTTTTTTGAAAAGCATTGACAGAATATAAGCTGCATAATTTTAGGGGCTTTTAGTAAATAAACAAAACAGACTAAAAATCTGGGGGAAAAAAACGCACCTAACAGATAAAACCAGAGATAACCAAAAGAAGGAGCAGAGGAAAATAATATGTGTATGGATTGAGTGCTACTAAGCACTTTTTTTTCCAATTTATTTTTGCCACCTTGCCTTTTCAGCCTGTGGGTTTTATATAACTGAGGATACAGATATTATCACCCCTTAGCTGGGGAATTAGGGACACAGTAGATTACCAGAACATGAAAATAACTGAGGAAAATTTGTAGAGGGAGGAAATAAGACTCTTAATATTGAGGACAGAGAATTAATTGTGCTTGCAAGAACATAAATTCAAGACTTTGATCCTCTGTATGAGTGCAGTGATAAAGAAAATAGAAAATCTTCAGCATTTCTATGCCACTTTCTAAAATTCATTGGCTGGCTAACAGCCAAAATCTTTAAATGAACTAATAAACTTGGTATATTGTAAACATAGAAATAATTTAATATAAAAGAGGGAAGAAGACACATGGTGTACCCAAGAAAAAAATCCTCAGCATTTTCAAGATGATTCCAGTTCCTCTGAATGAGAGATGAACAGACATAAAATATGAAATAAGCAGTAAAAACCAGCAAATATGTTCCATGAAATGTTACCATGAAACCCATGACGGTAGCAGCCACATATTGTGGGAGGCTGGGAAGTTGTATTTGCAATTCTAAGTGAACAAGATGAATATGAAGCAATATACAGGCCTTTTCTTTTCATTGTGTTAGGAATTGTGAGAGGAAATGAGGGCAAAATAACCATAATTTTATAAATTAGAATAAAAACCTGAAGAAATAAGAAGAGGGAAAAGCGTTGCATGAAAAGAAAGATGACATTGGATCACAAAAAGCACTTAAGAGTAAGAAAGGAAGATAAAATGCTCATGAAATGCACAGAGAAGAAAGAGAACAAAATCTAAAAGTTTTTTTGTTGTTTGATGGATAACATGTCCACATCTTCAAATTTTAAAGATTTTTGCCTTGGATAATTAAGTGAAAGGAAATACAATTTTTAACTGAGTTTTCAAAATGTGGGAGAGGTGGTTGGTTCATTTAATCATTGTGGACACATTATCTTTTACAGCTATTTCAACATCTGAACAATGTGGTGAGAAGGAACCACGGGTCTAATGCTAGTAGATTTTGGCTAATTATTCAACACCTGATAATTTAGTCAGCTTTCAACCCGAGGGGTGCTTTTATCTGCTGGCACGTGCTAAGTTTATTTATAAAGATGTGGTGGGAGATCCTGCCAGAGGTTTTCCTAAAGCTGAGGCAACCAGCACCCACTGCTGTCCCTTACCCTTCCCTTGAGGAAGGCAGAGAGTCTGATCACCCTGGGAAAACTCACCCTGGCTACTCCCATCACCACTTTTGTGTAATTTAACATTTTGTCATTAGAATTTTAGTGGAACATTCGCAAACCTGTAATACCCCAGTCATATGAAAGTTATGTGAACAGTTAAAAGTCAGAAGACATATTTTCTAAAATAAATCAAGGTAAAACTATCTAGGTATAAAATATCTATAATTCTTATGTTATGGAACATGTTTGAGGTCATGTTTCAGCAGCTGATCAATTGATATTCAAAAGTTTGGATTTCATACTCTCATTTCATAGTCTCTAAGGTGAGTCCTGCCCTGTCTTTAGGGTGAATCCTTCATGTGAGTGAAGGAAAATGAAGTCTTACGAAAACAACTGATTTCAAGCCATTAAACTGAACTTCTGACATTAACTTTTATCAAAATATTTAAATTGTTCTCTCTTATTTTTCTGTTCATGCAGGCCCACAGTAAAATATGATTTTGTCTGGTTTGACACCAGATGATGGTGATGACACTGGTGATGGAGAACAAAGAGAACAGAGGATGTGCCAAGCACCAGGGGAATTTACGTGCTTGAGCTGAGATAAAGCTGTCTCCTCAAAATGAAATGTGCAGATTACATTGCAATGCTTCACTGCATCTACAGATAAGAGAGTTCATTTCGATTTCTCCTCTCCCGTGGTAATGGCCATTTGTCACCTTCACCAAAGGCCAGTCTAGCCATAATACAACATTTTGGAAACAGACTGGTTGGAGGATTTTGAGTTACTATTTTACGATGTGGTGTAAATCCAAAAATCTGTATTAATATCCATTCTTGAAGAAAGTCTTCTACAGCTCCTGGAAAGAACTAAGAGCTGTTTAATAACTCTGGAATCAACATTTCTTCCATTCCAGTCTACTTTCATTTAGCTGCAATTTTCATTCAATGTTTTACCTTCCATGTTAAAACAGAACTTCATCTCTAAACACAACTGCAGCTCAGAAGCAGATTTTGTACATTTTTTGTTTGTTTTATGTCTTTTTGGGAGTGGGGAAAGAGAAAAAGAAATAAGACAGAAGTCATGTTGTCATAATATTGATTTTCAAAGCCTGACAAATACACTTCATGTTTTGAAGCACAATGGAAAATTCAGAGGACAGTTCATATATATTTATTGTTCAACAAATACACCTTCTTTTGCTTACAAGACTCTATTCAATCTGCTAAAACACTGAATATCCAAGGACTAAAATGAACTGAGGTTCATATTGTTCCTTCTTTAATTTTTCTTATAGCATCAAAATAGACACACAAAACACTTTACATGTTTTCAGGTAAGTTAACAACCAAGAAGATGTAAATGTCACATCTTTATACAGCAGGATTTATATTAAAATTACTTTTATCTTGAAAAACCTACCAGAGACCTCCATATTTCAAAATATGGAATTAGAAGGCGGAAATTTCAANTAATAATAATAATTTTTAAAACAATACTCGAGAGAGACTAAGACAGAAAATGATACACAATAGGCAATATTTCTGTAATACATGAAATTCAGATAGGCCTCTGTCAAGCTTAGTGACTTTTCTAGTCAAATACAAAATACAGTGCTTCATAGAAATATGAAAAAAAAAATAAGCCTCTTCAAAGGTCTTTTCATAAATTGATGTTAAGCTGAGACATGACCTTGAATCCAAGTCTTTGTTGGAAGGAAGGTCACTTGAAGAGCTACTTTAGCACTCAGCAGTGACACTGCTTCCCAGATTCCAAAGAAGTGTCACCAACTGTCTGAACCACCACAGAAAAGAAATGGGTGCAGAAAAGGGATTTTAATGGAAAAAAATAAAGAGGAGCCACAAGATCATTTGGAAGCAATGTGTTTGTGTTCCATTGTTTCATAACCCAGCCAGGAAAGCAAGAAGGTGCTGTTGAACTCAATAACTGAAATATCCATACCTTTACTGAGTTAATAACACTAATTCCTAAACTTTACTTGATTAAATTTGTGTTTCAATAGCCATGGCTGTTTCAGGTCCTCTGATACAATATTTGTTCTTGAGCTGTTCTTTTGCTAACTTGACCTTTTCAAATCTTGAACATTTTGGCTCTGTTTTCATTTATAGTGGTGGCTACACCACCGTGTGATATTTCAATTGAATATGACAGTTTTACTATGTCTCCTTCTGTCTAGGAGTAGAGTTTATGGACACAGTACTAATAAAAATTGTATAAAACAGAAAAGAAAAACTGGGCAGCTTTGGCAGTGAGATGTAGTAAATTGCTTAAGAAAGATACTCTAAAAGACAAAACTGAATGTATTAAGAAATTCTGTATTATATATTTCTAGTGCTGTTATACTATTATTTTTTATTATCCCATGCTTATTCATAGCTGGAGTATCTTGAAGCACTTGCTGTTGCCACAAGTTTGGTCTATTGTAAAAATGCTGTGGAATCCAACTAAAGTCATAGCTGTGGGCTTCAGCAGTGGAGTCGAAGGATACACCACTAAATGGAGCATTCAGAGAGCAAATTTCTCCTCCCTTATTCCAGGAATAGAATCATGGAATCACAGAATGGCCTGGGTTGGCAAGGACCAAGAGAATTTAGTTCAAACCATGGGCAGGGACACCTTCCATTAGCCCAGGGTGCTCCAAACCCCAGCCTGGCCTTGGACACTGCCAGGGATCCAGGGGCAGCCACAGCTTCTCTGGGCACCCTGTGCCAGGTGATCCCCTCTGACCCTGTCCTCTGTCAGTGGGAAGCCATTCCCCATTGTCCTGTCCCTCCATCCCTTGTAAGCAGCCTCTTTCCACGTTTCCTGTCAGCTCCTTCAGGCACTGCAAGGCCACAGTGAGGTCACCCCAAAACTTCTCTCCAGGTGAACAATCCCAATTCTCCAGCCTTTCATCCCAGCAGAGCTGCTCCATCCTCTGCTCATCCTGGTGCCTCCTCTGGACTCTCTCCAGCAGCTCCAGGTCCTTCCTGTGCTGGGCCCCAGGGCTGGAGCAGCTCTGCAGGTGGGGTCTCACCCAATCTCTCACTTGGAGCAGCTGAGCAGGAGTTGCAGGTCAAAAAGAGAATTCTTTACTAGCAGGCCAGATGTCCAGCAAAAAGGGCCAACCTGGCTCAAGTGCTGCTATAGGGAGTTTATAATCTCCTTGAGACTGAATGGATTCATGAGGCTGCAGGATGGTGATCTGAGAACTGAAATATCTCTCTTCTCTGCTTCTTTATTTTTTCTAGTGTCAGAATTGTCAGACTCCAGTGGTAGCAAATCAGAGATTGAAGTTTTGTGTTCAGAATGACACCTTGATGCTTTGGGAAAGGCATACTGACATTTACCACGACCAAGAAAAAGGTCTTGGAAGTGTTGCTTGTCCCTAAGAAATGTTCCAGTGAAGTGAAACGTGTTCGTGTTTGCAAAGCCTTGGTGACAAATCCTCACCTGTGGCTGCGTGTACACTCATGATTCATTTCACCCCTCGAGCAACTGGTACAGATTGTAATTACCCAGCTCTCTTCGAGGCTTATGCTGGAATTTATGTCAAGACATTTCAATTAAGGGAACAAATACCAGGTAAATCTCTCTCTGAACAATGGATTTTGCATAAAAGTGGTGCATCACAGCTTCACTTTTAACCTGGAGAGTCTTCCCTGTGCAATTTAGGTTGGAGTTGAAATTGAGCATCTATTGACATCCACAGATTTGATTCATCAGTGATAAAGAATCACAGACATGATGGATTCAGAGATGATCTCCTGGGTTTCAGAATTCCTGCTGGGTGTGGCTAGAGCCAATTTTAATGGCTTTGTCCCACAGGATTAAGGGTGGAAAATCAAATATATGTATAGAAATAAAAGAAATAGTTCATTTAAATGGATGAAGATAATGATAACTACCAGACCAAAAGATCTCAATAGAATTATTTACTTTACATTACAGGTAGCTCTAACTACCAGTACAGTTCACTATTTATTGGAGCAGTGATATCAAGGCTAGAAAAATAGTAATTAAGCAGAGATTGATGTCACTCACCCATCCCAGTGACCAAATCTCTTTCCTCATCCTCAAGGAATGACCTTGAGGGTGTCCCCACGCCAGGGAGGAATCTCCACACACTCCCAGAAGGAGGGTGTTAGAAGATCCATTAAAAAGTGGGGCTGGGCTTTTATTGGCACAAAGTGCCTGATGTCAGATGTCCCAGGCTGGGTTAGATCAGTTGTCAGCACTGTCATCTGCTGGTTCCTCTGTCAGGATCTCAGGAATATTGCTCTTCCCCAGAATGTTGAATTTTGGGATGGATGAATCAGGCTGGTCTCAGCACCCTTCAACCCCTAACTCAGCATGACCCCTTTCCCACCCACCCTTGGTAACTTTTGCAAAGAGGGATTATTCAAGCTCTTTCTATCCCCACTTAGGCAGGGCATCCTGCTAAAGCAGGTGTTAAATCAGCAAATGTTTAATCGTTCAAATTTTCCTTTTATCTGCAGCAGGGAGCACTAACAGTGTCTTGTGGAGGATGGTGGATGACATGAGGAAATAATTCCAATTCTGAGGCAAAAAAAGAGATAAGGATTTCATTTGAGATGCAATATCTGTGGCAGGGCAGGGAATGGCCTCACTTTCTTACCACTACATTTCTTGAATTTCTCTGAAAGCAATTCTTTTCATGGCATAATAATTGGGTAGTATCCCTTCCCAAGGCAAAAGAGATTTTGGTTGCCAAGTGTTGGAAGCCAAGGCATAATTTAGAGGCTTTAAGAACAGCAGCACAGAACACAACATCTCCTGTATTGAAATTTTGTACTTTTTAGGAAGATTTTGGAACACTTCCCAGGGCAGTTGTGGACACACCATTTCTGGAATTGTTTAAAAAAGGTGCAGATGTGGCACTTGGGGACTCGGTTTAGTGGCAACCATGCTGATGGTGCTAGTTGAAAGTTGGACTTGATGATCTTAAAGGTCTTTTCCAACCTTAATTTCTATAATCTTTTACTTCAGTTTTTCACCTACTTATCAATCAGTCACAAGCCACAGCTCTGACATCATAATTGGTTAATTGGTTTAAGCCACAGAAATAATAAAAAAAAATCCTGAGAGTAAATTTCATACATTTGTTGTAATACTTTGAATGCAGTTTGCAGAGTCTGTGGAAGAGTGCAGTTGTTCTCTAAAAGTCTTATGAAATACAAGGTTGCACTGCATAAGAACATAAATCCTGGTGAAAATTCGGGTACCTTGATCTTCAGAGTGAAAATCACAGGTCTATGGTAGATGAAAATGTCACCAGGTGTATAATCTGAAAAAATTAAAGCCATTTTCATCTCTGTATGCCTGGTCTTTCCAAGATTTTTTTTTCCCAGGGTAGTGTCTAGAATGTGCATTCTTGTAGTCTGCTGCTTGTAGTCTGCAAATATGCAATCGTAATTCTTGATCAAGGCAAAGGAAAAAAACCCTTTTCTGAGGTGATGAATATTTTGGCAACTGTAACAAGAAGAGGAATAAATTATAGCAGCCCAAAAGCCCAGATCAGTGTGAGCAATTTAATTTGAGAAATAATTTTATATTTGATAGGACAAATGTAAAAGCAAGATGCTGGTAAATGCTCACACTGGCACAACTTCCACGTCCATCCTATATTTTGTTTTCCCAAGCCTGTTAATGAATAGTCAGGACTAATGATTTTACTCAAGTCTGAAATAGCTTGCAAAGTGCCACCATGGAGTCTGCCCTTCCTGACCTTGCAGGAATGAGATTTTTCATTCCACTTAATGAAGTGTAATGTGGTTGAAACCAATTTAATGAATTCATTTCAATTACATTGTATTTTTATACAAGATACAGTGTAGTTACTTTGTGGAAAGGTTGCTTTTTTTTTTTTTAATTAAACTCACAGAACTGGAATTCTATCAATATGACACCTACCTTTTCTATTTTTGATGAGATATTTTAATTTTTGAAATAACTCTAAGAATCCAGGTTACATTTCCAAGATTACAATTATATTATATTTACTTCCAGTAAAAAAATTCCTTCCTGGTCAAAAATTGTACTTGCTGTGTAACTATTCTGAAATTTCTACTTGCACATTACAGAGCTGAGGGCAAAATTTTCACTGCTTACGTAATTTTGTAGGGTGGCAAAAAAGAGGCAAAAGAAGAAAAGTAATTTAAAACTTAGTAAATTATCTCCACCCTTCCTGTGGTCCACTTATTCTTAAATTATGGGAACAGAGTGTTTATTTGATCAGACGTGTGAATGGATTTATTGGAATTAATGCAATTTAAAAACCTAAATATCTAAAAGGCAAAAAGGAAGAGAAGCAAGGAAGTAAAGTGCAGTGCCTGCCTTGGAAATTAAGTGAAAATATTAACCAGAATTAAATATATTGTGATTTTGGTGACATAATTCTGCCAATTGCTTCTTCTGATAAAATTTTTTGTCCAAAGTCAGGTGAACTTTTAATTAAGTTGCTGTGCATTCATTGAATCTGTTTCTTGACACTCAAAAATAGGTTGATGCTAAATTTAAACCAAATCAAGAAATTATTAACTAAGTGGAGTTTCCTTTGATATTACAAAACTTCATTGGACAAAAACTTTTATCAGAAGTGGCACAATTACCAAAACTACAACTGGTCTATTTAATAAAAAGCCCAAGTGAAGCTCACGTGACTCTAACTGGGCAAAACAGAAGCATCTGAAGTGGGAATCTGGAGCAGAGTTTGTTCTTTCTCTGGACCCGTTCCTAGTGGTCCCTGGAATTGCAGTGCTCTGTCCTCAAATCCTCATATCCTGTCCTTATATCCTGTGGCTTACCCAAGAAGCATCAAGATTCAGTACATCTCACTTTGCCATGGGCACAGAAGAGATATAATTTCGATTTTCTATGAAAGATAATGGAGAAAGGACCTTATTTTTTATAAAATGTATCTTCTCTTTGCACAAATGCCATCAGTGTGGAAGCTATCACTGGACCCTTCATCCCTATGTGCTCCTGTACCATGCTGAGTGGTATCACATTTATCAGGAGTGTTATTAGGAAGTCTTCCTCCAATATGTCACATCTGTCACATCTGTCTTTCTCTGCCTAGCTGGCTGTCATCTGCTCTTTTAAGTATCAGCTCATGAGGCAGCTCTTTCCACAGGCTGGTTTTCACAGTGGAGTGAGCAATGTATAACCTGATTTTTTTTTAAATAAAATTAATTTTAATTGATTTGGTCCTTTTTATTTCTCTCATTCATCTAAATGTTGTATCAGGCAACCACAGGGTTACATATATGTGTATAGCAGTGTACCACTTAAACAGATGTGATGTAATGATGTGTGAAGGGATCTGAATCAGCAGGTGAGAACACATTTCAGAATTTAGTGCAAGAAAAAAATCTGTAACAGGAAGGAGGAGGAGGAACAAGGAGTGTAGTAAGGGTTGCCTGAAGTTATTTTTACATTATTTTCTAGCATTTTTCCTTGCAGACAAGGTAATATAATAAGGTGTTTAAATGATATTTTTGTCTTTCTTGAGAGTCCCTTGTTTACAGTTGTTCATTATCACTGCTCTATTCTCCTGACATGTCATAAATCTTGTTTGGAGCCTGCTGCCCAACAGTGCCATGTAGAGCTGTAGAGAGCTAGTCTGAGCTCAGTGGACACTTTTCAGCTGAACATACCTGTTCACTGGTTTGGTTACCCACACTCATTTCAACTAGAAACTAAATCACAGAATCACAGAATATCCCGTGTGGGAAGGGACCCACCAGGATCTTCAGTCCAAGCCCTGTCCCTGCACAGACACCCCAACAATCCCACCCTGTGCATCCCTGGGAGCATTGTCCAAACACTCCTGGAGCTCTGGCAGCCTTGGGGCTGTGCCCATTCCCTGGGGAGCCTGGGCAGTGCCCAGCACTCTCTGGGGAAGAGCCTTTCCCTGATCTCCAGCCTGACCCTGCCCTGGGACAACTCCAGCCATTCCCTGGGTCCTGGCCCTGGTCCCAGAGGGCAGAGGTCAGAGCTGTTCCTCTGCTGCCCATCAGCTCCCACTGAGGTCTGACCTCAGCCTCCACCTCTCCATCTGAACAAACCAAGTGCCCTCAGCCTCTCCTCAGAAGGACAAAACCTTTTTCATTCTATGCTCTTTCCATACTGCATCACCCTTGAGATTTTAAGTTCATAGATACTCAATGTTGCTAAAAAAAAGGGGGCACCAAGTTGCCTACATCCTTTAGAAATATAACAGAGAATTATTTGTACTCATAGGTACATAAATGTCTGAAAATCTGTCATCTGTAAAATCTGATTATAATGTTTCCCTTTAAAGGTTTAGCGGCAAGTGTCTTCTTTTAAGGTGTGTGGCACTGCTTTTCCTGTTGGTGCTCTCCTGTAGCAGACCATAAATCACTGCAGAATTACTGACAGGCTGCACCACCAACATGCTGTACCTTACTCTGGGACCTAATTGTATCATCATCCAATGTCAACACCTCTGAAAGGGGTTTGTCAGCATTTTCAGCACACAGATTTCTCGGATTTTTTTCCAAGGTGGATGAAAACTTCATATATCAGTAATTCCAAAATTGTATCTACTTGAACAGACACAAAAGTTGTCAGACAGGATGTGATTTTTCTTGTCTATGATATGTTCTAGTTTTCTTCGTTTACTTTTTCCAGCTGGGGTTGAGAATCCCCACAGCTCCTTCTGTGTGTTTTGAAAAGTTCCTATAAAAGCTGTTCAGTATTTCTTACTTATTTCTAATTATAGGTGAGGTAAACGTTTGCTGCATAATGAAGTGTTAAATATATTCTGTGTACATACAGAACTGCTTGAGGGTAGGAAAGAAAAAGTTATCAAAAATAATTACCTGCTAGCTCTGCCTCCTGGGATCATCCTAAGTGAAATGGCACTGGGATTTTTGAGAGAAATTTGAGAGTTGTGAGAAATCCAGGAGTCTTTACAGCAATGTGCATTGATACAGCTCATATTCTTCAATGTTTGCACATCAAGGTGTTATTCATTTTGGATTTCTCCCCTGGTAATTCTTTTCTGTCATATTGAAGAATTTATATTGATATAATATGTACTGTAGGTGGCTTTAGTTCTAGAAATTACTATTTTAATTTTAATTGTGATTTAAAATTTCAACTCTTTCCATGCTGGCTCATTTTTTTTCCTAAGAAAGGCAGTAACTGCAGAAGAGAGGATGGATTAAATCAGGTAGCAGAGATTACTTTATTGCTAAAATATCAAGCTAATCAATGAGACTCATGATTTGACAAGTGGAAACAGTACTGATGGTGGTGAATAATAATTGCTACATGGTGATAGTCCAAAGAAAGTGTCACTTATGGCATCAGGAGTAATAAAAGGAATCATATGTTGGACATTTTGCTGCCATTCCATTCTGCAGCACCAAAGTCAATGAAAAGCATTGATACAGTTAGCTGTTGGCTCAGGATAATCTCCATCTGGAGCACTCTGGCTAACGCTGTTTTGTACCTGGGACACACTCCAAATTCAATTTAGCCAGAAAGACTTCTCAGCACATTTGGAAGAACTGCCTCTTCCACCTTCCTCGATGAATTTACCTCGTGTGCAGCTTTGCACAGTTTTTCTTTCTGTATATTTTGGACTAGCAATATATTTCCTCTCCTCAAAATTGCCGCATCATAGTAATGAAAATATTTCTGATTTTTTTTTTTAATTGTACCAATTCCTTTGAGAGCTCTGCTTCTGCTGCTCTTTGTCTCATTAAAATCTTCCCATGCTTTAATGTTGTAGTTGCCTTTCCTGGTCCTCTGCTCACCACATATAAATTGGCAGAAATTAAAGGCTTGAGTGCCCAGTATTTTGAAAACCAGCATTGCAGTAGCTCAGTGCCCAGCTCGATGTGCAGGGCAATGTGCAGGATGCCAACATTTCCCAGATTTCCCCCAAATGTTGTGTAAGTCAGCTCATCTGCCCAGATCCAGTCAGGAACAGACACTGTGGTGGTGGCAGTCTCAGGTTCCTCCTTCCTGGGCTCCTGTTCCCTTGCTGTGCCCTCTTGAGGAGCCTGGAAGATAATTTTCCAGAGCAAACAATGGGCACAAGAGCCATAATCACTGCGCTTTATGGAGAGAGGCAGAACGAGCTGGGGTTCAGTGCCTGCTCTGTGTAACACCCAGCCCAGTCCAGAGCTTAGACACCCCTCTTTACTCATCATTGCTCCTTGAAGAGAAAGCAGAGAAGCAGTTGAAGGTAAACTTGTGTAAATACAATTTATCTTTCCTAACTCTTATCTAGAACTAACCTTCTTCCCATGCTCACAAAGGACAGTTAATGACACATTTTTACCTACCCCTTGCATCACTGAGATACTACTTCTGGGGTGAGTGCTCTGTCTCTACAGTATGTAGTTATTCTTTCCTGGTGATATTTCTAATCCAGTCAAAGGGATACCCAAGTTCAATTTCCTAATTTTACCCCAAAGCCAATTAAATCCATCCACAAGGCCTGTAGGTACCCTTTTCCCCTGTCTCCAGCAGACAGCAGAGCTGATCTGCATCCATCATGTTGAGTGGGTCAAGGACCAAAACTAAACCCAAGCCCGATAACATTTTAAAATTAATTTTATGATAAAGGACACAGGTCTTGCCTGCACAGTTATGTGAACAGCTCTTGTGTCCTGTTGGTGTATGTGGAATCACTTCCTGCCTCAAACACTGACTGCACAAATGCAATATATCACAGAATCATAAAATCACAGTCATGCAATGGTTTGGTTTGGAAGGAACCTCAAAGATCAAGAGTTTTTAGAGTAAAACTGTGAGCCAGGATCTCTCTTGACTTTCCTTTTGCACTCTGAAGAATTTCTATATTCTGTATTTTTTTTTTATTGGCCCAGCTTTTTCCTCAGGGTAGTCTGGTAGGCAAAAGAAAAAAGAAACCTTTCCCCCAAGTAATTTTTTTTTTCCATGAAGGTGTGGCACCGAAGATCCCAGTTCTGCTCCAAGCCATATAGCTGTAAATTGACAGCCCTCTGATTAATCAACATTTTGATTCGGACTTCATGCTGCAGCTTTCCAAAGCAGATTTCAGGAAGAGGACTCACTTTTGAAAATAATATTTTGTTTGATATTTCATTTCAAATGAGCAGTTGTGTCACTTTGCAATATATGGGCACAGTGGGATTTGGTCAAAGGTTAGACTTGATGATCCCTGAGGTCTTTCCAATGTTTATAATTCTACGCTTCAGTGATTTTAACTTATATTAGTTTTACAGGTATTATTTTTCCTTTCTTTTGCTCATACATTCACATAGAGGCAAAGTATTAATTGGTCAATAGTGCTATCTTAGGGAAATTAATTTTTGAAAGGCCAAATGAAATTAGCCAGGATTTTTCATATGCTAATATGAGGAAAGGTAAAACAGCTTTACAAACAGAATGAAACCTTGACAAAGATTTCAGCTACACAGATCTGGCCAGGCTTCCTACAGTTTTCCTCTATGGCAGTAATCAGCCTCATGGGGAGGTCTGTAAAACTTTGGCAACACATTGAGAGCCCAGATGAATCCAGATCATGATAAATCATGAGGGATCTCATTGCAAGGCTTGTTACAGCTGGACAAAACATAGCCCAGCAACTGACAAAAAAAATCGAATTGTCCTTGTTCATCTCAGGGGAAGAAATATCCAACAAACCTCGTAAAGAGTAACTGCACAGAGCAGCATTATTTTCTGCTTTCAGAATACCTTTTGGGCTTCATAAAAAATCATATTTTTTTTTTCTCAGAAAGTTTTCATTAGACAAAGGAGTGAAATTATATAATGAAAAAAAGCAGTTAATGATTGGACTTCATGTTACAGAAATCAGGTGCAGGATGACAAAGAAAAGTATTTCTAAACTGCCTTTAGCTCATGGGAAGAAGTAGAGTCATAGATATTAGGAAGTTTAGTTCCTAAATCTTGGTGTTGTGTTTCAGAGTTGTGATTCAGTTTTACCAGTTAGCTAAAGCAAGGACCATAAGCATGAGCTCTCATTTTGCCCCTCAGCTGCTCCTCATATGTCTCCTCCAGGACCCTTCCTCAACCTTGTGTCCCTCCTTTAGACACTCTCTAACACCTGCAGATTGTTCTGGTGTTGTGGCATCCAGAATTACACATAATCTTCCAGGCTATCCAGAGCAGGACAGTGCACCCCTGGCTGGTGATGTCTGGCCTGGTGCCCCACACAATGTGTGTGAAGACCAGAAAATGACAAATCAAATTTCATCATCTATACTCTCTACATATTACATAAACACCACCTTCACTGTGGATAGGAACAGCCCAATATCATCCATGTGGTGTTCACACAAAATCAGTATTTAAGATGAACACAGACTTCCACAGGATGAGCACTGCCCAGCTGAAGCAGGCTTTCCACAGAAATCAGATTCTCCTTTAGACACCTGGGTAGGGCCTTGCAGCAGTGCTCAGCTCTCATCAGCAGTCACTGCAATCACATTAGGCAAATGTTCCAAGAGCTCTATAACCTAAATATTAACTCATTGGAACATGCAGGACAAGATCACAGCCCCTTGAAATCAGTGGGGATTTTGCCACTCACTACAAACAAATCAATGCCACAGAGGAATTGTATCCCTTTACCTGATTGTGGATGCTGAGCTTGTTGAATAACTGGCTTTGGTGCTTTTATCTGAAAATCCCTCAATAGTTTTATGAATTATTTTCATTATGATTCTTCATGCTATGAAAAAAGATAAAAATCTGTAATAATCCTTAAGTATATGAACTGTAAAATCAACACAGTTCTGTGCAATTGTGACACATCTTTATAAAATGGATTGAAAATCTGCCCTCTAGGACAGGTAGGGCTCCTACAAGATTCTTCCCCTGTCCTCTGTTCTTGTGAGGCTCCACCTGGAATATTGTTTCCAGGCCTGGGGGCCCAAGCACAAGAAAGATTTTGATCTGCAGGAAAAAGTCATGTGAAAGCCACATTGAAGCTCTGAGGCTCTGGAGCCAGGCTGGGAGAGCTGGGGGTGTTCACCTGGAGAAATGAAGGCTCTGGGGAGACCTCAGAGCCCCTTCCAGTGTCTAAAGGGGCTCCAGAAGAGCTGGAGAGGAACCTGGGACAAGGGATGGAGGGACAGGACACACGGAATGTCTCCAATCTGCCAGAGGGAAAGGATAAATGGGATATTGGGAAAGAATTCTTTGCTGTGAGGGTGGGGAGGCCCTGGCACAGGGTGCCCAGAGAAGCTCAGAGAAGCCTCTGGATCTCTGGAAGTGTCCAAGGCCAGGTTGGACGGGACTTGGAGCAACCTGGGCTAATGGAAGGTGTCCCTGCCTGCAGGAGGAGGTGTCACTGGATGGGCTCTAAGGTCCCTCCCAACCCACACCTCCCTGTGATTCTGTAATTCCACAACACATCCAATTTTCTTTTCATGGAATACACCTTAAAGGAGTTCCCCTGAGCCCTGAACCTGATCAACAAGTCAGCATCCCCACCCTTTGCCAATGTATTCAGTGAAGAAATAATCATTTAATGTGCTAGACAACTCAGATTCTTGTGGAAAGCTGTTCTGTGGGCATGTGGCAGGAATGGATCCAAGCCAGCAGCCATGGCTCGTTCTGAGACTTATTTTAGCCATTCCCAGCACAGGGTACTTCAGCCCTATTCCTAGAGCTCCATTTACATCTTCCACTTGGGTATATTTAAGCAAGGACCAGAATCAATCAGCTGTCACAACTGGGGAGGCACACGGAGCCAGTGCAGCACGTCCCACGGCCCATGGAATGGCTTACAGCAGGACACAGCTCCAGCTTCCTCAGCAAATCAAGGAATTTTCCTCTTCCTGCCAAACCCAATTTGTGAATGAAAAGCATTCCTACAGTTCTTTAAGTGTAGCAGAACTTTAGGGCCTGAGTGCCATTATTTTATTAAGCAGCGTGTCATTAATTACCCCCGGCGTGTTTCTCCCATGTACAGGAGCTGCAGAAGGCAATAAATTCAGAATCTGGGATTAACGAATGCAAATGATAGCCTGGGTTGTGGTTTCTTTTTCAGTGTTGGAATGCACACAAGGCCACTACACTGCCTGGTGCTGAGAAGCGTGGTATTGACAATTTACATTCCTTTGCATCTCACTACAAAGCCTCTGTTAATAAGCAAGGTCAAAAGAGATCCCTGGGGAATGAGTCCAGGACAAGAATGCTTCTCCCCATGATGATGGCAAACCATGGATGTCTCACACGACATCACCACTGAATGTAAAGTGAGTTTAAAACACAGACAGTGTAGTTAAGGCATCATTTTCAAGACCTGTAAATTACAAATATTGTGTCGCATGTTGAAATCAGTATTTACATTTAAAATGCCCATAAATATGTAAGAAAAAGGTATCAGGAATTACACAGCATTAAGAAATTACTTTCACTTGAAGGAGAAGATGGTTGTGAAAATCCTGTCAGATGGAAATAATTATTCAAATATATATGTACAACTCTGATTATTGCCTGTTTTGGGCCTGGTCTGTCAGAATTTGCCAAGTGCAGGTGTGAGTAACAGCTTTTATGTTTCCTTAATCCTATTTTTAGCTTTAACACTGGCACAAACACTGAATTATTTTGCACTCAGTGTGCTCCACCCTGGTCTTATATTTTCCACAAAACCTTTCAATTTATTTCCAGGACAGAAGACAACTAGAGAAACAGGTTTTTCCTGGCAATTTTGGGACATGAAGTTATCGAGCAGTATTGAGGTCACTACCAGAAACTTCATACCAAAAGAAAGAGAAAGGTCTTCCAATTAATCTTAGGGCACAAAGTTTTGAGGCTGAATATTTTTGTTGTTATATTTTCTTCTTCTTGTGAATTACTTGAAAGTTCCCAGGGTTCATATTTTTAAGAGCAGGGCAGGTTATGTGCTTCAATTACTTGATCAGTGCAATAGCAAACTGGAGGGAAGGTAGATAAAATGTATGCTATGCACCCTCTCGAGTAACTCATTTATATGTCATGACACCAACATATTAAAATAATTTTCAATTATGCTGTTTTATCTGAATTTTAGAGAAGAAAAATAAGAAAGAGGCAAGTTGAAATCAGATAGGTTGGTTCCAATATGCCTCATGTTATATAGAGAGTTGAAACAATGAAAAAATTTATCAAGTTTTATAAACAAGTTTTGACTTGTACAGAACAAGGGGTTTGGTTTTGGTATGATGAGCTGTGATTCTGCACCTTCTCCTGAGGGTCAGCACAGGGGCAGCTCCAATCTCTGCCCTCTGGGACCAAGGACAGGATCCAGGGAATGGCTGGAGCTGTCCCAGGGCAGGGTCAGGCTGGAGATCAGGGAAAGGCTCTTCCCCAGAGAGTTCTGGGCACTGCCCAGGCTCCCCAGGGAATGGGCACAGCCCCAAGGCTGCCACAGCTCCAGGAGTGTTTGGACAATGCTCCCAGGGGTGCACAGGGTGGGATTGTTGGGGTGTCTGTGCAGGGACAGGGGTCGGACTGGATGATCCTTGGGGGTCCTTTCAGGATATTCTGTGACTTCATGATTCATTATTCCATCAGTTAATGGAATCCTTTCAGATCTGACAACAGAATATGTGTAACATCTGGTAGCAACTGGCTATAAAGCAACTTTTAATCTCCACTGGACTTGATGAAAACAGTGGAAATGACCTAAGAATCTTGTTAAGTTTGATATGAATTTTCCTGCTTGGAATGTGTTCTGATGCTTGACTCCAAAAACAGAGAAAGGCCCATGAGTGAGAAGTACCTGACCTGAGAACTGCTGCCAATCTTCTCTTTTTAAGTTCCCTCCAGACTGATAAGTGATTGACTGCTTTATTTTCTCATGTCTTATTAATATGATTTATTAATCTAGTAATTCAGATCAAGCTGGCACTGTATGTTGCCAAAAGGAATAAAATAAAAAGAGCATCACGATAAAATATTATCATCATGGGATCACTGCAAATCTGAATGACACCGCGAGTGAAATCCACACTGATGAACTGTTGATATCCCACAATGACACAGTTACTACATTTTTAGGCCAAAGACTCTCAGCTCTGTAAAGAGTGCTCTCAGTTTTAGAAATATTGAATTCTGCTGATGGCTGGAGTGCCTTGGCAGCACAGCCTGCCTGGGATAAACACGCAGCAGCTGTGAAAACTCCAGGTCATGGAACCAAGCAGGGACAGAGAAAAATATTTCTGAATTTCATGGAATCATTAAATCATTAGTGGTTTGGAATGGGAAGGATCTTGAGAACCATCTCATCCCAACATCCTGCCATGGGCAGAACACCTTCCACTAGACCAGGTTGTTCAATCCCTTTCAACTTTTTCCTTCCTCCTTAGCCAGACAGTGTTGTTAAAAACAGGGGGGAAGAAAAATCTTGAGGCCATAGGAATTATGCTATTTCTCTCTTGATTTTTTTCATGGAC
This sequence comes from Toxostoma redivivum, assembly GCA_013397375.1. NCBI lineage: Eukaryota > Metazoa > Chordata > Aves > Passeriformes > Mimidae > Toxostoma > Toxostoma redivivum. The sequence goes on along the minus strand of VXBI01013957.1, from coordinate 149,510 downwards.
TAGGTCTCATAGAGGTACATTTTTCCTCCCATGCAAATAGCCAGGAGCTTCAATCCCCAAATTTCCATGATCTGCACAGATAACACAGTTTTCCAAAATTCTGGAGAGTCTGCAAACATCAGTAAACCTGATCAGAGGCAGCTGAAGAGAGCACTCAGTTCTTTCTGCTGCTGAGCTGGAACAGAGAATGTGAAACAAACACAAGTTCCAAACACTACAAGGCAGCCACAGCCTTCTGATGGCTGAGGGTTTGTGACTCCAGGGAGAGCAGACCCCAAAGCTTTGGAGCTGCCTTGTATTGGAGCATCCAAGACCAATGATTCTTGTAAAAAAATTGGTCATTATCGTGAATATTTCCAGGTGCTGCTGCAGAGCCAGAAGGATTCACTGAACTAATAAAAAATCCAGTTTCCCACACTGTTTAGACCCAAGGATCATGTTTTATTTCTGAAATGCCATCGTCAAGTATTTACTTCAGCAAGTCCTCTTTGGAATTCTTGAGGTGGGAGAGGATTCTCTATTAAAAAAAAAAAAATTAATGTGAATTAAAATGATGATCAAAAAAAGAGATTACTTCCACAATGTGATTCTTGTCCATTCAAGTTATTCAATCCTTTATTTATTGTATTTAAGCCATGTCCATGTATACAAAATGAGATTGTGAACCACTGCTCCAACTTTTCTTGAGATTTACAAGAAATTATTGCTGATAATGGGCTAAAATTGCTCCACTCCATGGCAGTACATGATTAGTTCACATTAGTTTGTCATCTAAGGTAGGCTTCATAGGATAAAAATATGGATTTAATTTTAAAAAAATAAAATCTATATTTCTTTCCTTTAACATAACAAAAATCTACTAATTAGAAAGTGGGATCTTTAACAGTGACATAAACAGTTATTAAATTCTAATATGACTATTACAATGATAAAGGTCTTATTGACAATAAATTGTAACTTTCTCAAATAAAAAATCTAAGGAAAAAAGAAAGGGAACATAGAAGTATTTTTCTTTCTGTAGAAGACCAAATGAACCCAAAGACAGGTAGCCAATTGCTACTGGAATTTTATTATAGGTCAATGACATGTATAAATAGCATAGTGTCTCTCAAAGGCTGCACAGTAATGTGAAAAAAAAGGTGAAAAAATATTATTGTTCATTTGATATAAATAAACATATTTTGTATTTTATATACTTGCATTTTTCTGTGTTTGATTTATTACATATATGTATATCATTGTTGCTACTTAGTTAAATTGTTTCCTTATTTATTTCAAAAATTATCATATATTTTAATTTTTATTTGAATGTTCTGCTGTAGGAATAAAAAACACAAAATTAAAAACTGTTGCCCTGATAAATGCCAGTAAAACATTGGATCCTCTGCCAGAGACTGGGGAGATATAGTAAATTGCCTGATCATATTTCAGGCTAATTTTTATAAAATCTATGCACTTTAGCTAGCTATAATTAAGTCATTTAAAATAAACCTGTACATTTTAACAGGAGGTCTAATAGTAAAAGTAGTGGGCATCCAATAGTGACTTGAAAACTTAGGAAAAAAGAAGTAATAAAGTAATATTAGAACAAATAGGCTGCCCAGGCAGTAGGGAAGTCACTGAAAGTGTTCAAAAAATTTGTGGATGTGGCACTTGAGGACATGGATTAGTGGAAATGTGGTGGTGATGGTGGGGTTGGTGGTTGGACTTGATGGCCTGGAAGGTCTTTTCCAGCCTTAACAATTCCACATTGTAGAATACCATTCAACACATTTGCAAAGACCATTGGCTTTGTTTCACAACATGAAATTCTTCACAGCAAAAAAGGCTGGAATCAGTAAATTAATTCCATAGGAGTCATTTATGGCCTTTACCCTTGCTGCCCAACTTTTTGAGCCTCCCACTCTGCTAACAGAAGCAGCAGAGATTTCCTAGTAGAGATCTGAGAAATAATCCTATTACAGCTGCTGTTCCTGCTACCCAATTAAGGCTATTACCAAAGTACAAGGATTGGTATAATTGCAATTAAATGTGTGAACAAAGCTAAGATCACAGAGTGGCTCCAGGAAACACCTCATCAGGAGTTAAAGCCTAAAAGGCAGGATGATCTTTTTCCTGTAGCTGAGTCAGAGGGAACATCACACATCCAGAAACCACAGAAAATGTCACCATGGACAGACACCAAGGGGCTTTTACCTAAAAATCATTTCCTCACATTTCCTTTGAATGTATTGCTGGTATTAATTTGTAGCATGCTGGATGCAAAAATGAGAGATGAATTGGTATAAGCAAGGGGAGGAAGAGTCCATGCTTTAGAGCCTCTGTGGAAGTCAGATCATGCTTTGTTTCTGTAAGATTTTAACATGTAACTGATTCAAGTCTTATTTCCTCCTCAGCTTGCTTTACCACTTCTTCAGAAGCTGCCTCTGAAGGATGGAGGGCAGAGAGGAGTGCTGGCAGCAGTACCCTCCTCAGAACATCACATCACTTTCCAAGTCTCTGAGGTCACTGTGGTGGCAATGAGTGTGAGAAATCCCTCTGCAGAGGGAGGCTTGCAAGTTACAAATAACAAGACGTAGAAGATCAGTTTATTCCTTTTGTTTCTGCATCATTCTTGGTGGAAGCTCAAGCACTAACTTGGACTGGAGAGATGAAGAGTGCTGGGGCTGTTCAAAGTTTTCATAGCACTGGTTTCTTGTCCCTTCAGGATCAGACTTCCATAATCAATTTATATAACAACTCTTCTGTGTGTCACTGACAGAATCAATGTCTAAATATGCATTTTATTTAATAAATTAAATAAATAAATTTTAAAATTTATAGATAACTAACTAGCTAAATAACTAAATAAATAAGGTACTCTGTTGATAGCCCTTCTGATCAGTTTCCCTCTTCTAAAATACGTTTTTCCGCTGTCAAAACAAATCATCTAAGACAACAACCCCATTCATTTCAGCAGAAATGCAGGCCTGTAATAGCATAAATGACATATCTCTGGATTGCTGCTTGCTTCAGAAAACATCTGCAATAAAGCAGGGCTCATCCTCAAGAATTTATTTGTAGAAAATCCATCAGGTATAATACTGGAAACCCTCTATCAAAATCAAACATAAAGCAAGGCCTGTCTGAAGCATATGTAATCAAAGTCATGTCTTTTTTAATAAAAAATTACTTTGTCTGATAAGCCAGAAAGCAAAACCTCCAGAAGACTTCTGCTTCTGGGGAGTGCCAAAATGTTTTTCTTTAATTGAAACAGATGAAGATTTTTGTTAAGCTTGTACATCCTTCAGAAAGCCTCCATGGCTGTCACCAATGTTATTTTCTGATCTAAGGCTTTGCAGTCAACATCTACAAGGATTTTTTCAAGCAGCACACTTCTTATAATATTTGACTTGCTCTGATTTTGAAAATAGGCACTTTCACAAGAAAAGCAAGGAACAATGATTGTAATTTCCTTGTGTCTCTGTTTGCCATGTGTGACCCCATGACCTGATCTAAAATACTTGTAGAAGGTTTGTGGAGGGAAATGTGTCTTCTATTATTGTGTGGATATTTCTCTAGTATTAGTCCAAATGATGTAATTGGGAAAAAAAGATGGCAGGAGATTTTTTTGTTCAGAAATAGAAGAATTGATGTTTTTTATTATCTGCATCTATTTATGGGATGTTTATAAGTCAAAAAGTTTTCTGTTATTATTTATGTAGATGACCAGTGCATGATATTCCACTAATCCAATTAAACAATTATGTGCACTAGAGAGAGAAGCTTTTTTGAAACTATTTAGTACTGTCAAGCAGTTTTAATTCCTCAATGGGAAAGTGGCAGGGGAAGTGGATGCATTTGCAAACTGTTCAGATAAAGTCACAGGAGGTGGAATGTGTTATCAAATCAGCCATTTTATTTATCTTACCAAGCAGTGCCTGCTGAAGGGTCACACATAGACAAGGCAACTAACACTGAATTTGTAGAAAAAAATAATTGTTCAAACCTACCTACACTTCTAATGGAGCAAATTTAAGTGGTCTTGCTATAGAATCACAGAATATTTAAGGTTGGAAAAGACCTCCCAAACCATGGAGTCCAAGCTGTGCCCATCCCCACCGTGTCACCAGCCCAGAGCTCTGAGTGCCACACCCAGGCATTCCTTGGACACCTCCAGGGATGGGGACTCCAAACCTCCCCGGGCAGCCTCTGCCAAGGCCTGACCACCCTTTCCAGGAAGAAATTCCTCCTGGTGTCCAACCTGAGCCTCCCCTGGCACAGCTCGAGGTTGTTCACTCTCCTCCTGTCCCTTTTTTCTGGGAGCAGAGCCCAAACCCCCCCAGCTGCCCCCTCCTGTCAGGGAGTTGTGCAGAGCCAGAAGGTTCCCCCTGAGCCTCCTTTTCTCCAGGCTGAGCCCCCTCAGCTCCTTCAGTTTAAGCCTAAACTCAACCCTAAGGTCTCTCATCTTAAATTAGGAAATAAGGATTGCACAGGTTACTTCACCCATGTAAAACCATACAAAATTATGAAGAAAAAGTGAATAATTTGGGTCTCAGTGTTCCTAGAAATAAGTCGAGTTTATTTGTTTGTTTGTTTGTTTGTTTTCTTCTGGTTATTATTTGGTTTTCTTTTGTTTTGCTGAGCTTTTAAGTCTTTAAGCAGTGTTATCCCACTTGCATTTTTATCCAACTGGGAACACCAAATCATTTATAAAACAGTCTTGTTGTTTTCAGGCAAGTATTTTATTCAGTACCAGAGTGGAGATTGCTTAGCTTGGCTGTTCATATCCTGAAATTATTTAAGTGGCCCTCGAGATCTGTTAAGAGCAGTGCATTTGATTAAATTAGCCAACAACAATTAATTGCTTCTAACATCCTAAAGTGCCCAAGATACCAGAACAAAGGAAGTTCTTGTGGTCAGTTCCCGCTCTTCTGTGCTGAAAGGACCTTTTTCTTAATGTGTCATTATGAATTTAATTAAATGAAATGTACTGAATATCAAGAAATACTTTGTTCAGAATGAGAAGCTTGGATTGTCTGCAGCAGATATCAGTTTCTTTATCTTCATATTTTTTTCAGAATAAAAGTAATTATCTTTTTCATGCAGTTCAATAAGGGACTGGATATAAGGAATCCAGATATGCATTAAAAAAGCATAGATCCTCTATAAAATTTAAAATTATTTGACTGCAAAGGACCATTTTAATTTACATGGGTTTTTTTCATTATACTTTAGGAAAATACAGTTTAGGGGTTTTTTTTTTTATGTATTATAAACACACATGAAAGAGGAAAGAGAGATGAAGAAAATTTTAGAAAGTCCAAATGGAAAAGTGTTGGGTAGGAGGAAATTTTACTCTCTTAGATAATTACAGGGACATTGAGAGTTCCCTGTTCAGAGAACTGTAATTGGAATAACAGATCTGTGTAAGAACAGAGATTCAGAGCCTACAGGAAATTCTTGGGGAAATAAGTTTCTCTAAATCACCATGCAACATAAATTTGCATGAATTTATTTATAAAATTAGAGTTTACTATATTGCAATAGTGGTGGATTCTTTTAATTTAAGGCAACTTTCAACTGCTTTAGAAGGTCCCAGGAAATTTAGGTGGGAAAAATCACTACTTGTGAGTAATACACAGAGAAAATATCATCACCACTCTATTAAGGGAGGGTCTTGTCCTGCTCTGCTCAAGCCAGGACTTGGACTCAAAGATCCCTGTGGATCCCTTCACAGCTCAGGATATTCTGTGAGTCTACAATTCTCTGATTCTGATAATAAACCTGTTTACTGGTGCTTTTAAAACATGCCATAGGAAAATACAATTAAAACAATTGGACTGTCTAATTCCAAACACTGAGATTCTAGAAAATAAAAATATCCTGCTCATCATGTGTTAAAACTGCAATACTATCAAAATGTCTAATGTGAATATTTTACATATATATGTGTACATATATATATATATATACACACACACAGCCATCTAGCTAATACAGAATCATTAAGTTTGAAAAAGACCTCCAAGATCATCAAGTCCAACCTTTGACCAAATCCCCCTATGACCACTAAATCCCTTCACAAAGTGCCATGTTCACTTCTTTTTTGAACACTTCCAGGGATGGTTGCTCCCTCTCTGTCCTGGGCAACCCCTTCCAATGCCTGACCTGTATTCCATGGAGAAATTTTTCCTAATATCCAGCCTGGACCTCCCCTGGCACAACTTGAGGCAGTTTTTGAAATTAAATGACTTTTTTGAGATCGTGCTAAATGAAATACACTTTTTGCTATTTAAACTAAAAAGGGCTCTTAAATTGCATTTAAAGTTGCAAAGTAGTGATAATCTATGTACTGTGTTACAATTAAAAGGTGTAACCAAAAGTATGTATTCTATGCATCTGTTAAAACCAGGTGGGGCAGTGTTCTTCATCTCTTCCATGACTCATCCCTGGTAACTCCCTTTGGAAGGATATCTTCTGTTAAAGGGCCATCAAACCTCACTGCATGACTCATAAATTACAGCATCCCATTGTGAGATGCTCTGCCCAGGGGGAGGAACCAAGAATTCCTATCTGGATAGAATCTGAATTTGGAACACCACAGTAGCCCTCACCTACTGGATTCCCAGAGGACAAGAGCTGCATGACTTCCACTGGACCTTCAGAGGAAGACCAGCCCCTTCTACAGGATCATCACTTCAAAAGAAGCAATCTATCACTTCAACAGGATTGCAGCCACCATTTAATCAGGCTGCTACCACCACCTGAATGACAGGTATCAGGTTGTGTCCTGACTCTGTCGGTTTAAGCCAGTATTTTCTGGCTTTATTTTAATTTTCCTATTACGTTGCTGTCACTGAGGGGCGGGGGCAGATTTCCCTTGGCAACTTCTCCACCTTGACCTGGTCAGAGTGTGGCTAATAATAATAAACAGGACAGGTACAGTGGTGTACCTGGGAAATTCTTTAATCCATCCATGACCATGCAGTCCGACAGGCAGCACCCAAGGACCAGGGAGGACTTGGAATCTCCCATTGGTTTCTCTTCAAAGCAGTACAGTCTTGAAACCTGAAAGAGAATATAAGAGCTTGAGACTTTTTGTAGAAACTTGAGCATGAGAGTTCTCTCTGCTAACCAGAGGCTCTGATTTGCTACAGTCCAACTCCAATTATTAGAGCTGTTCTCACTAAAGGCTGCTCATTCAAGTGGTGTCAGAAACTGATATAAGGTGTAAGTTGCATGAGGTTCTGCTGATGTCTGCTGTAGCTCCAAAGGACAAGCAAAGATTTCTAAATGGAAAACTGCTACTGTTGTACATATCCAGGCTTTTCCCCAGAGCACAATGTCAGTAGAAGTACTAATCCATTTATTGATTAGCAGTGGAATCAAAGAGATCACAGGCACAGTGAAAATGCTGTGAAAATCATCGCTGAGTGCTAAATATATTCTGAACTTGAGTGGAGATGAAAGTCGGAAGCAAATCCTCATTGCCAGATATCATGACAGGGTTGGGAATGTTCCATATGGAATCCTAGATACACATAGTCATGGATACATGATTTTTCCCCCTGCACTGGTGTCTAAGTTCCGTTTCACACTCCTGTTGTTTCCATAACAACATGAAATGAAACACAACTGAAGGGTTTGTGTAAGGTGTGTGGAAGGGGAGTGTGTGCTCCTTTAAGGGCAGCTGGTCAAGAGCCTTTTTCAAAAAAGGAAAATAAGTGAATCAGGAAGCCATAAACACAAGGATACCAACCTGACTGACAAGTAAGGGAGTTGGTGATGAGAACCACCAGATGAGGGCATGTGAAAGTGTTCATTCCAGTGAAGTTTTCTGGTCAGGGACGTCAGAAATTGAGAAATTAAGGGAAAAAAACATAGAAACCAGAAACAAAAGAGGCACAGAAAAAAAACCAAATGCACAGATCTGACAAACCAAGAAAAAAGCTGCTCACTCACCCTTAGTGCTGGACTATGTGGAAACAACAGGAAGGTCAGCCTGGATATTGGGAAGAACTCCTTCCAGTGAGGGAGGGTGGGGAGGCCCTGCCATGGGGTGCCCAGAGAAGCTGTGGCTGCCCCATCCCTGAAATGTCAAGCTAGACCAGCTGGCATGTGGGGCTCTCTGGCACATGAGATTTACATTGGCTCACTTTCACAGTACCTACTTAAACATTTGTATATATATTTGTGTGAAGGATAAAATTGTACCTTTTTATCCAGACACCAAACAGTCCCTAAAATTTAATCTCTGTATTTATGCCTGTGGCAGTGCATATGACATAAATACTTTATCTGTGATACTGAACACTGAAGACATGCAGAGGAAAGGGCAGGAGAAAAATATATGCACTTATTCTACTTTTCTCAAGCCTGTGTTTTGATTAACTATGGCCTCATGAAATGTTGTCTTTCAAAAATATTCTAAAGGTATGAGATGTAGGGGAAAGTGTACAAAAGGAACAGGAATATTAATCCTGTTAACAGGATGTTAATTCCTCTATGTGCTGAGAAAACACAATTACCAGATTACAATAGAAATAATTACTGAAGATTCCAGCATTACTAAGGCAGCATTTTATGAGTTTTTTTTTCCTTTAACAAGCTAGAAGGATCCCAGCTGAATCCCAAGTGTTATTCATCTTAAGGCAAGCACTGTAAGAACATTTCATGCAGGTACCCAATGAAGAAATAATGTCCTTCAGACATCCTTAGTGGGGAAAAGTTGATTTCTCTACAAGACTGTTAAACTCAAAACTGTCAGTTCAGCACTTAAAGAATGGGAAGGCACAATTACTACATCCAAAACGTCTAAGTTTTTTTGTAAAATATATTAGTACAGTCATGAAGAGAATACAACTGTCATTTCCTGCTGTATTTGAAAATCTCCTTTCTCTCCATTCATTTCCTCGATCCATTATTTCATTTTTCAATAATAAGAAAGATAGAGGCAATAGCATTCCCTAGAACTTAATGATCTCATCCCACAGCCCTATCCTGTGCACATGAAAACAGGAACATTGACATAAATACTCTTTCTAAAGGAGAAAGGCTCTTTCCCCCTCGCTCAGGTTTTCCTCTCCAATGTGCACTCACTTCAGGTATCAAAGCCCACAGCCTGAATGATTAAGTGCAAGCTTAGACTCAGCTAAAACCCTGTTCAGAGGAAATAATTCCTGATGTTTTAAGTCCAATACTACTGTTTTTTCAGAGGGGAGATATTTGGATAACTTCATATTGATTGGAAGCAAAAGGATGTCCTTAACACAAAAGTTGAAAGTCACCCTCAATTTATAACCAAAGTAGATATTGTCTTAATAACTCTTGATATAATTTTATTATGGATAAAACATCCTGTTTATTGATCATAACTTATTTATTTAGGATTATTTGCTTTCACATGTTTGAGGCAGGGGTCTCGAACAGTGATTCCTTATTTCTAATTGTTGCATCACAGTAGTCATGACAACTGGACAACTTACAGTAGTACCTTCAATCCAATAGTTGTAAAATGATAGTAAATTAGTTTATTGGACTGTTTAATAAACAGCCCCTTTTTGTACTCAAAGGAGGAAAAAACAATTTTATTACAAAGAAAATCAAGGGAAAGTAAACATAATGACCAGAACATGGTTTCTCCCCTCTGGACACAATCAGAAGAGCAAGCACTAAGGAAAAGTCAGATTAGACAAAACAAGAAATGGGCAAGAGAATGTAAGAAAGAATGAATTTCAGATAGAAATCAGGGGGAGAATCACAGGCACTCAAAAAGAATATCGTAAGACTCTGGGCTTTGAGTTTTGTATGTATTAATTGATATAACACATCCATTGACATTAAATCTTATCCTGTCTTCCCAAGCAGAGTTGCAACTAATAGTACTTTATAGTTTGTTGAGTATTTAAGAAACAGTAACTACTGGGAGAGCAGCTAAGTGTTACACTTCTAAATAGTTTATGCTCCTATTAATCCACCTGACTGTTGAACATAATAAATCCAGGTTCCCTTTCTTGTAGGAGATAAAGCAGTTCTCTCTCCTCTGCCAGAGGATGTTCATTCTGTAAATTCACCAATGAACACTGAAGAACTGCAAATTGTTATTTCTTATCTAAAATGAAGCCAATTTCACCCCCCGTTACTTGCCTGTTGCTGCAGCAACAGAGGGAATTATGAGTGCTCAGTATATGGTCCTTGTCTAGAGCTTGATTCTAGAGGCTAACACATGACTTATTTGTCTTTCCTCCTCTGTAACTGGTAGTTAATTTTACTTCAGATATTTATCTTGGGGAAATCAGTCTTAAGAGGTCGTACCTCTAAATTTACTTTGCATGCTGATCTTTTCCATGTGTATATTTCCAAAACCTGTATTAGCCTTTAATTTATTTACAGTTTGTGTAAATAAATTGTCTACATTTGCACCACTAAATTTTCTTCTTGTGAGTTATTCTGCCTGTACTCATTGCAATAATTTCTTTAAGACAATTACCTTTTAAATTCAGAGCTACAAGGGAAACTCAACCAAGACAGATTGACAACTCAGTTGGGTCAACGCTGCAAATATGCTCAGGACCATTTATTTGAAGAAAAGTAATTTCAATTATAATATATCTGACACTCTTCCTTGAGTTTTTAAATGCACTTGAGAATGGAAATATCAGGTTTTAAGGAAGCTTATGGAAAATTGTTGAAAATATTAATGCTAATATTTATTAAGAGGACTGAGCTGCCTGATCTAGTGGAGTGGGGCTTGGAAAAAGGTGATCTTCAAGGTCCCTTCCAACCCAAATCATTCTAAGGTTCTGAGATAATCTAGGCAGATAATTTAATGCAGTTTTGCAGTGTCATTCAGCAATAAATCTGAGTCTTACAGCAGAGTTAGAGACTTAACTTGCCTTTCCAGCAACATTTCACCAGCAGCTGGATAAAGCAGGAACACAACCATTGGATAGCTGAGGGATATTTTCCACACCAGAAATATTCTCTATGAAAACAAACTGGTCTAATTCTTGCAAAATAAATAAAGCCTTTTGAGGCCACTGGGGTTTATGCAGTTTATGCCAGCTAAACAAAGACTGTCCAAACTCAACTGTGCCACTTAAAAATCATAGAGCAGAGTTGTGCTGTGGTGATGAAAAACCTTCAGAACCTCGACTTCTTTGCTTTGGGCACTTGTGGTGTTGTCAGGACAGAACACCTTGACACCAAGCTCAGTCATTCCTATCCCCCTCAGCTATGCCAGACATTTCTCTGGAATACATTCCCTATATTGTTTATCAGCAGCTTGAAATAGGTTAAAAGCAGCCCAGACACTGTAGTTCACAGCTTTTTACCAAGGTAACACTTTCTGTGATGGTTTAATAAAGTAAATCAAAACTGGTGTTCCCAAATGCCCTCAAAGACTTTTAGGAATAATGTACATTTGAAAAAAAATGGCATTTCTTTTGTGCCTGTAATGAAACTCAAGCAACTGAATTGAGTAAATAAAAGTATTATGGAATTAGACTTATGAAAATTTTCCCTCATTTGCATCTGTATTATTTTCAGCTGCATGTTTGCAAGTCATATTTGGGGAACAATGCCAATACTGCAATAGCCTGAAAAACATTCTTGGCTCAAACTCAATGTGTAAGAATCTATGTAGTGTTTCTGTATACTAAATTGTGTCTTACAAAACCCAGTAATACAGCAACTGAAGAAATGAAGAAATATTTGAAAACCCATTAGCAAGGCTTCTTCCATTGGTGTCTTATGGTGGATCATCCCATAGCTCTTTACATTGAAAATAAAATATTCAAACTTAAAAGCAGAACTGTTGGAATGCCCGTTGTTCACTGTTAATTTGCATAATGCATCATGATTGCACAAACACCTGTGCTAAATATCTTTGTGCTGGCAATACCTGAGAGCATGTACAGTATTCAATTCCACTCAAAACATCTAATTCCCTACTATTCAAAATCCTCTCCATTGTTTTTCACCTGTGCTTTTCAAGGCTGACAGAATTTCTCTCTGCTTATATGCAAAGGTAAACATAGAGCTTTTTTGGTACCATTTACATATATCAGACATTGAATAGTTTAATCAGCACATCTATAATTAACTCAGCTGCAAAAAATGCCAAAGGGAAGAAAATCTTGATTATCTTAATCCATTCCTACTTTTGAGCTGTGTTTCAAGAATTTTGCTGCTGTAACTCTCACGAACTGCTTTATTGGCTGCAGCTGCTTGAATTCTAAGATGATTTTGTCAGAGCTGGGTGATGTTCTCCAGTGCTGTCACTTCAGCAAACCTTGACCAGCTTGCTGGGAGCTTCCCTGCAGCACAACCACATATCCTGTGCTGCCTGGGGTGCTCAGTGCTGCCTTTCCTTGGAAATGGGTGTTGACCCATCTACAGGTTAACCCCGGGGGTAAAACTCATTCTGTATGTATGTTTTTGGGGCTGAAGTATTAAACTTTAGTGTTTTCCAATCCATATCTCTAGAGTATTCGGCTCCCTTTTCCAAAAAAAAAAAAAAAAAAAATCAGAGCAGCTGTTTTTGCCTGCTGAATTTTGACATAAATTTGTACTCTAAACTTTATCTATAATAAGGATCCCACAGGGTGGAAAAAGACTATGCCAAGACTTGCTGTTTGACTAACCTGGGACAGTGGGAGGTGTCCCTGCCCAAGGCAGAGGAAACAGATGAGCTTTAACGCCCCTTCCAACACAAACCACTCTGAATTCTGTGATTTCAGTGATTCTGTTATATTTCTTATGGCTTGTGCATGATTTAGTTTATAAACCACAAGTTGTTATATAAGTCTTTTCATGATTCCACCAAGCTTGGATGGAAGCAGGTGGTGCTTTCTACACTGAATTACATTTTGTCCTTAGAAGAGGGTTTAATAGTTGTAACTATTTTAAATTGGCTTAGAATCTTTAGTGTCTGCCTGAAGTCCTGTAACAAGTGATTTCTGAGTAACATTTCATTGATTATAGGGGATCAAACACTGAAAAAAAAAATAGGAGAAATAAGTCCATTAAGTTCTATTCATGTGATAACAACATTTATAGTGAGACTTCTGTCAGGAAGTGGAATTTCATGATCCTTGTAGGTCCCTTGCAGCTTGGGACAGTCTTTGATTCTGTGTTTCTGTGTCTTTCAGCAAAAGGGATCTGAAAAGGACAGAGTTTACAACCTCTTTACAGTGTAAATTATATCACTGGATGAAAGGTCTCCTTTTTCCTACTTTTTTTCCTTGCAGGGTTCAATTCACTTGATTAAGGAGCTCAGGGAAGATTTTCAACATACCTGGATGGCCAAAAGGAAGTTATATTGGCTGATTAATGAAATATTGATGCTTCTGTATATCAAACTTGCTTTTTTATTATAACTGACACTTTAATCAAGAAAAAATAGCTAGTAAGAAACTATAAGCATAATGAGATTTAATCTCAACCATTAATCCCAGAGTAAGTAGTTAGGTAGTATTAAAACATCTCATCATAAGGCATTTGATTCTGCTACCATGAGCAGAAGCACTACAGGGAAATCAGCAAAAATAACTTCTAGAACTGATGAAAAAAATTCAAAGATAAAAGTATGTTCACTAATGAGATGAATGAATTAATTCAAACTGTGTAATCAATGAGGTGACACTTGCCTCTCTCTCTTATGTGATATGGCAAACTCAGCACTTGGGGGAATTTGGATTGAAGTGTAGGAAGAAAACAGATTCAGTGTGCAAGAAGTGCACTCATGCCACATCCACAAAGTGATTTCATAGTGAAGGCTCTTTCAAAATTATGGAAAAGAATCTTTTGCATTTCCTGCTCTTTTAGCAACAACAGTTCTTCTGGATGGAAAATATCCACAGATCAAGAAGTGAAGTTTTGGAAGGATTTTAACAATAAAGGTCTGCCTGACAGGTTCCCTCCACATGGTGCTGTTTAGTCCAAGTCAAGCTCAGTGATCTTGGAGGTCTTCTCCCACGATTCTGTGATTCCAGAACTTCACACTAAAGATTCAGACTCCACAACAGAGTTTGTTAAAAACAGATAAGCTCTGGTTTTAACCTCCTTTTGTTTCCTAATTGTGCGATAGGTTTAGTTGATTTTGTGTCACACTTTGGATTTTAATGGCCTGATTTTTATCATATCCTGGAATCAATTTATGTTAAATTTACAGTCTTTTGTTTTCATCAGAATGGTGTAATGTTATGTTAATACAGAGACACATCCTGTAATCAAACCCCACAAATCTTGTAATATCTCAAATCAAATTAAAAGTGCAGAAGGAAAGCAGGCTGGCAGGTGGAAATTGAACAATATTGCATTTTTCTCAGGGAAACCACAGCCAAATGAGGCCAAGACAACAGAGTCCTCTTTGTCCTGAAGAGTTAGAGGTCCTTCACAAGAATGTATGATAAGCCACAAATATAAAATATAGTAGTGTTGGATGAAACAACCAAACCTATTCTACAAAACGAGAACTGGAGTTCTGGAAAATTCTCTCTTCTCTTCACTGGGTTTTTCACTGTTTGGGTCTCTTCACATATGACACAAAACCACTGAGTTGCATTTAAATTCACATCTTGACTTCAACCATCAACTTAGCTGGTAAACACATTATTTTAAGGATATGCACAGCTTTGTAGACAAAATTATATATACAAGTTTTTTTGTTTAGTGTGTTCACTGCAATTGTCTGGAGAAGAAAAACAGATTGTAGATAAGAACAGCCACAGTACATGTTAATTTCCTTTAATTTTGCTGTTCAATATTTGGCTTTTTATGGCAAAGAATTCAGGTTAAAGGCATAAACACAGGTTTTTATACAGTTCTATTTACTGATGAAAGAAAGCATGCTAAGGGCTAGTAAAAGCAAATACTAAATGCCTATTGTGAAACTCTGACTTCACAGTTGCTTTGTGTCAGCCTTGTGAAAATCCCTCATAAACTGGCACCAAGAGTCCCTGTTAACATTTGTCTCATAAACTGTAGAGAAAACCTGCTGATAACACTGAAACTCTTAAAGAGGCTTAGTAAGCTCTAAAAACTACATTTTAACATGTGATGACCTACATGGCAAAGCTTTCTTTTTACTATGCCAGGCATAAAAAAAAAACCAAAGAACAAAAAACACTACAGAACAAACCCCTCCTCCCCAAAAAACAACACAACTAAAAATAAAATTAAGTCCACAAATGGTTTTCTAAAGTGCTTTTTTATTCGTCTCTCCTCAGACATATAAATATTAATCTTTAGAAACCTGTTGCCTTTTACATGAAGGTTCCAGTTAATTAGCATTACTTAAAGAGAAGAAACTTTCCAGAAGATGAATGCATGTTATTTCAGCATATTTTGAAAATCTATGGTTCCATGAGAAGAAAAAAAAACCTCTCAAAAGTACCATTCCTTTGAGACTTTGCTGGCTTATTCATCAAGGAGACAGAAAGGCAATATCATAAAATACCATGCAGGAATGAAGATTGGGGTTTGGCACTGAGATTTATTATTGCTGTAACAGAATTGGAGGGTTTTTCTTATCTGTACCCAGCATATCAACTGTCAGTGGATGAATCAGGAAGCTCCAGTTCAGGAGCTGGATGAGCAAGGAGCAGACACACCTTTGCTTTTAGAACAGCATGATGGAAACACAATTTGGGATACTCACAGGTCAGGAAAACAATGTGTGACTCCCATCTGGTCATGACAGAGTGCTCTGGGAGTGGCCATCCTTACCACCAGGAATCACAACCATATACACACATAAATATATACATATATCAGTAAATATACATATATAAGTTATTTATATATTTATATATTAAAAAAATTAAATCAAAATAGATATACATTCATACAGGTTTACAAATAGACCCTGGCTATTAAAGAGCAAATTCTTTGCCTTGCTATAGTTTTAGATGAGATGTGAAAAGCCTACATGGTAAAGCATTGCAGTTTTAAGGATTGGAAAGAATGGCTGAGCTATAACAGATTTATCACATAAAGCAGCAGCAGTGTTTGTAGCCTGTAATCAAAAATCAAATGGCAGAGTAAGTTTCTATTTTCTTTGATATTAAGTGTTTTCAGATAGAGTATTTCTGTCTTAGGCTTAGTATTGGAAGCACGATGGAGTGAAAAGAAGTGATAGGAAAACAAAGCTTAAGGGTAGTGCTTTATTGTTTTAAGGAGAACTCTTACCTCCTTAGTTCATTTCATTGTTTATCAGCATAGTTTGAGGCTGCACATTGGTTGTCACAAACACCTAAGGATATGGTGGAAGCATTTTGTCAGACAGTTTCTGAAGGAATAAATAAACAAGAGCTAATCCTGCATGGTGGAGATTCCTGGGTTGGCATCCCCAGCATCAGGAGAAATTTCATATACTCTGATTTTTTAATTTGAATTCATTAAACTCAGCAGTCCTCCCCAAACTTAGAGGATTCCAGAATCAGTCAGGGGTTGATTGGGAAAGTCCTCCCAGCCCAAAGAGTCCAACCTCTGCCTGATACCCACCTTGTCACCACCACCAGAGCCCTGAGTGCCACGTCCAGCCCTTCCTTGGACACCTCCAGGGATGGGGACTCCAGCACCTCCCTGGGCAGCCCCTTCCAAGGCCTGACCTCCCTTTCCAGGAAGAAATTCTTCCTGGTATCCAACCTGAGCCTCCCCTGGCACAGCCTGAGGCTGTTTCCCCTTGTCCTGTCTCTGTTCCCTGGGACCAGACCCTGACCCCCACCCATTTCAGATCCATATGGGAAGCAGAAAGGACTTTCATGGCAAGAGGCCTCATGCCAAAATGCTCACACTGCCCATTCCAGATGTTCTTGGTGGTAAAGAACATGTAAACATAATTTTTAAGAATTTCAGCACTATAATAGAATATTTCAAAGCATAAATATGGGGACTCTTTTCTCCCTGTTTCTGGACAGACTATTGTCAGTCTTCTGCTGGAATGTGCTGGGCTGTTTGCCTGCTCTGGGATGAACCAGAAGCCCCTGTGGGCACCTGGTATATCCCAGGTCTGAATGGGTCTCTGGGGTGATAGCTGTGACACTCTGCCTCCTAGGATTTCTCAGAGTTTTGTTTTTGACATGCTGTCAATTTAAGCCAACAAAAAATAGGTAGTGCTCACATAATTATTTACAATAGAGCTAAAGGTTGCAAGAGCTGCAAAGTTGGGATATTGTGTGTTCTTTTCAGAGCATGGTTACATATGTTCAAAATCATGGAAACTCACAATGGTTTGGGTTGGAAGGGACCTTAAAGTCCACTCAGGGCCACCCCCTTCCACTGTCCCAGGTTGCTCCAAGCTCTGTCCAGCCTGGTCTTGGACGCTTCCAGGGATCCAGGGGCAGTCACAGCTTCTCTGAGCACCCTGTGCCAGGGCTTCCCCTCCCTCACAGGGAACAATTCCTTCCCAGTATCCCATCTAAGCCTGCCCTCTGGAAGTAATGATATCCACAATTTCTCATCCCAGTCAGTTTTGACTTTTTAGAGGACTAAAAGGCTATTTTTGACAAGGAATATTTTTCCACATGTCAGACTCAAGAAAGAGGGATTTGGGTTGGAGGCCATCCTCCAACATCTTCTCTGAGCATTTGCCCTGTATCTCTTTTAAGAACTGCAGTGTGGTATGAATATTGACATTTATTCAAGATTATTAAGGAATAGCAGACTGGGAAGCTCTGCATTTGTAGCTATGTTGCATGCTGGAATATAATGCCAGATTCCAAGTCCAATTTTTAATACTCGTTATATCTTATGGTAATTACAACACATGGGCAGACAGGAACCTTTCTCTTTTTGTGCCTGTTTTAAAAACATAATTAATAATCAGATGTACTCAGCAATTTTATAGCAGGATTAGCTCTCTTACTTCCCATTAAAAAAACACAGGAGTGTTGACCCTGCTACTCTCAGACCCAGTGGCACTGCTGATTTGAGCCATGTGGAAATGCTCTGCCAAAGCAAACACCACATTTTTAAGGTCTCTGTTACCACTTTGATGCAAAGCTTCACAAGGGCAGGAAAAGCTGACAGCTAAGCCAGGCCTTCTACAGCCCAGGGGTGTGAGGGATCCCTAATTATGTGTCAGCCCAGTGACAGAGCCCAGGTTTCAGTGTCTTCATCTCCACAAAGGAAATGCAGCTCCCACGGTTCTGGTATCATCATGAATTTGTGATGCTGGTGTTGTTATGAGACTCACCACAGAGCAAAATCTGGGGAATTCCATAGCAGGATTAAATAAGATGTGTACATCTTACATGTGATTATACTGGAGAGAGGGGTATAGGTAGAAAGAAACAATAAAGGGGAATCCTGAGAAAACAGATTATCATTGTTCCTGTTTCAGGGACAATACCACCTTTGTGTATCCCACACTTCATACTATCCACCACCACTGCCCTCAATATGAACTATTCCAGGAAAGTGATATATAATTAAAAAAAAAAAAATAACCAATTTCCAGCAGTTTTGTGGGATTTTTTACATCCAGAAGATCTTTCAAGCATAGCTCAACCCAGAATTGTGCTGGTATCCTGCAGTGCAGGGCTGAGTTATCCTGCAAGATATTGCTGCCAAACTGGGTGTGCTGTGAAATCAAGGATTTAATTTGATTGATAGGATGCAATCTGGACCTGCAACAGCTTAACTGCCTTTGAATTTTAACAACTTCATGCCAAAATGTTCTTTTCTTAAGAGGGATTAAGAGAAGGAATATGAGAGAGCTTTGAAAGTGTTCATTTTTAATTCATCTCCAGGAGGGACAACTAAAGAAATTCAATTTGTGGCCTAAAATTGATATAAAAGAAGTAATTGCAGAATCACAGAGCATGGTTGAGGTTGGAAGGGACCTTCAGAGTTCAGCTGGTCCAACCCCCACTCAAGCAGGGTCATTAGAGACAGTTGCTCAGGAAACTTTTAAGAATGCATAAATATTTTTTTTTAAATGTGAGAAAAGGATTTTTTTACCTTTTACATTTAAGTGCTTTTTGGCAAATCAAGTAAAAGCTTGCTCAAATAACAATATGACAACATGGATTGATTGATTAAGGTGACATCTCCTTTCATCCTTGATTTCCCACCCAGCCCTGTGATCTCGGGTGATATATTAGGCTTTTGTGATTTCAAAACACATTAATCTGGAAAATCTAAAGAGGAGACCAGATCTGAATTCCTGTTTGCTTCAGTAGAAACCTGAAGAAAACCCTGGAACTTAAGTTTTGATATTACTGCTTTCAGCATCCCTTTTCCTCTGTTGCCTTGCTTTAAATTTGGTTATATATTTGAAATACCACTTAAACCTCAAAGAGTGCCAAAAGCTCAGGTAAGTTGCATAAAGTGAGCAAGGCATTTTTTATTGCAATATCACCTGTGAAACCAAGACCAGAAATGCAATTAATTTCAATATCTTGCCTAGCAGGTGATAAAGTCCTTGGACAAGTGTTTTTCTCCAGAGGCAAGTCTGCAAGGAATGAGAATGCCAGAAAAAGAGCTGCATGTCATGTCTTCAGTTCTGTTTTCTCTATTTTAATTTTTCTCTGTCTTCAAAATATCAACATCTGACCTGAATTTCTGAGATCTGTAGAAAAATCTCAATTTCTTCTCTGTGTAGGGGCAGCATTTACCATGTTTATAATCACTGCAAAGACATCCATACTTTCCTACTTGCTTTACATTATACCAAAACTTACAACATTATACCAAAACTTACTTCTTACGTAGCAGTAAGAAAAAAACCCATCATTATTACAAATTTCCAATACTGTCTTATTAAAATACCTCAGCTAGTCTCTTCCTCTGCAAATTTTTTAAGATATTTAAAAGATCTTTCCATTTTATCTATGAAAAAATATATTGATGTTATATTTTTTTATTAGATATATTTTACTTATGGATATAATGCATTAACCTGTATAAAACTGCAGAGGACGTCCTTTTCTCCACTATTTTAAACGTGGCAGACCAGAGAGATTTTAAGTTGCTTGACAATTCTACCCATTGCTTTGTGCTACACCACAAATGTTCCTCATACTCCACTGGTCATGATCAAACAAAACTGCAACTCAGATAATTTGTGGTGGAAGAAAAACTTTCAGAAGCTGAATTAGAGGCATTTAAATAGCACAGTTTTGGTGTTTTTGGGTTTTTTTTTCTCTTTTCAGAATAAAGGCATTTTTAAGAAACTGAATTCTGCTGCAGCAAAAATATTTAAAAAAAATAATTTCACCATTAACATATAATTATCCTGAAAAGTTTGATAGTTTGAATCATGGTGTGATGCTGTCTACAAGAGGATGATTTAAAAGATGTAAAGTGGTCCTTTTAAAGCAACTGGAAAATGCAGACTCTTACAAAGAGACTGAATTTTTTGGTTATTAAGACATTTGTTCCCCAAGAGTAAAGTAGAAATAAAACCTACAAGGGAGCAGAAAATGACATTTTTGTTCTACTGATGTTTTGTTTCTTTTGGTCTTGTGAGACAGAAAATTCCACAGATCCTGTGTAATTCTCCTTGTCTTCTAAATCTCTTGTATTTGCTCAGAGTTGCTAAACTTCCTGAAGTTCAGAACAGAGGGCAGGGAGCACAGACATCTAAAAAAACATGCCAAAAGCCTGGATTCCAGTTCAATCCTCAGGGCTCTTCACCCTGAATGGACCCAATCCATTTCAAAGTCCATACTTCTGAAATGTTGAACCCCATGCTTAAGCAAGAACGTTATTGCTGTTTTAAGAAAATACCAGTGGGAATTTGCTTGGGAGAAATCTGCTTTTCCAGTCTGCCATTTCTAGGAAATACGATAAATTAGTGTCCTTAATTTTCATAGGATATTTGGGTTGGAATGATGATAATACAAAAGAATTTCGTTGTTTCTAACTGGGTTATTTATGATATGTTCTGCTGTCACTATTATCAAGCTTTAATTTGATAAACATAAAGTAGCTGTTAATCCCTACCTATTTCCTCCTCCTTCCCAGTACAATTCTTGGAGGATTGACTCAGTGAACTTTTTCAAGCCATTAATAATACATCCGAAAGAGGTTATAAATTATTGTCACTATGAATTTCATTTTCTCGTGGTAAATGTTAAATTTCATTTGAAGAGAAGTGGAATTTGTGATGAAAGGACTGAATTCCCAGTCACCGAGACTCCTGTTGATTTCATCTACTTCATTTATTATTCAAAGTGTTTGACCTTAAAGAAAGGACTGAGAATGCATTAGGTTCATCTTAGTATTGAGAAGATTTCAGACATATAATGACATAAATCTCTTTCTAGGAAGGAAAAAATAAATGAAGGAAAGATTTGATCATATGGACAAGAATGGTGATTTCAGCTGAGAGTCAGCTGTGAATAAATAATTCCAGGCTCAACCCAGAAATAAAAATTGGGATATTTAGCAGAGTGAAAATAGACCCCACAGTGTCAGGAGCAATGATTCACTGCTGCACACTTTCATTGTAATCAGGGATTCTGACATGGTTGGAAAAATAGTAACCAGGAGAGAATGGAGAAAATTCACAGTTAATTGAAGGTAGGCCAGAAAAGAATGCAAAACTTCAAACCACTGAGAGCAGAAATTATTAATAGAATGAATGGAGAGGGGCTCATATAAAAAACTGAGCTGAAAAGGAAAAAGTCAGTATAAAACAGATTATAATTTAAAAAATGCAATGGACTGAGAAACAGAAAAAGAATGCTGGAATTTATACTGGTGCTGATTTGCTGGTTCTGTGGCACACAGAAACTTTTTTTTTCCTGATAAGATCAATAATTTAATACAGGCAACAACTGACAAGACACAAAGAAAGGAAATAAGGCTAAACAACAGGGATGACAACAGGATTTCACATCCTGAGTCCCTCATTAAGTAGCTGAAACAAGTACTTTCATCTTCTGGTGGAAAATTGAATGAAAATGCTAAAAAGCATCTGATGGCTTCTTTTATTTTACTGATTCCCCAGCTGAGCAGCGTAGAAAAATTTGAGTTTTTTCAAAAAAAGAAAAAAAAAAAGAGGGGGGAAATGAAAAATAAAGTCAATTGATAGGTGAGTTCTTAACAATCTTCCTTGCTTACTTACAGAAAATCTGGTAGCAATTCATCAGTCTAATTCTAGGAATAATATAATTGGTTGTTACCACTCTGGGGTTTGTTTATATTTATAGGTATGTGTGCAGAGATAAGTGCAATCAGCTGCAATAATTATGAAAAAGGGCTTTCAAGGTGGTGTTTTAAAGAGATTCTGGGTTCAGCAATTCAGGCATTTTCTGAAATAATTTCTGTGGGTTGGTGCCAGTCATTCATTTTTACCCTGAACTGAAGACACCCCCCTCATTACTCATTAGTTAAATATAAAAAAAAAAAAGAAAAAAACTCCTGAAAAAACACCACCACCACCAAGAAAAAAAAAAAAAAAACAAACCCCAAAGCAACAGAAAAGAAGCAATTTAGATTAAAAATAACACTTGGGATAAGCAGGGGGTTTTAACCTGAATCAATTTGGTACCTTGGTTTAGAGTGGTTTCTCAAAATTGCAGTAAGACATTGAGGCAGCAAACAGTGACCTGAGAAGATCAGGCTTAAGTTTGCTTTAGTGCTGCAGATTTCATCAAATTGGTTTTTCAGAAGAAAGGTTTGTAGTCACAACCTTCAAAATAGCTGCCATGTTGGGGAGAGTAAATGATTTCTCTGTAAATCAGCTAATGTTATTGTAGGAAAATAATTTGATCCCCTCGAGTCATGACCATTTTCTGTTGAAAGGTGGTGGAAAAATCCCTCCAAGATACCCACTGAAAAGGAATTAATTTTAAATCACTAAAAATTAAGCAGTCTTCAAACTGACAAGTTGTTTCCTCAGTCTAAGAATGAGGAAGGACTTAGATCATAGAAAGCAGTAAGATTCCTGAAAATATTGTAAAGGTGCCTTAATGTCAGTGTTGTGAACATGTAATTGGAAGTGTTACAGCTTGCAGTGGTGTGAAAGGGCTTTATTCTCCCCTGAGTCACTGATCTGGGCTTTGCTTTCTCAGCAGCACAGCCCATTATATGGAACAGGCCATAATGTGGAACACACCAGGATTACGTGGGGTATTTTAAAATGAAGGTGAGTAAATACAACATCACCAGATTTATTGACAAGCCAATTATTTTTTTATGCCTTACTATCTTTTGTATGTGTACCTCAACAGCAAAGCAGTTTACTTCCAAAGAGGAACTTAATTCCAGATAAATACCAGTTATTATTATTATTGTTGAGATCTTCTTTGTACACAACACATGTAACATGGTTGCGACTGTGGTGTTAGGGTGTTAACCCTTTAGTTGTGGTGGAGTAAAGAGATACAGTTATATGGTTATTTTCGAGATGAAAGAGAAGGTGAGAAGAAGACGAAGTTTATTTAGAAAACTTACTGTTTAAGTAGTATGACTTGTAATAATGAGAACAGAATAAAGATGATTGGTTTAGAGAGAAGATACTTTATTTTTAGGGTTTGATATTAGTAAACAGGTGTTTTTATTTTTATTATTTTTTTTTTGTGTTTTGACTAATTTATTTTTCCTGGGAAAGGCTTTTTGCTCTTCAGCTGAAAAACAGTTTATTACCTTGAGAAATGGTTTAGAGAATAGAGCTGAAAGGCTCGGGCCTGGAATAATTTTCCAGGCAGATCTTTAAAAGGATACTACACATGGTGGCTGCCATAAATATTGTCAAATATTCTTTAAAATCCATTTATTTAACCCAATTGATGGCTCCTTGAGAAAGTGGGTTTCACTGATTAATTGATTACTATAAAAACCCCCACGATTTCTAAATGTACTATCAATTAATTTTGCTAAGGTTAAATTTCTTACCAAATTTTTTCAGTGGAAAACTGGTAATGACATGTTTGGTTGGCATGGTATAAGTTTGAGCACAGATGAGGATAAGTAGTTTTCTTCCTAATTTTTCATTTACATTATTTGTAAATGCTGTCTTTATTTTAATTTTTAATTTTATTAAATTATCTTTAATTTTTTACTTCCTTTCTCTTGTAGTGTTATGACACTGCCATGGAATTCTCCCAGCACTAATATCCAGTTTTTCACATGGGTTCATGAAGACTGAATCCTTCTCTTTAATATATTATTAAAATAAATTTACATAAAGTAAACACATCACATAGACTGGGAATAATTGATAAGGGAGAACACATTTAAAGTGGCATGAAGGTGCTTCTGGCCCAGCTTTTCCATGGGAAAAGGGATGAAGGAAGGTCCTCTGAGGCTGGTGCACAGTTAGGACTTGGAGCATGCCAAGAGTTACCCTGGAAAGCCCATTGCAATAAACACCTGCCTGTCAAGCCAAATGGAATCAGTCTGGAATTAAGATTTTCCCATAGGCAGCCCAAATGTCTTGGCAGTGCAAAATTCCTTCCTAATAAAAGAAAAGAATAATAAAAATGATTTAAATAAGCAAAGTGGCTTAA
Organism: Toxostoma redivivum; assembly: GCA_013397375.1. Lineage (NCBI taxonomy): Eukaryota > Metazoa > Chordata > Aves > Passeriformes > Mimidae > Toxostoma > Toxostoma redivivum. The sequence continues at coordinate 125,064 of VXBI01013957.1, read as the reverse complement.
GGTTAATGACAGAGCTGGAGTGCTGCAAAATAGGATAGGGCTATCCCTTTTCCATGCTTTTATCCTTTTCTCTCTCTCCTTTTAAATGTCCAGCACTTGGAAGCCAACAAAGGAGCTGTCTTTTCCTTAGCCCCTGGCCCCAGCCATTTTCTGTGGAAATATCTGAGCATCTCAGGAAACCCATCCAGCATCTTCTACCTCTGCATCCACTCTCCTGTGGAGCTGGATGGATCCAGAAACAGAGGTGGATTCAATTTGCCACAGGACCCCCAGGGGGAAAGGAGGGATCCCATTCCTGGGGTTGTGCCAGGTGGATGTGCAAAGGGAGAAGGGTGATTCCACCCTGCGAGGAAGAGCTACAGCCATTCCCAGGCACTGCTGACCTCTCATGGCAGCAAATTCCTGCTGGAAGGGCTGGTCTCCAGTGGTCTTTGCCCAGAGGAGTGGGCTTGGAATCTTCACTGCACTCAGAGCTCCACAGGCATTTGCAGCAGTGCTCAGCAAGCATAAAAATGTTGTAGGTCAGAGAATCTGGAATTTACAGTAAGAATTTATATCTCTGTTTTCCATGCGCAAAAATAATGAAAAGCATCATGACCCTGAAAATTCAAAATTTCTGACTGTGGAGAAAGGAAAAAGCCCATCTGTGCATTGAGCTAACCCTTGCTCCTGCTCACTCCCCCCATTTTTGATCAATGTAGAATTGTTCACAACTGGACAAGGTACCCTCTGTAAGAAAACTGATTAATATTTTTTATATAGACAAGTGGATCCATGGTAAGATTTCCTAACAATTGCCATCCCCATGTACAACCATCCCTATAATTTCAGCCTCAAAATGTGCTGCAGAAGTTCATCTCATATTGGTTTTTTTTCAATTCTATGCAATACAGTGTCTCACTTATTTCAGTTACTGTGATATTTGTGATTTTACAACATTTTTTCCCAGTCCTGAGATGTGAAACCTTGAGTTGGCTTTGACAGTAATTTCAAGGAGTTTCTGGCATCCAATCATCTATAATTGCCATGTCACACATAGTAGAGAATAAATAGCAATCTTCAGACATCTTTAAAACAACTAGGCCTAAACAAAAATAAATTAAAAATAATATAAAACAAAAAATTAAATCGAATCCATTTTTATGTGATAACAACCCCCCCTCCATTCTACTATTTATAAGACAACATATTAGAGTTAATGGTTTGAAAATTCCAGCCTTTCAAAAAGAGCATGGTTATTTTTTTAACTTCTCAAAGCCAGAAATGTACCAAAAAGGCACCTTCCCTCCACTTTGGACCTATATCCCCTGAGACCTGGAAACAAACAGTGCAGTAATGGGGGAAACTGAGATTCCCAATTTGAATTTCAAAGACAAGTAGTTACACTACATTAAATAGCTTTCCTTTCTGTTAGGCCAGATCTTCTACCAAGCAACATCACAGGAAAATCTCCCACAAACCTCCTCCTTGATAGGATTTTTTAAAAGCCGGATTTTTGTAAGTCAATGTCTATCTTTGATTTATTTGAAAGGAAAACCAGGGTATTAATGTTTTAATCTTTAGTGTCATTATAGCTAACATGTACTTGAAAAGACACACTAATTCCACATGTACTTGAAAAGACACACTAATTCCCAAAACCAGAAATATGACATCTATTTTATTATTCATTCAGCAGTATCTACATTTTAGTAGCTATGCTGGTGAAGCATCATTATCAAAACCAGGTAAAATAACAAACACCATTTCCCTGACAAAACACATCTCTTGCCACCTTCTCCTTCCTCTTTCCTTTTCTCCCTTCCTCTCCCCCCTGTGAGTGTTTAACAGTTCAAGTGAGCCCAGTTAAATTAGAGATAATCACAATAATCTCTAATAATCTCCTTGATTGATTGTATCACCTGTGGTTCAGCAATGGAGATAAGGGATTTGAATGAATGATAGTACAATTCACAAAAAACCTCATTGTGCATACATACAACCCAAAAATTCCTGTCCCAAAGGAGCTGGGATCCAGCTGACAAAACAAATGAAAGTAACTGAAACCATTGTGGAAATTAATTGTGAAATTGAATATTTTAAAATACAAGAATACCTATATCAATACACAGAGCTGATTTTTATTTGTTTTAGACAGTACCAAAGTGTCAAACCAGTCTGTATAATTGTATGATTTCCATGACATTTTCACTCAGGTTCTGGATGGGATTTCTGGGAAGAACAGTTTTCAGTGGAACCCTTGTGGGACTATAGAGAATTCATATGGATGTGGACTTTCTGAATGGATGTATTTGCTTTAAAGCAAATGGGACAGAGACTTGGATCCTGACTGAGGCACATGCTCTAATTATTGAACTATTGCCTGTCCTGGGAACTCGTGTAAGTTTAGGATTTTTTTCTTCACCAAAAGACCCAAATCCCAATTTACTGCAGACTGAGGATACTCTTCAAACTTCACTTTGCTTTTCTAGCCAGCTCAGCTAATAAATTTTAAAATTCTAGCAAATCCTCTTCTAGTTCATCTCCAGTTCTCTTTGTACTCACTGGAGGGAAGAACATTCTGCAGAGACAAGGACAACAGCCAGAGAGCTTTGGAGTTTCTTGCTTGTTATCATCAGAAAAGATGCAGATTTGTCTCACTAACCCCTCCTAAAGGTCTCCAGTTTTGGGGTTTTTTTCAGGTACACATATTTACATAGATATCCATTCATACTTGCAGCCAAATACTGGGGAAAACAGAACAAAGTAAGAATTGAAATCAAATGCTTTTCTCTGGACTGAACTGAGTAGTTGAATTGTTTTTGTATTGAATTAGAAAGAATCCTCAAACACTCTGTCACTAAGATCATTCATATAAAGATCATTCATTAGAATCTGCCATGTTTTAGGTTTTAATATTCATTTTGATGGGGCTTTGGGGATCAAAATGAAGGTCACAGAAGGAAATCTGGTACAAGGATGGGGCTGGGGAAGGGTCAGGCCCTGCTGTAGCCAGAGGAAACCACACCCTGAAGAAGAAAACAAAAACAACATCCCCCCATACTCTGTAACCATCTTATTGTGCTCATTAGCCCTGCTTTTGTCACCACTGATCCAGCACAAATGCAACAAGAGCATCCAGGGATTCACATGAAAACAGAGGTGGAAAAACCCCCCAGATCTCAATTTTTAGCTCACCTTTCAAGTTCTCTAATTTATCATCTTTTTATTAGAATCTGATTAACTCTTTTTTTTGCTTTTTCAAAATTGTAATCTTCAAAAAAGGGATGCAAAGTTACAAGTTTTCTATTCCCACCTTGGACAATACTTAAGCATTCTCCATAATAAATATTTTCATCTTTATCTTCGTAGACATTAAAGAATTCACTTACACAAAAAATAGCCACGAAAAAACATGGTGTCACCAAACTCCCAGGCAGATTTTCCCAGACCCAATATTTGTCCTTTATTAACATTTATTCCTTTCAATCTTCCAAGGAAACAGTTTATTCCCTTTCCTCAAAAACTTCAATTTGGATTTCAGTGACCATCCAGCTTAACAATTTCAAGTATTTAAGCTTAAAATGTTTAAAAGTCGTCTAATGATTTTACTACTGAAAGCTAATACTTCATATTTTTCTCCAGAAATTCTCTTTAAAGAATAAGAAAGATAAGATTTGTCCATATTTGAGCAACCACCAATGAAGTTACTTATTCCAGCGGGTAATATTTAGTTGGGCTTCATAATTCTGACATCAATTTAGACTCCCATTATGGAAAAGATAAATTTAATTTATTAAGAGAATCTCAGATAATAAAAGTGCTGTTGTAACATGGCCCTATATTATCCTATATTTGTTAGCTCTTCAACGATGCTATGCATTGTTCTTACAATTACAAAATTAATGTTTTAATTTTAATAAGTTAAAAAAAACCCAGCTTTGTTCCTACTGCTTGAATTTGATGTAGGATTTTTACTTTTTGCAAAAATTTTTATTCTATTCTTTTTAAACAAAAAAATTCTATTTATACATTTTTTATGTAACATGGGGAAGAAGTAGAGCTTTAAACTCATGTTCTGAAGCTTCCAAAATACTGATTTTCTATAGGATGTCAAAAGAATTGTGAAGTATCACTCACTTTGCTTTGACAGCTTTATAAAAGGATGTTTCATAGTTTCTGATTTGTGACTCTTGAAATTCAGTCAAAAGCCACAAATTACTGCAAACTGCACTATAAATAATCTAACTCATAGTCCACATGTTCCAGACCTAAGTCATGCTCTCATTGCCCAGTTAAAAACCATTCCCTGCACTTCCTCTCCAGTTTACTGCACAATTCATCCTGACAGACAAAACTGTACCTCAAACACACTGGAGTCTTCATTTGGGAAAAATTCAAATATGAGGAAAAATGAAAGAACCCTTGAGATATTTCTAAAAAAGGTTCTTTAGAAGCCTCTAAAAAACGTTTGTAGTCATTCATCCTTTCTGTTTAACCAAAACTAATATCCAAATAATCTCATTAAATTATTGTACCAAATTATTCTTACAAGTCTCAGCCCAATCTTATTGTCACTGTAATTTGATATGATGGAAAATAAATGGCATGTGTGTTACCCCAACAAAGGGATTTGAGTTTTGCCACTGGCAAATTTAGTTGTACTCTTGGTAAAAAAGTCATCATTAATAAACATTGGCTATTGCACTGCTGCCAAGAAATAAATATAAAGAGTCAGCCTTATCCTTCAGAAATATCCTGTACTGAATTCCCAACAAAGCTGGGTAATGGAGTTTGAATCATGGAATAATTTGGGTTGGAAGGGACCTTAAAGAGCAGCTAATCCGACCCCTCTTCTATGAGCAGGGACAATTCCACTATCCCAGGGTGCTCCAAACCCCAGCCTGGCCTTGGACGCTTCCAGGGATCCAGGGGCAGCCACAGCTTCTCTGGGCACCCTGTGCCAGGGCCTCCCCACCCTCACAGGGAACAATTCCTTCCCAATATCCCATCTAAGCCTCCTTTGGTGGCTGCTTCACTTTCAGTTCAGACTCTTAAAGTTAAATGCTTGTTTGAATGATATATTGATTAAATTTGTTCCTTCAAACAATTTTCTTCCCTATTCTGCAGCTTCTACTTGCACACAGAAAAGTTATTTTTGTGGACTTTATACACTTGTACAGAGGTTTTATCCTGAAGTCTGCAGAATTGAGGTTTAACCATGCAGTAATGATACTAAACTATTGCATTCTTGTAGGAATCTTTGAAGTCAAAGTATCCATGAATAGTCTGTGCAGCTCATATTTCAAACCCTTTTTTTCATGTTTTTACAGTGGTAAGGAAATGCCAATCATAGACACAAATCTAAAGTGAATATTAACTGTTCATGTATGGTTGTTCCTTACCCTTTGTTTTTGTTTATTGTTGTTTTGATATTGATTCTTTTTTTTTTCCATATTGAAAGGACTTTATAATAACAGATGAACCAATAAAATTTGTTTATTATGTATAGCAGAAAGGAAATTGGAGCTCCTACAAAGGGACTGGGAGGATATTAAATTCTATAGAAAGCTGTAGTTGCTCTCCCACTATTGTTAAATGTGTTGGTAATTATCACAGAGTCTAAATCTTGGTGTCTATCAGCTTTCCAAATGAATCCCCCACTTTTAAATAGTGATGAGACTCATCACAGTATATTAAAAAATACAGTATCATACTTTTTGTTGGAATTCACCACCAACTTTGCTTTCAAACACAATTTAAAATACCCCAGCCTGGGTGGACTATGGATTTTCTTTCCTTGATTTCATGTATGCCTAAGAAAGGAGAGCAAGCAAAAGTGCTGAAAAGTAGTAAATTAGACTCTTCCTTAACCATTGATTTTTTTTCCTACAGTAATGGATTTTAGACTTGCTTGGAGGAGACTGTTTAGGCCTTTCAATTCCCATTAAAACCCCTGCAGGAATATGGCTGGTATCTCTTACAGAATGCCCAGAACACATGAGCAGTTTTTCTGATGTGGCTTCAGCATTTCCTCACCAAATAACAACAAAAATACAGTTAGAGAACAAAGAAAAACACAAAGGGATTTTTTTAGGGCTATAGAGTGATGACATGAGAAAGATGCCCAGTGTGCTGTGTGGCTCTACATGGGGATTTTTCTCCTTTGTTTTTCCCTTCTGGAAGGAACTCCTCGAGTCACAGGGGCTGATTCAGACAAAATTAACTGTACAAAAACAATGAATAATTCTCCTGAGAGAAAGGTATCTCATATTCTTTGGATTAACACAGTCTACTGACCTTCTGTATGTGGAGATTAGTGAGCAGAGCCTGTTCCTCGACTTGGACTCTTCAAATTTATTTTATAATTTGTGTTATTTACAAGTCTGCCCTTGGGATTTTTTTTTCTATCAGAAATAAAAGGGACTAACAGAGGATGAAGACAAATGAAGTTAGAAAACAATGCCAGAGTACACAGGAATGGTGTCTCCACCAAACACTGTGGGCACTAATTTTGTTTTTAACCTTTCAGTCTCCCAGATTTTTGTCCAACTGCTGCTTTTGTCAAGATACTGTAGTGCTCATCAGCAAAAATTATGAGAAGCATAATCTGCATGCTGGAGCAGGGCTGTCCAGATTCATAACTCACTCTTACTAACTTAGTTCAATCACACAAATAAACTGTGAAAACCTTAAAGGAAATCAATTTTTTTTATTGTTATTTTTTTTTTTACTCCAATAGGAAACTAATTCCTAATCAAGAGTGCAGGGTAGAAGCCCTTCATTGATCAGTACTCTACTGAGAAAACAATTACTCCTCTCCCAAGCAAGGGGTCATTTCACATAACAAAATGATGGGGAAGAAATGCAGGGGAAGTAAAAGATGTAATTGGCAAATGGCTCCACTCTGTGAAATTGTTTAGCGCCGTAAATGACTTTGGTAAAATAATTCACTGAGGTGGAACCAGAGAATGACAGTGATAAAGGGTGACAGCATCTCACACACTTTGTCAAGTCCCTGCCACACTTGAACTCCTGGGTGAGGAGGATGCAGTGGAGAAAGCTCACAGGCAGAAACTAGGGGAGAAAATCCAGTATTCTAAAATACAGGAGTGAAATTCCCTCTGTGCTTTGGGGCCACGAGGTGGGAGTTGGACTATCAAAGCTCAGGTAAGGTCACTGTCTTCTAGTCACTGAGCAAAACATATATTCATTCTTTCCTGCCATATGAGACTTGTTTTTACATTTTGAAAACATTGGCTTAAAAAAAGTTTCAAAATAGTTTATTTTTCCCATGAGAAAGTACATAGCACATCTCTACAAGATTCCTTCCAGTAGTGTCTGGTCTCTAATAAAATTTTCTAAAGAGGCAAAATTTCTTAAAATGAAGAGCAGCAGAAGAGTTAAAACCTCACTCACTCTCTCCAGAGCTTCTTAGCTTATTTCTCTAATTTCTGAAAAACATTGACAGACAATTTACAAGTGAAGGAATTTAAAACTTAAACCATATGATGATATTCAGTGTTTAAGAATTTTCCTGTATGTGTTCTATGAAACATAAGATTTTGGAGCCCAGCTACCTTGTCTAAGCTGAGCATTGCAGGGACAGCCATATCCCAAGAGGCTGATAGGAAAATGTGACTAAAGTCCCTGTGAGCTTGATTTACTGCAATGATCTAAACACATTTTTAAATTACAGTGAGTGAAACACAATATAAAACAATACAAAAACATATACAATTATTTTTCATAATTTTCAAGATTCGGGTGACCTTTATTAGAAAACAAATACAATTTGCTGTATTTTCTGTAGCTCCTCTCCCTAATTGAATTTACTGTGAAGTTCAGCTGTGAGGTAGATGCAAAAGACACAAATGTTATAAAGTGATCTTTCTGGTAACTGCATCTTCTCTGAACTTTGACTCCTAAATGATATGTAGAAATAACAAGCTGAAAAGAAGCAAACACCACAATTATATTTTCATCTGAGCATTTAGCCAGTTATTACAGATGGTCAGATGACTCCACTTCAGGCACAAATCTGATTTCCAGAAGAAGACTGATTATGATTCAATTAACCCTGAAATAGCCATAAGGCTATTTTCCCCTCATAAATCAAAGCAAATATAATAGATAATTATATTATTATCAACATACAGTGGGAAAAAGCAAAAAGGTTTGATGGCCAGAGTGGTGATTCATCCTGTGGACACCTTTATACTATACTTTATATTATTATATATAATTTATATGTATAATATC